>JZKD02S1912765.1:77394-115158 GCA_000966675.3 Picea glauca
CTATTAACTGAGAAAAAGAAGGCTAAGGGTAAGGTGAATCCTAAGCTACTGACTATTCAAACATCGATTCAAACACATGAGAGGAATACCTCTTATCAAAGGAGGGGATGACTGCCCCACCCTGAACAAAAAGTAGCCTGTACAAGCACGTGACTGTCACTCATTCAACATGCGTGCAAACACATGCTGAACAGAGACAGAGAGCGTGGACACATGAGCTGACCTTGTACATGCCGCGTGTATATCTAAACTCTAAGGAAAAATATGAAAACAGGTAGACCAGACCAGGAAGAGGCCTTTGGTATTGATAACCAGGATCCCTTGAAGGCTTGGATACTCTTTCTAACAGAAAAACAAATAATGAAAGAAAAAACAATAATGCAAAAACCAATCTAAGATAGGATTGTTAGCAAACAAGACTCAGAAATAATTCCAGAAAACCTCCTGAGAATGTGTGATTCTGACAGGGAAGAGGAGGAATTCCTCTAAGGTTTTCTAAACTCCTACACGCTACTGCTATTTCTATAGCTAGCGTTCACACGCGAGCTGTCAGAGGATAGGGTGCGGGTACATGCATTCATGCCTTTTGCAGGCTGCGTGTACCTCTGTGTATCCCAAAAAATATAGTCAAGCAAAAGTCAAGGAACGCTGGTATGGAAAGCCAGACTCCCTGCTAGCTCATACCTTACAAAAAAAGAAAAGATAGGCAAAGAAAAAATAGAAAACCTAGTCTTTAAACTACCCAAAAACTTAAATAAATCCAGGAACCCTAAAGAGTATTCTCCCCAGTATGGTCGCCAATTCTGTTGTTGGGAAAAACACCCTATGGACTAGCAAAATAGAGTTCAGACTTTGCATGCAGATTTGACCGAATAGAAACTACTTTTTTTTACCTACATCCCAAGATTTAAATCCCCTTTTCTTAGTAAATGCATGGAAAGGACCACATACCTTATTATCGGCGTTCGATGTCGATCCTTCGTTGTGATTGATTCCTTGTTCGCAATGCTCATTCCAAAGATGACCTACACTCAAGACAAACAACAACTATGCATGCATGCTACTTCTATACTCAAGGGTTATAAATCAAGCATAAACTAATCAAATCATAGACAGTTCATGAATTGGGATGGGAAAATCATTCTCTTTATTATTTAAAGTGAGTCAAATTACAAAAACTGAGACCGGCCACCACTCCTTGAACCTGATCCTGGGCTCCTCTTCTTCTGTCCTTCAACTGCTTTGCGTTAAATCTCCTTTGGCATGAGGAAAGGCTAAAGGGTTGGGACAATGGAATAAGTAAATGGACATATTTTCTTTGCTATATTTTTTCCTCCTCCAAATGGTACCCCTACCCCTTCTTTTATAGGCTAGAAGGAGCTAGGGTTTTGGACGAACCCTCAGCCATGCATGGCCGGGAGTTTCAGTTAACTCACCCATAACTTTTTGTTCCATTGGCAACTTTCCTTTTTTCATGCTTTTGTAGGTACACATGGGCTATTGTGAGTCAGCCAGCGTGTACACACGTGCAATAATGGGTTAGGGCACGTGGGACTTTACATAAGAAGATTTTCAAAGAGTTGTTCAGTAGATTTTTGGCAAAGAAGGGATATGAGTTGGCCTGATGCCAGGTAAGCATGTGTGGTGCAATTTAGGGTTATAACAATATCGAAGGCAAGTTTTCTGGAAGATGACTAAGGACCTCAAACATATTCGATATCGATGGAGATCCATGGAAAATGCGATCAACAAAATCCCAAGATAAGTCCTTTATATGCATTCCTCTGCTACGATTGGTTAGAGTTTGGAGGGGTTATATCCTCTACCTTTTTGCACGTGACCTTGTGTTTAGCACCTATTTTAGAGGGGGGTCCTAGATAGTTTCCATGTTACTAGACTTTTTCACTCCCTAGCATAGACTTCTATGTTTGTTTTATAGTCTTGAAGAGTTTCCTCTCCAACCTAAATCCAGGCTCTAGCCTAATCTAGTTAATGGACCCTACAAACACAAAGCATGATTAATTTTAATTGAGAGTTAATTTTAAGTGATTTATCTTAATTCAAAGGAACGAAAATGAAATTGATGGTTTTTGTTAAGAGACGAAAGAGAAGAACAAATGTTGGAAACAAAATTACTTTTTTTTTCAACAAACAAAGATTTGCAAATTGAACACTCTTTAACTAACTTTTATTTCTAATATCATTTAAAAAAAAAAACTCAAAACTGAATTTCACTCGACTATGGGCTACTTAAATTCCTAAGTATTTAGTAAATAACTTAAGAAATCACTCTTCTTCCTAAAAAAACAACTGACCTAACTACTTAACCAAACAAGAAACTGAAAATCTTTTATTTTTATGCTCCAAAATAAGAAACTTGAAAATGGATTCTTTTATTTTCTTCTAAAGCAAGTAAAAAGGGAAACGTGAAGACAATACGAGACCAAAATCCAACTTATGGTCTATTGCAGCTCGCAGAGAGTTACTGACAATACTAAACATGTTAATCAGAAAAACCTCACAAAACTTGTCTCAAACCCTAATCATGAAAACAACAAATCTTAATAAAGAAAAAAGCTAATTGCTATCATACCTAGGCCAAAGACTGTACGAAATAGATACTAGGGATAAATCAAGAAAACCCCTAAGAAAAATGGCTTCATAGGGAAGAGGATGGTTGCCTCTTATTTAAAAATATTTTTCCTGACACAGGCACACAACTGATACTTCAATAGCCTGCGTATGTACGTGGGTTGTCCAAAGATAGGGAACTTATGTGCATAGGTTGTCCAAATATAGGGCACGTATGTACGTGTGCAAACCCATTGCAGGCCGCGTACACCTCTGTGACTTCTCTAAAAAGAAAAAATTAATAGTCAAGCACAGGCAGTGAGTACTGGTATGGAAGACCAGAATCCCTTACAGACAATGAAACTTACTGAAACTCAAAAAACAATAAATAAACCAATTAAAAATACCCAAAAATAGAAATCCCCTAAAAATCCTAGAGGCTCCCTAGTATGGTCACCAATTCTGCTAAGGTGGGAAAACCCCCCTACAGACTACACTAGGGTTCTAAAGTGAAGGAAGAGATAACCATCTAAAGTCTCCTACTTGTAAACACTATCCCGACAACACCCCAAATTCATATATAAAGTACAAAGTATAGGGATCCGATAGTCTTACCTTGAAATATGCATCCAGTGTCGATCCCAATGCGTTCGGTCGCTTCCCAACTACAAATCTCCTCCTAAGGTTGACTTTCATTAACCAAAACACAAACAAGAAACTACGAACAAACATTATATATATGTATTAATGGGTTATATGTCATAACAAAATGTAAATCATACAAAGAGATAAAACACATCATATGGCGGGATGACAAAAGTACTTCTTTATATTAATCTCATAATGTCACTTACAAAATGAGATCGATGACTGCTCCTTGAACTCGGTCCTAGCCTCCTCTTCACCAAGCTCCAACTGCTTCCATGTATCCTTCTTATCTCACACTTCTCTCTATAGAATAGGCATAGGTTTATGGATGAGGAAAAATGGAAAGAATGGGGAATTCTAGCTCAAACTCACAATGTGGCTGCAAATTCTTGGGGCAAGGGAGGATTAGGAAATGGGTAGAGTTTCACTACGTTCATGCTTCTCCCTAGAATGGGACCTCAACACCTTCTTTATATGCCAAAAAGATAGTTATTCGGTTGGGTGATGGGCTATGGGCAGTCAATTGGTTAGGAAACTACCCAAAAGCCCATATTCCCTTGCAACTCTTTTTTTTTTCAACTTTTGTGGGAATACACAGGTTGTAATGGTGCAGCTAGCATATGTATGCATGCAGTAATGGTGCAGCTAGCGTACATACGTAGGCAGTTGTGGTGCAGAGCGCGTACATCTTCAAAAAATTGGTTTTTAAGAAGATTTATTCAGTATTGGCTTGGAAAAAATAGTAAGTAAGATGGCCTGCTGCCAGGTATGCATTTCTGGTGAAAATTAGGGTTATAACAATACTACAGTGATGAAATGCCCAAATTATTAACAGGAATTTAGATGTAGTAATTTTGCAACCTGAATGCATAAGACACAATTGTGTGACGATAGATCTTGTTTGTTATGTTCTTGTTTCCATCCCAAGGGTTAGGGTATTCAAGGGTTCTATAGAAAAGGTCTTTCCCTATGTTATAGCTCTTTGATATATGTGTGGGGTCCAACAATAGTACTTGGCCCAATATATCAAGTGTAACGTACCCAACCACCAACAGGTCGGACAATGTCACTCCTCGGAATGTCTCTGTGATACCATTTTGTGGCAGCCCCGACCACCCAGGTCGGGCCATGTAACACCACAAACAGACTGCTAATCACTGATTGCAGGTTAATTTTCATCCCGGAGTACATATATATTACATGCATTTCTAATGAAATAAAATTCAATAAAATATACTACTACTATACTAACTCATGTGAAATTGACTGTAAATCATACATGCAATGAAACCACATGATAACATTGTAATAATCAAAGACATGCAAAAAAGACATCATTAAACACATAATTGATACTTATATTTGAATTGTGAATACCACCAACTGCGTGTAGACCTTCCACGAACCTCCCAGCCTTAGGCCACACTACTCATCACTCTCAGTAGTGGGTCACCCCCGAGCTGGGACTAAACTCCACCGGGAAAAGGATTCCTAGGCTTGGCAAGGCTAACAGGAATGTCACATAGTTCAACAGGAATTATTTTCTCAGGAGCCACTTATGCCCACTTCTCATAGACTCTCATTCCCCACATGCATGTCCCACCCGAGGAGTATACACCTTCACTCTCACACAGTTCATCGACTTCTCCACCTCCCTTCTGGGGCTTCATCAATAGGATGGAAAGGAACTCTCAGAACTCTGTAGTTGTTACTGGACTCCCTCTAGGAGAATTCATTTCCTTATCACACTCTCTCACCTGGAGAGAGTTTCTCATAGGCCTGACAACTTTCCTCTTCAATCTACAAGACTAACAACCCACCTTTGCAAACCACAGGCCTGACAACATGTTTATTCTATACAGGTCCTAAGACAAATGGGTACAACAGAACTCAGGTAAGGAAGACTACAACTCAACAAAATACCAGTGCGTGCAAGTTACAGAGGTTCACGATGGTCACTGGTTCAACAATGGTGGAAATGGTCGGCTATGTGCTTGCTCAGTGCATGAGTGAACTTGTCAGGATAAAGGTGGTTGGCTGGTAAAAGAATGGCAAGAATGGTGAGAGTGTGAGAGCCTACTATGTGTCCTTGAGCCTTCGTGAGTTCCCCTCCCCCAAACAACTAATTCCCACTTAAAAATTCATGTTCCTAAGTTGACACATCTCTCTCATGAAGCATGTTCCTTTCCATTTGGAAGTCATTCCCTCTTCCCAAAGGAACTTATGATGTAATCATATCCTTCTATCAACATTTAGAATAATAATAAATTATTCTTGGACTTAAGATCTTAATCTTAGTCCCTATTTCCATCCTCTCAACCCCCTCTCCCTTACCTAGCCTAGTGGGGCTTAGTCCCCTATACTCTTTCTTCGTGGTCGGTCTACACGTAACAATGTTCTTATATTAATAATACAAATATTTACGTGTACAAAACATGCTCCTAGCCTTCAACACCTAGGCTCTCCGGCCTAATAAACACATAATCCTATAAACTTATAATTACTTGGCTCACCAGCCTAGAAAACATGTTACAATTCATAAATAAAAATGGGGCTCATCATTGGGGATATTACAATACCCTCCCCTTATTTTTGCATTGTCCTCATTGCAACTTATTTACACAACATCAACAAGATTTTCAAAATCTTCAAAAATATGCAGGTATTCTACCCGCATAGCATCCTCATGCTCCCATGTTGCATCCTTAGGACCATACCAGGTCCACTGGACCTTTACAAGACCAATGGATTGATTCCTGAGCTTCTTTCTCTTCTGTTCCAATATGTGCACCAAATGCACTTGCAAGGCACCTTCTTTCTCCACCTGAATCACATTCTAATCAATCACATGATTAGGATCAGGTATATACTTCTTGAGCAATGAAACATGAAATACATTATGAACAGTCATGGATGCAGACAATGCAAGCATATAAGAAACTGGTCCATTCCTTTCTAGGATTTCAAATGGTCCACAACATTTGGCTACCAACTTGGAACAGTTTCCCAGCTTCAGGGAACTTTTGTTGGCTTTTACTTTCAAGAAAACATGATCACCCACTTTAAAATACCTGTAGGTTCTGTTCTTATCAACATAACTTTTCTTCTTGTCTTGGGAAGCCTTCAAATTCTACTTAATCTTCAACATTTTCTCTTCCATTTCCTTGAGAAACTATGGCCCAATTATTTATCTATCAACTGGATTGTCCCAGCTTATTGGTGTGTTGAACTTTCTACCATAAAGTGCTTTAAACGGGCTCATCCTCAGTGATGCTTGATACCCATTGTTGTAATAAAATTATACCAAGTGTAGATAATCCTCCCATTTAGATGGTTTGTCCATCAAATACATCCTTAGCATGTCTTCTATCACTTGGTTCACCCTTTATGTTTGCACATCAGAATTAGGATGATAGTTTGTGTTGAAGTTTAGGTTCATTCTGAACCCCTTGAATAACCCTCTCCAAAACTTTGAGGTAAATTTTGGGTCTCTGTTAGACACAATTTTCTTGGGTATGCCATGAAATCGTGCTACTTCCCTCATATAGATATCATCAACATTAGTTTCCTTGTGAGTAGTTTTCAATGGAATAAAATGGGCAACTTTAGTAATCTTATCCACCACCACCATGATGGAATCAGGTTGCTTGTTTTTTGTGGGTAGTCCTATGATGAAATCCATTATCACCACTTCCGACTTCCACTCAGGAATGGGTAATGGCTACAGTAATACAGCTGGGTGTCTATGCTCAACCTTGACCCTTTGACATTATAAGCATTTAACTATGTATTCAACAATCTCCTTCTTCATGTCTAGCCAATAATATTGTCTCTTGACTTTTTAAATTGTTTTCTGATATCTTGGTTGTCGTGCATAAGGCACATTATGCATCTCTTTTAAAATCATACTCCTCAATTCCAGAGAATTGGGTACATAGAATCTCTTTATGTACTAAAGGATTCCATCAATTCCTAATTCATAATCCTCAACCATCTACTGCATTTTACCTTTCTGCAATTTTGTTACCAATTCCATGTATTGCAAATATGAATTTGTAGCTTCATAAATTTTTCTTTTAAGATCCGTCTGATACATGCTAATGGTTGTATCATATAGTTCATGCACTCTCTTTCTGAGTGCGTCAACCACTTTGTTCTCCTTTCCTTTGATGTGCTTGATATCAAAGTCATACTCATAGAGCAATTCCAACCATCTACTCTACCTAGAATTCAAGGTAGGTTGATCAAACAAATACTTCAAACCATTATGGTCTGTCCTCAACTCAAACCTCTTTCCCACAAGGTAGTTCCTCCACTTCTTCAAGGCATGCACTATGTCTTCCAACTCCAAATCATGAGTGGCATAGAGCCTTTCATGCTCTTTCAACTTCCTTTATTCATAACATACAACAAACCCATTTTGACTGAGGACTCCACCCAATCCTTCTTTACATGCATTTGTGCATACAATGAAGTCTTTATTTGGAAATTCAATCCTCAGAGTTGGAGCACTGGTTAACAATTGCTTCAATTTTTGGAAGCTTCTTTCACATTCTTTTTTGCATTGAAATTTCTTCCCCTTCCTTTGTAAGGAAGTGATGGGGTGAGCTATTCTTGAAAACCCTGCATTGAACCTTCTGTAATAGCTAGCTAGATCCATGAAGGATCTAACTTCTATCACATTCTTTGGAGATTACCATTCTCTAATGGATTCTATCTTTTCAGGGTCCACTTCTATCCCATCCTCATATATGATATGCCCCAAATAGTGAATTTTGTTTTGATAAAATGAGCATTTTCTCAAATTGGCATACAGTTGATGCTCCCTTAGCACTTGTAGCACCATCCTCAAATTATTCTCATGCTCTTCTTCCGACTTGGAATATACAAGAATGTCATCCAGAAAACAATGACCAATGTGTCTAAAAATTCCCAGAAAACACCATTCATTAAGAACATAAAAAAAGTTGGTGCATTTGACAACCCAAATGACACCACTGTGAACTCATAATGACCATAACTTGTCTTGAAGGTAGTCTTGCTGATATCTTCCTCTTTAATCCTTACTTGATGATATCTTGACCTGAGATCTATATTTGAAATTATCTTTTCATCCTTCAATTGATCAAAGAGATCATCAATCCTTGGCAGAGGACAATTGTTCTTTATAGTTACTTTATTTAACTGTCTAAAATCGATGCACAATCTCAATGTCCCATATTTCTTCTTCACAAACAAGACTGGGGAACCCCAAGGTGACACACTTGAGCGTATATACCCCTTCTTCAGAAGTTATTCAAGATTCATCTGCAGTTCTTTCAACTTTGTTGTACTCATTCTATAGGGAGTCTTTGACATCAGAGCTGCTCCAGGCATCAGATTTATAGAGAAATCAATATCTCTTTTAGGGGGTAGTCCTAGAATCTTCTCAAACACATCCCCAAACTCCTTTAATACTATATGATCTTCAATATTTGACACCTTACCTTTAGGTGCTTCTTCCATATGAGATGAAAATATCTAGAAGCCCTTCCTGTAACACTTCTTCAGCTGTATTGTTGAGATTTCTCTGACAATAGCTTCCCTGGGAATTCCTTGGACTGCTCTCTGATTTCCTTCCTCATCTAGACAAGTAAATTCCTTGTTATGACAGTATGGTATGGCATGGTGTTGTTCCAACCAATCTATACCAATCAGGAAGTCATATGATCCCAAAGGAAAGATTTTCAAAACTGCCTTGGCACTCATTCCATTCATGCCCACTGAACATGATTTAACCAACTCAACAACCTTTCTCTTGGCTCTTGTAGCTAGCTACACCAGCCAAGATTTCACATGCTTTATTCTTGGCAATTGCAACCTTTCCACTACTTTGGGATCTATATAACTATGACTATCCCCTGAATCAATTAAAATAGTAAAGTCATGGTTATTGATCATACATTCAACTTCAATCATGTGTGATTGAAACTCAACTTGATTTTTCTCCAAGGATGCATAGATCCTTGGTATTCTACTGCCCATGTCCTCCATTGTTTCTGATTGCTGAAAATTGTGGACAAATCTCACTTTGTCACTTATGGGAGGGAAATGTCTATAATTTTGATCCCCTTTACAACCCCAACATTTCATAGGTGGTTGTCTTGGCCTTTATCCACCTACTTTATCCATCCTGGGCTCTCTAAACATTGGTTGTCTTTGAGGATTATTCCTGAAAAAGGGTGGATTGTTCCCCTTCTACCTATGTTCCCTCTTAAACTTCTTCTTGTCTTCCCAAGATCTTTGGAACGTAGGCTTTCCTTTATGATGATCATATAAGAATTTCTCTCTCCTTATGGTTTCTTCCATAGTTTTAGGATCATCATATTGGATCTTGTCACTAAGGAAAGCTAGCAGTCCACTCAAATATATTTGTATTTTGACACTCTCATATTCGATGAAAGGGGAGTACTTCAACAACTCTAGGAATATTCTTTCATATTCATCTATATTCATGCTGCCCAATTTGAGTTCAAAGAACTCTTTCATATTTTTGTCATAGTATCTCTTAGTTATTTATTTCTTTTCAAAGTGTTTCTTGAATTCCCTCCAGGTAACATTCTTCTCTTTGATATGTTGTACTTTCACAAGATGGTCCCACCACATGGATGCCTTTCCTTTTAGTTGATACATTACAATTCTTCCTTCTGCATGAGAGGAGTAATTATGTAGTTGGAAATATTTCCTCATGCCAAGAAGCCATGTCTCATCATCTTCCTCCTTCTGGTACTCTCCATCAAACGTAGGAGGCTTAATCTTGTTCATTTCACCCTTCATTTCATCCACTCCAGATCTCCTATGCTTTCTGGTAGGATATGTGCTTGAACTTTTGTGTCCCCTCCTCTTGGAGTTCCTTTGGGAGTGATGATGGTGTCTACCAACACTCCTTGATTTTATCTTCTCATCAGGGGACCTGTGACTTCCTAATTTACTAGAGTCACTCTCCTTATCCAATTTATTTTCTATTCTTTCCAAGATCTGTATCAACTTTATGTTGAATTCTCCCTATTGTTCCCTAGATTTCATGAGCTTTGTTTTATCTACTTGGTGATTCTAGACATATTTCTGCAAGTTTTCAATTATTTCCATCATGTTTCCTTCCTTATCTATCTCTTATTCATTCCCTTTGGAGTTCGATCCTTCAACTCCTATATGGGCATCCATTCCTCTAAATTCATTTTCCAAACTATAAGCACCCTGTGCCTTCCCCATTTCTCTACACTATGAGGCAATTCGGTTCGGTTATGACAATCATTAACTTTGCAAAATGTGCAGTCAACCGATTTTTGTTAGGTTATCAAAATTTAATAATTTTCTAGAATAAACCAATATGATTCAACAAAACAATATCAGATTCCATTTTCTGTAGGTCTTGGTCAGTCAAGAACCCCTCGGGCTTCAATCTCTAAGCTCAGTTATGTTCTGCAAAAAATTTCGGGTGCTAGCCCCTTTTATTCAACCCTTGGTTTGCATGTGACCACATTGGCGACCCAACACTTATGATTTGGGATCTTATCTAGAGCTATGAAACTTTGGTCTCTGACCTTCAGAGGTTTCCCTTTCTTCGTATGTCCCAACATCACAAAACAACGAATTGTAGAATGCGCAAACAACGACGGATCTATGGTCCACCTTCCTTCATGCATGTTCTAGCTCGACCAAGTTTTGAGGAAACATTGGTCAAGTTTTACAACTTTTGTACTTCAACGGGCTGGTCAAAGATGGAGCACCCAGGCGTCACTGAGATTGTGGGATCTCACTATTTTCTGGACCCAACAAGGGGTTCACTAGGGTTTTGGGTATTAGGTTTTTGAGGATGTCGGCCCATGGGTTTACCCATGTTTAGGCCTTTTTGTAAGGGATGTAAAAGTATAAATAAAAAGGAATTTAATGTAGAAGAGGGATTAGGATTAGAAGAAGAAGTGTGAGTAGCTAATTGAAAGAGGCAATTAGTTCCGAGTTTCTTTATGCAATAGACTATGTATGTAAGGATTTGTGCATAATAGAGGAGTTGGATCTATTCCTTGACCTAATTTTGGGAAGGTGGATCTGGTTCTTAGTTCACAGATCACATTTCCAGTGCGAAGCTTGGTTCTGTGGCTTAGTGCACAGAAGCAGATGGATGTAAGAGATTGAAGACTAATAAAGAAGAAGAAGTCATTGGTGGAAGTAGCCCCACACTAGGGTGAACCACGTAAATCTTGTGTTGATGGTTTTCTTTGTGTTATAATGTTTACGTGGTGAATATGGTTAGTGCATTAAATGTTATGAATGATAGATATATCTATGAATGTTTAATGCTTTGTGTTGGAGATGCCTTCTTCTAAATAAGTGAGATGTTATATTTAAGCCCATAAAGCTAATTTTGGGAGTTCGCTTATTTTTTTACGTTTCCCACTGTCCTTAGTATCCCGACATGTGAAGTGGCGATAAAGATTTTAAAGTTTACCCAAGTTAGTGTCATGAGTGTGTCACTTTAAACCTTAGTTAATCACTGTCAGGATTTTGCAACTCGACGATCGCTCTCCCAAAAAGAAATACCTTTGTAGCTCTAAGTCATGAAGTTTCAATATTCATTAATTAAGCGTGGATTAATTAAGAGCTTAAGTCAGATCACGAATAATTAACTAAATCACATCATTGTGATTTTGGGTTTTGGGGGCTCAAAGGCTAGGAGTGAAATCTTTTGATATATCGAACGTCGAAAAGGGGGGATTAAAGACTAAAACACACTTAATTAAAGGAGCTAAACTGGATTAATTGATGAATTAAGCAACCTTTAACACGCATCATCTATAGAGTAATTTTTAAATGTTTTTGTGTTTGTTCATGTTATGACTTGTCAAACATTTATGACATTTATTTGAACTGCGATGAGGTGACAGATAGTAGGATCTCGTTTTTACTTCTAAATCTTTCTATTAATCGATTTGACTGTTCTGTTCACAAGGAAACCTGGGGTTTAAATGACCAAGATAGAGAGTTTTTCCTTCATTATTTCAGTTCTCATTTCTATTTTCACACAAAGCCATTTTACCAGGTTAACCGTTGTTTGTGATTTTCAAATCTTTTCGATAGGTGGTCCAGTTACAGGTTTCACTATCATGGCTCCATGAAAAATTCCCAAGTCAGTTGTCAAGAGTTCAGGTCAGGGTTCAGACGTTGTTTCTGATACCTCGCCTCAAAGTATTAATTCTATCAAGACATGGTCATATGTTTCCAACATCCTGCAATCCGAGTCGATAAACTTTTCGGATGATTATAGCAACAACGAGAAGGATGATTTATCAACCAAATACAAAATCATCTCTTAAGAAGAGATGCACAAAATAGCGATGAGGCCCCATCTTCTTCCCTATTGTGATATGATCAGGTGGGCGTTGGACCATGTGGACATCCCGACTAGGACGATTATCAACGAATAGAAGGTGATGATTGGTACCTTCAGGCCAGAACATTTGCAGAAAATGTATAAACTATCACCCATGCCGAACCTTACTCACAATTCCAAATTCCTAGAAGGTTTCAAGAAGAAACAGTGCGAGCAGTATGCAAAACGTTTGTTCGATATGATCAAAGATTGGGTCTCATAGCCCACAAAATTCAGGGCTAACACCAATGTGATCTATTCAATCTCTTCCTTGGAGCCATAGTTCAAGTACATAATAATGATGACTTTCAAGTTGTATGGGAAGGAAGACACCACCCATTTTTTCCTCCCATGGGTGCCACTCATTCATGCAGTCGTTGAGGGTTTCTCCTTTCACTGGGCCAAACTGTTTTCCGATAGTCTGACCAGTCGAATTACTGAATATCGAGCACAGAGGGTGAGTAAGAAAGAAGATTCATTCTTTATGTATGCTTACATCATGGATGTCATCTGCTTCATGAAACCCTTCCCACTAATGAACTGGAGTTGGGCTCCATCTAATACAGAACCTATTCATGTCTACCACTCAAATATTTGGGAGGATAAGGCCAAAGAATTCATCTACGAGATCTTCAACTGGGTAATGGTGCCATTGTATGTCACCATCTTTGGCCAACCCCCTCCTAGGATGTCAGATAGCGTCACGACCAACCTAAGCAGTGTGGCAGATTGGTATCTAGAGGAGGAATTTTTGTATATCATGGTTTTTGGCACCTCTGTCCCTCCATATGCTCTCCCGCTATTCTTTCCAGATAAGCTATTGTGTCATGAGATCACCAGACAGACTGTGCTCGGCGGAATAAGAAAAGATCTCAAAGGAGTATCAAAAAAGGTATGGCACCCCTTCCCTATTCATATTGTTGTGTATTCCTTGTTAGATTTTGGCCACGCCAAATCCGAGGCTACGACTTTAGAAGAAATGAAGCTGGTGGATATTGAGTTCAAGAAGCATGACCCTAGCAAGGTTGTGAGCAATCACCTAGTGAGTTGTGGCCTAAAGATATATGAACATGAGGATTCCCCTCATGATGAAATATTCTAGGGCCTGAGGTCCTTCTTTGAAGTCCTAAGTCAGATTCAATCCCTACAACCCAGAAATATGGACAAAGTTTTGAAATTCCAGGAGAACCGATGGAGTTGTCTCCCCTCGATTTTATAGGGTGAAGACCCAAAGCTTCGAGTTAGAAAGCAGATGAAGGCCAAAAGGTGAAAAGGACTCAAGTCCTAGTGGAGAGAAGAACCAAGGGAAAATAGGGGAGGCTGGAACCTCAGAGAAAGGGGTCGAAGTCCCCAACAAGAAAGAAGGAAACCCCAAAAAGGGTACGCCGGGAAAGTAGGCCTAAGGCCAAGCAGATATACCCTCGCAGGGATCAGGTGACTCACTGTCACTCATGTAAAACAAGCTAGTCACAGAGGTCACCCCGAAACAACCATCCAAGGAAATCGGCAGTCTGATTGCTATTATCACACCCTTACAGTTCACAAAGGGGAATCCCGAAGCGGGGTGGATTTTCAATGAAGGACTGACACCCATTTCTGTATAGGAGATGCCTCCTAATGAATTTTTCTTTGAAAAAAAAAAGGCCATGGTGAGGCAATAATTATATCAAAAAGAGGGCGTAATTGCTAAAAAATTTAAAATCATGACAGATGGGAAGGCCATGAAAAAGGAACAATTCATAGAGGAGATAGCTGGGACACTAGGGGCTTATGCTATAGCCAATCAATACTTAGTTGAGACTTTGAAGGCCTAGTTGAAATGAAAGAACCTCCTAATCAGTAAATTAGAAGCTAAAGTGGCTACTACTAAAGTGAATGTCAGGGACGAGGTGAGAAAGAGCCTTGAGGAAGCTCGAATAGCCGACCTGCGCGAGATCGAGAAGCTTAGGTCCGACCTCGAGTAAGTGTGCCAATCGACACAAATTAGCCAAACACAGGTAAGCCAACAGGGGAAACAAATTATGGAGTTACAATCAAAATTGGATGTGGCCAAGAACCGGGTTTTAGACATAAAAGTGTTCAAATCCCAGGCCGCCAAAATCCGACATAAGGTATTAACGGCTCAACAAAACCTACCTGTAAAAATAGGAACCATTCAAAACCATTTCTAGATTATAGATCAAGTATGAGAAAATATTTCTTCGATAGAAAGAGAATTCGTGGAAGCACGGGTCACTTTCCAAGACGTTTTTATAGCTACGATGAAGGTAGAGATGGTCGATAGCTCCAAATTATCCATCACAGAATAAACCAAAGGAAATATCCTGCTGAATGTCTGGGAGCAGAATATATCAAAAAGAAAAGGGAGAGCTAATGAAGTGAAGAATTCTTGTGAGAAAACATTCTATTTGATAAGTAAAATTTTGCTAGACCTTAATAAGGAAAGTAGTGCTGGGATGCTGGGCAAAATCAATATAGCTAAACATCTATTGGACATCAAAGAAAACATGGAGAAGGAACAAGTGGAGATATCCCAGATAAGCTAGGTCAATATGGCACAAGTGGACAAATGGCTAGTACAACCAAGTTTACAATTATGCTCCATCATCATGGAGGACTGATAAGTAGGAAAAAAATTTCCATAGCTGGCGAAGAGTTGTTACAACTTTCAAGCAAGAAACCAAGCAGAGCCTTCCAGGTTGATAGCCCAGTTGGTGGAGAGGTGTGTCATTTTCATCGAGCAAGCAAAGGGGCAAGTTTCTGGTGCTAAATAATGACATATGTCAACTTGTTCTATTTCTAGAGCTTGAAGGGAAGGGAAAGGAGGGTGCTCCACCCTTACTAGGGAAGGAAAAGAGGAGGAGATGAAACGCTCCAATTTTCCATTTGTAACTGACAATTTTCCAGAAGGATCAGAATTCTAGAGGTTCAAAAGTTTGTTTAAATAGAAGAAAGATTGTAATAGAAAAGTCTTTTTTCCATGAGTAGATTGTAATAGAGAAATTTCTTTTAAGCCAGTATTAATACAAAACGAATTGAAGACTCCATATTTCGTCAAGATTGAGTTATGTGTTTTTCCTCTGTATTTCATGCTTCATGTCATTTTTACATATATGTCTTTGATGAATGTTTTAGCTGCAATTTAGTATAACTTCTACTGTGGTGATCAGGTTCTAGGTATCAAGTTATTTACAGTTTTTCCTCTGTATCAACTACTAGAGGGTACAAGACTTGTGAATTATTTAGATCTCTACATTATATGCTTTCATCAAGGTATTCCTATCTTTTCTTCTTCTGCCACAACATGGGATTCCTTTAAAATTGATTCCCCACATTGTTGACAGCTCTATGTTTTCGCACTCGGTTTCAAGATTTTAAACTCAGCTACAGAAAACGACCTTCATTTTCATTAAACCCTTCAATTGGCTTCACTGAATTTTCCCTGTATAATCTAAAGTTGAGATAAGCACTTTAAAGCATCTACCTTATTTTAAAGCTCTGCTCTTCCCATGACTGTACCCGTCATAAGACAACCCAAAATCAGACCTAGTCTATCAGATCAAACGAGCATCACTTTAAATATTTTCCATACCATACTCAAGACTGCCACCACCCAGACATAGCTCGAACGTTCATGGGCCACCATCGAGCGAGATATCAACATTCAAGAATATTTGGAAGCTAGACAAATAAAACTCAGAGATCGACCATAGCTTCATCCCCCCAAGTTGTTTCTTCCCCTTCCTTTTCTTTCATTATTTTTAGATGCTTAGACTCTACACTTTATAGCCTTAAGTGTAGACTCAGGAACAACATATTTCTGGTGCTGCTGCTAGGGATGGAGAATCGTAGTCACTTTCCCCTAAGAAAATGACATTTCCAAGTTTCATTTTTTGATAGTGAAAAAAGAGCGATCACCTTGTTAAGGATAAACCTTCATCATTCACTTGGCGAATCCACTCTTAAAGTAAGTTGGCATCCTTTCGAAAGGACACCAGACAAAAACCAGATGCCAAACAGACAGCGCCAGTTTTCGACCCTGAAAAAATACTAAGACCAAGGGGTCTTTTTAAACAAAACATGGTTTCATATCAACCCAAGTCTAATCAGTATCAAGATAAGACCTCTTTCGAACCTTCATCCCTGCAAGAACTTCCTCTCAGGAAAATATCGGACAGTGCCATCAAAACCGAGATCTCTCCGACTACCTCTTACATTATGAGGGGCGAAACGCCTACCTCAAATCTCATCCCTATCAATATCCCATCGAATCTCAATATAAGCCCCTCCGTCACTGAAGACCTAGAATAATTTTTCATGTACACGGATTCGACACCGATGGGTTCTCCCATTTACATATCCTGTAATTCAGAGGAGCCGAGTCCATGTATACCTTCTTCTCCTTTTTCATATTTCACCTCCCCTAGTAAAAAGTTTCCCGATTTATCATTTTTCCACCCCAAGGAAGCTAGAGAGTCCCTTAACATCTTCACCAACCCTCTTTATAATGCACTGATTTCCTCTCCTAGGTTATCCATGGCCGCCGCCAGAGGAGGATCAGGGGGAATAGGAGGTCAAGGCCAGCAACTGCCTCCTAGAGTTTTCACAAAAGTAGCCACTAGATACACCCCATTGGTCCTTCCTATACATATCCATGATTTACTTGAAAACTATATGAAAAACTTACCCAAGTTCACAGGAGAAGGGGATCTAACTGCAGCCGAGCATATCAATTTTTTTGATCAATTCACTGATATTCTAGGTCTCAAGCATGAGGACGTGTATTCCCGATTTTTTGTCCAAACCTTCGAAGGATGGGTAATAAATTGGTTTCAGAGCATGCCCCCAGGTTCAATCATATCCTACGATGTGTTAGAAGACCTCTTTCTCAAACAATGGGGTGAAAGAAAGGATCATTTATACTATTTGACCGAGTTTGGGTTTTTAAAGAAAAAGGGATCTGAAACTGTTATGGAATTTATCCAAAAGTTTAACAAGTTGTATAATAAGATCCCTATTGAAGTTAAATTGTCTCAACCCACTAACAAAGTAACTTTTGCAGGAGATTTTGAACCTGATTTCTCTCTACTAATAAAAGAAAGGAGAGGGGCCGACCTAACCCGAATGCAGGACGACGCTGTGGAAATTGAGTCAAACATAATGGCTTCGGGTAAATTAAAAATGAAAATTGAGACAGGAAACAAGGAAACTAGATGTCTCAGAGAACAAGCAGGTCCCTCTGAATCTAGAAGATCCTCAGATGACAAAATGGATGACATGGCTAGGATAATAAAATAACTATCAAACAAAATATCGAGAATGGAGCTAGATCAATCCAAAGTTGATCAATTCATTGAGAGAGATTTCAGGAGAAATCCCAATCCTCAGTTCCAACCAAGACAAATTAAAAATGAAGACCAAAATATCCAAGCACCTCTGAAAAATGAAAATTTTATAGGGGGAAATGATATGCAAGAGTTTGAAGACTTGGAAGAGGACATAAACAACTTAGGCGATGAATGTCTATAGCCTCATTTGACCAAAGAATATTATGAGAAGTCCCTGAACATGGAACAATCATCGGTCGAAGCCAAAAACAATGTTGATGACTTTGCTTATCAAGGAATGGATGACACCATAATGGTTGAACTCTAGCACAAGTGTAATCTGAGGCCCAGAAAAAAACCTGTGTCGACTGCGCAACCCAAGAAATTTTTTTCTAGGGGTGAAATATACGAGCTCGTCTAGAAAAAGACCGAGATGAGAAATAACATAGGGGTAGATTCGAAGAATACCAACGTAAAAGGGGCTGAAGCCAAAGCGAGAAAAAATAAGGCAGCTGAAATGCAGACACCCGAAACAAGAAACACTAAAATTAAAACAGTGCTAGTAAATAAAATGGATAGGAAGGAGTCTGAGGTTTCGGCCAAGGAAATAGATAAAACCACGAGAGTTTTCTGCCTAGAAAGTGAGATAAAAAAGATAAAGATACCCATACCTTTGGTCAAGTTGGCAAAGAATCCTATGTACTGAAAACAAATAACCAAGATCATAAATTTTTTAGATCTGGAAAGTCACTCCGATGTAATAAATATAGAAGATGACAAGCCTAATATCACTTTTGGTTCACATTTTGAAGGCACCAGAGATATCGTCACCCCTTTCTATATTACCCTGAAAGTGCACGATCGGTTGTTGAATTGCATGCTAGACTCTGGGGCTCTCATAATGTAATGCCCAAATCTATTATGGATAGACTAGGCCTTGAAATCACCAGACCCTATGGAGATATTTGCTTGTTTGATTCAGGGAGAGTTAAGTGCATGGGCATGTTCAAAGATCTAGTAGTCACCCTCCCCCAGATTCTGGCGAAAAACGTCCTAATGGACATAGTTGTCACCGATATACCCTCGAAGTATGGTTTACTGTTATCTAGATCTTGGGGAGCCAAGCTTAGGGGATCCCTTTAGCTAGATATGACCTATGCCACAGTCCCTATTTTTGGTGGACAGTTCACATGGTTATATAGAGAAACACGTTTGGCATATACGGTAAGTGATCCACATAATCCTAACGATTACCCGGTTTACATCGTCGATCAAGACCTAGGAATTTGTATTATGTCCTTTGACGATACTGAAGAAAGTTGTGCAGAAGAAGGTGACATCGATGAAATCGGAACCGAAAAGACAGCTAAAAATATGCACAACACTAGAACTTGGAAAATGTTCTTTGATGGAGCTTCATCGTGTGAAGGAGCAGGTGCAAGAGTGGTTTTCGTAGCACCTAAAATTGAATTCAGCGTCCCTTTCTCATATAGGATACAATGGGACATAGACTGGACAAACAACATTTGTGAATATGAAGCTCTAGTCCTGGTTCTGGAAGCTACCGAGAAGCTGAACATAAGGAAATTAGAGGTCTACGGAGATGTTGAACTAATTGTGAAGCAGGTAAATCAATAATATTAGGCCAAGCACCCAAGACTGAGGTCTTACAGAAATTGCGCCTGGGATCTAATGGAAAATTTATTTTCATCGGTAAAGGTTCATTTCATC
This sequence comes from Picea glauca, assembly GCA_000966675.3. Classification (NCBI taxonomy): domain Eukaryota; kingdom Viridiplantae; phylum Streptophyta; class Pinopsida; order Pinales; family Pinaceae; genus Picea; species Picea glauca. The sequence goes on from JZKD02S1912765.1 coordinate 97,081, forward strand.
CCACGAGCCAAAAACCAACAAGATGATTCACTGGCCAAAGCAGCTTTGACTTTCGTACCCCCTACCACTTTCAAATTAAAGTACCACATAGAGGGAAAGCATAGACCATCCATACCAAACAACATACAACACTGGCAGGTCTTCGAGGATGATGAACATATCAAAACGTTCCTGGAAATGGTGGGTGATTTCTCTGAAACCCACATTGACCAAGAGAACCAAAACAATCATACCTGGATTATGCAGGAAGAGGAGGAGCCCCAGGAGTTCCAAGAAAAAATTGCAAATTATTGCTTTCTAGTGTTAAAAAGTAATCAGATTCCTAAGGGCCTGATACCTCTGGAAAGGTTGTTTGATCAAAACAACATGCCTCTAAAGTTCACCTTGTAGCCCCAACTGGAGGAGGCCGAGGACTGTGACATGGGAACCACCAAAGAGCCTAGAATAGTGAAGTTATCAAAGTACCTTCCTCCTGAGATAAAAATAAAGTATAAGGACTTACTTAGGCGGTATAAAGATGTCTTTGCATGGCCTTACGATGAGCTAAGAACCTATGATACCTCAGTAATCGAGCACAAGATATCTTTGAAACCTGGTGTTAAGCCCTTCAGTCAGAAGCTCAGACAAATCAACCCCATTTTACTACCTGTGGTCGAAAGAGAAGTGAAAAAGTTGTTAGACGCAAAAATTATTGTACCTCTCAAGTACTCTGACTGGGTGGCGAACTTAGTCCTGGTTAGGAAGAAAAGCAGAGAGATCAGGCTATGCGTAGAATTTAGAAATCTAAACAAGTCCTCCCTCAAAGATAACTATCCTCTACCCAAAATGGATCACGTTTTGGAAAAAGTAGTCGGGGAAAATAGGATGTCAATGATTGATGGGCTTTCCGGTATTAATCAAATTGTTGTCAACGAGAATGATAAAGAAAAAACAGATTTCACCACCCCTTGGGACACATTTATGTATGACAAAATGCCTTTTGGTCTGATGAACATAGGTGCTACCTTCTAGTGTGCTATGGACATCGCCTTCATCGGTGAAAAAGATAAATTCGTGGTTATCTAACTCGACAACCTGATTGTCTTCTCCAAATCCAATGAAGACCATCTGCTGCACCTGAAGCAAACATTTGAAAAATGTCAAAATTTTGGTTTGTATTTAAACCCCAAGAAGTCTCACTTCACAATGAAGGAAGGTAAACTCTTGGGCCACATTGTGTCTTGGAACATCAAAATTGACCCTAAAAGGGTGGAAGCTATAGACACCATAAATATTCCTAGGAATATAAAAGAAATTCAGTCATTTTTAGGAAAAATAATTTTTTTGAGAAGATTTATCCCAAACTTTGTTGAAATTGTGAAATTGATCACAGATATGCTCAAGAAGAACAATGAAGTGAAATGGACAGCGAAGGCTAAAGTGTCGTTTGCATGCATCAAGAAAGTTATCAACGAATCACTCATATTAGCAAGCCCTGATTACCTAAAGGATTTCTTGATTTTCTCATTCGCCTCTGAACACATAGTGGTGGCAATACTCCTTCCAAAGAATGAAGAGGGTTTCGAGCAACCAATAGCCTTCTTTAGTAAAAGTCTTAGAGATGTTGAACTGAGATATGATATAATGGATAAACAAGTGTATGTTATGGTTAAGGCTTTGAAGGCTTTTAGAACTTACGTGCTACACTCCAAGGTAATCGCATACGTTCCCACCATTTCTGTGAAGGATATATTGGTCCAGCCTGACAGTGATGGGAAGAGGGGTTGGTGGCTCGCTAAAATTCAAGAGTTTGACGTAGAAGTAAAATCGATGAAACTAGTAAAGGGACAAGGTAAAATCGATGAAACTAGTAAAATCGATGAAACTATAAGATTACCATCAGATACAGGTTTCCATTGCCAAGGATGGATGACTTGATGAATTGCTTGAGTGGAGCAAGATTGTTTTCAAAGATTGATTTGAAAAGAAGATATCAACAAATTAGAATGAGAGAAGGTGATGAATGGAAGACAACATTCAAGACAAATAAAGGGTTATATGAATGGCTTGTCATGCCATTTGGCTTAACGAATGCGCCCAATAATTTTATGAGATTGATGAACGAAGTCCTGAAGGATTTCACTGGGAAATTCGTCATTGTATATCTTGATGATATATTAATTTTCAGCAAAACTGAAGCATAACACTTAAAGCATTTAGCTGTAGTAATGAGAAGATTACAGTAAGAGAAATTGTTGATCAATATGAATAAATCATCATTTATGAGGACAAAACTCATTTATTTGGGTTTTGTTATCTCTGCAAATGAATTGAAAATGGATCTAGAAAAGATAAAGGTGATTAAAAATTGGTCATCGCCGAAGAGTGTATTTGAAGTATGAAGCTTCCATGGTTTGGATAGCTTCTATAGGAAATTCATCTGAAACTTCAGTGGAATTACCGCACTGATGATGGATATAGTGAAGAAAAGACATAAATCTTTTCACTAGATGGATGAAGCAGAGAAGAGTTTCATGCTACTGAAGAAGAGGATCACTAAGCAACAAATTCTAGTTTTGTCGGATTTTAGCAAGACATTTCAGGTCAAGTGTGACATGAGTGGATTTGCAATTGGAGTGGTCTTGAGCCAAGACAATAGGTCGGTCGCATATTTCAGTGAAAAACTAAATGAAGTGAATATTAAGTACTCCACATATGACAAGGAATTCTACGTAGTCATACAAGCACTGAAGAAATGGAGACACTATTTGGTTCCCAAGGAGTTTGTTTTTTACAACGACAATCATGCTTTGCAATTCGTGACTCGAAAGGAGAAGTTGAGCCAAAGACATGTTAAATGGGTTGAATTCATGAAGAATTTTACTTTTGTGACTAAGCATATTTCTAGAACTGCTAACAAAGTTGTTGATGCTTTGAGCAAGAAATGTTTGCTTATGCAGGAATTCAGAGTCAAGACTTTGGGTTTTGATAACCTCAAAGAAATGTATAGGGATGAACCAGATTTTAAAGAGGCATATGAGGCATCTGAGAATCCAATTCTCAGGGATAGAAGACAATGGAATGAATACATGATCCAGGATGGATTATTGTTCAGGGGAAACCAGCTATATATTCCGAAATGCTCCATGAGGGAGAATTTGTTGAAGGAAAAACACAGTGGAGGATTGGCCGGACACTTCGATCATGAAAAGATGTTCTCAAAGTTGAATAGCTCATATTATTGGCCAAGGATGAGAACAAATGTTAATAAATTTGTGGATAGATGCAGAATTTGCCAGCACACGAAAGGAAAAAGGCAGAATGTAGGATTATACCAGCCATTACCCATACCTGAAAGGTGGTGAGACGTAGTGAGCATGGATTTCATATTGGGACTACCAAGGACACAAAGAGGATGTGATTCGATCTTTGTGGTAGTTGACAGATTTTCAAATATGGTGCATTTCATACCATGCCAGAAAACCAATGGCGCAACTCATATTGCGAACCTGTTTTTCAAGGAAGTTGTTAGACTTCACGGCTTGCCAAGGAGTATCGTTTCTGATCGAGATACCAATTTTGTAGGACATTTTTGGAGGACCTTATGGAAGAATATAGGGACAAACTTGTCTTTTAGCTCAGCATATCATCCTCGGACAGATGGACAGACAGAGGTCGTAAAAAGGAGCTTGGGAGATTTGCTAAGGAGCTCAGTGACTGAACACCACAGTCAGTGGGATCACATTCTGCCACAGGTGGAATTCACTTACAATGATCCACTCAATAGAAGCACAGGGAAGAGTCCATTCCAGATTGTATATGGAATGCAACCAAGGGGAGTTTCTAAATTGAAAGATGCAAAACAAGCTGAATTCAGAAGTGCTAGTGCAGAGGAAAAAGAAGGAAGGAAGGAGCTTCACAGCCAAATTAAGGAGCGATTGCGAAGTTCAAATCAAGAATACAAGGGTAGAGCAGATCAACATAGGTGAGAACTTCATTTTGAAGTTGGTGATTTGATTCTTCCACATCTGAGGAAGGAGAGGTTCCCAAGGGGAACGTATAACAAGCTGAAGATGAAAAATATTGGGCCATGCAAGGTCATAAGAAAATTTGGGGAAAATGCATATGAGATTGAATTACCTAATGGGATCAGAATCTCACTGATATTCAATGTTGTTTATTTGTACCCTTACAGAGCAGAAGAAGCAGGAGTAGAGGAGGAACAGAAAGAAATTCACTGGACAAAACAAATGCCTGTAGCTAAAAAGCCGCAAATGGAAACCATAATTGACAAAAGGGTTAGCAAAAAGACCAGGAGAAAAGAGTATTTTGAATACTTGGTCAAGTAGAAGGGAAAACCAGTTGAAGATACCAGTTGGGAGGATGAAGAAATAATTCAAAAGCATGGACAGACCGTGCAAGAGCTCATGAATAGGAGTTCATGAAAATTTTCAAGCGAGGGAGTATGATGCAGGAGCATCGTACAAAGCCAAAGCGTGTGCCTAGCCAAAGGAACAACTAGACGCACAGATGAAAAAAAAGAACACGTTTTTATGAAAACATTTTAAATTTTGAAAACTGAAGCATTAATGTAATAGCTAGGAAAAACATACTTACATTTATGTCTTGGAGATATGAACAAATCTGGAGAAATTACTCTCATCTGTCGGATGTAATAAGAATTTAAGTCTGTTAATGTAAAGTAGGTAGATATGAATGTTAGATTAGACAGTTTAGAAGAGTAGGAGGGAAAATAGATGATAGCCACCCTCACCCTTGTATCAATAGAGGATTATCATCATTCAGATTGGATAAGATGCAGAGTTGTAGTAGAGAGTTGTAGAGAAGAACCCATGTACAAGAGAACTTGAGTTAATATATGAAACTTTGACTCAATTTTGATGGTGTTATGATGCTTACTGTTTACATTAGTTAAATGGTATGTTTACAGTTGTTTTGTTTCCTTATTATGCATTTTATTCCAATGTTGTATTGTGTGTATGATTTCATGTTGAATGTATGAAGTCCCTGAAAGAGGAAGAATGAGTTTCAATTGTTTCTCTCACTGATAATTCCCACAAGGACTACACTGAACGTCCACAAGGTGTGCATTGATGAGGGTCTGAGTTTTATCTCAAAAATCTTAGGAGAGACATCATTTTTCTCATACCACCTGAAGTGCAGGTGAAGCACAGAGCCATGCAAGGTGTGCACAGGCCAATTGAAGCCTTGGATTTTACAAATCTAGAAAGAATATTGAGAGACTATTGTTGCAAAGAGTGCACAATGTCGAAGATTCAAATAACCAAAGGTTATTTGAAGGTTTGTTTCAAGGAGTGCGAGCAGGGATCCTTTTGGAAGATTTAGTTTGCAAGTGAAATCTCAGGAGGGATTTAACCTTTGAAGTGATCAAGGGAAGAGGAAGGTCGAAATTGTCGCACAAAAGTCAATGAGGAGTGAATCAAGTGGTCATAATTCTCCGTGGAGAACTCGCAAAATCATGAGGACTGTAGGATTCATAGGAGTTCCAAGGTGGTTAGGAGTCGAACGAACCACCACCCTGATATCAAGAATCAACGTGAACCGTTGATCATGGCCAGTTTGAGCTGTCAGATCATTTCGAGAATTTAGGGTTCATAAGTTTGGAGCACAAGCCAAAATCCTTGGTCACTCTAACTCCTGAATCATGGAAGGGATTATCAAGTGTGAAATCGAATGACGGGAACACTTTGTGGAGAAGCACCGAAGACTCAAGAGCCATCAGATCTTGCAAAGAAGTAAGTGGGTTAAGGCAAGTACCTTTTCAATCACCCATAAGCTCAGGAGAGATAGGGGTCATTGGATACAGTCCAACGAGAGTCGTCAAATCTTGTGCAAATTCGTAATTCGGGAATTCGGGGATTGGCGTGACAAGTGATTTTGGAGTCGAGAGTTTCAAACTCCTGGTTCACGAAATCCCAAAAATATCAGGACCGTTGGATCAAGGGAGGCTTACAGTCGTTGATCCCACAAAAGGAGAAATTTTAGATTTCAGGGAATCATAAGGGAAGAGGAATGACTGTTCGTTGTTCGCTCAAAGTCCCGAAAGCCAAAACTAGTGGGTAACATGTGGCATGTGCTCGTCGCATTGACGAAGTCAACCTTCATTAACATTTCACATTTTAGTGATTGTAAGAGTTGTGGCATTGTGTCGATAACCTCCAACTCACAAAGCCCGAAATCTTTCGTGGCTTAAATAAAGGGTTTAATTAACTCTTTTCATGGTTTGGGAAAAGATCCTACATTGATCTCGGCCTGAGGGTAGGGGGTCTGCGCCAGCTTCATTTTCGTTAAACCCTTCGATTGGCTTCACTGAATTTTCCCTATATAATCTAAAGTTTAGATAAGAACTTTAAAGCATCTACCTTCTTTTAAATCTCTGTTCTCCCCATGACTGTACCCATCATAAGACAACCCAACATTGAACCCAGTCTATTGGATCAAACTAGCATCACATTAAATATTTTCCATACCATACTCAAGACCACCACCACCTAGACAGAGCTCGAACGTTCATGGGCTGCCATCGAGCGAGATATCAAAATTCAAAAATATTTGGAAGCTAGACAAAGACAACTTAGAGATCGGCCATAGCTTCATCCCCCCAAGTTGTTTCTTCCCCTTCCTTTTCTTTCACTCTTTTTAGATGCTTAGACTCTACACTTTATAGCCTTAAGTGTAGACTCAGGAACAATACTTTGTATATGTTGAATGTCCAACTTATGATGCTAAGTGCGATGTGTGTTTTGACAATATTACTGCACCAAACTATACTTATGGTTTGATCTGCGATGTGAATAAGACTAATGGGTTGATGCATGTTGTCCCTAAGTACTCTGTAGAAGTGTTATAGTCACAGATCTATGTCCTAGCTTGGTTACAGACACCTGATTTCTGTACCCCCCCTGCCTCTACCTTGAGTGAGACTTCACTTGCTTCGCAATTGTTGCCAAAAGGGCCGGTAATTAGGGTTTTGTTGGTGTGTTGTTGAAGCATTGAACCTTGGGTCTGCCCCTATGCCAACAAATGGTTCCATTGCTGGGACCAAAACTGTGATTATTAGGAACTGAAGTAAAGAAAAGAGAAGCTATGTGTGTATATCTGCTACTGTAGTGCACAGTATTCTACTTGACTTGCGAAGATGTGCTAAGAAAGAAACCTGATCTGAAGAAAAGAGGTAAGATCTTGAAAGAGGTAAAGATTTGTTCTTTGATAGAATAATATAAGTGATTTTTTTTTTTCGAAAGCATGAATCTAGTTATGTTTGATAGATTATGTCCTAGTCTGAAAGCTAGGGTACAGTTAGAAGAAAGAGTTGATGTGAAAAAAACTGAGAGAAATAGAGAAAGATATGTTACTCCTATGCATAGAAAGAAATTTTTGACTAATGAGTGGATGTAGGAACCTAGAAAGAATTTTTGTGGATTACAGTTCTAGTAGTATGATCCTAGTGCGCAATACAGGAGAAGTTGGGGAAATTACAAGAGAAAGAGGGGATTGACATTATGTTATAATTGTAGAAGACTGGAACATCTTGCTAATGAATGCCTGGGTATAGGTCCTATTTGTCTTTGTTGTAAAATTGTTGGTCATGAGGTTGAGGATTTCCCAAGGATGATTGTTAAAGTTGAAAGAATGAACATGAGTCAAGAGAATGAGAGCATGTTATAAGATCATCAAGAGAAAGAATCAGAGAAACATCAGACTATGTTAGCACAGTTAAAAGAAGCAATGAATGATCACAAAGATGTCATTTTATCAGATATCTTGAAAGAAAAGCAACGCATAGATACAAGAATAGGAGACTTCGACATAGATTGTGTCTTGGATGAGGAGACACAAGTGAATATCATGACAGAAGACACTTGGGAAATTTTTGGAAAGCCCACTATGGTACCTTCATTGGGAAGAATAGGCTTGTTTAAAGGAAAGATGATAACCCTATGTGGAAGAGTTACTAATGTACCTATTATCATTCATGGAACATCGACATAAGAGGAATTTGAAGTCAATAAGCTTGTTGAGAGAAGCACCCCGTTCCCTCTTTTGTTAGGAAATACTTGGATTGAGAAAGATCATATCAGAAGGAAATCAAAGGAATAAGCTACAGAAAATAAAAAGAAAGAACTAAGGGATTTCATAGCTAGAAAATAGATCGACTAATAGAAGAATGATAAGTTGAGTCGAAGCAACCGAAGGAAAGAGAATTAGTTGTCGAGGTTGAAAGAAAGTAGGAAGGTTTGAAGGACCTATCCATGCAAGAAAGGAATACATCCACCCAGGAAATAGTAAGAGAAGAGAAATTAACTTCAAACCCTTTGAGCACACATCAGTAGTGCAAAGTCACTTCGCTAGGAGAAGTTAAGAATAAGAATGGAAAGAGAAATCCATAAACAGTTAGAGAGACTCATATCACAGTAAATAAGGCAAGGAAGATCAGTAAGAAGAAGGCTAAGTTGGAAAATCTACAAGAAGTTACAGAGAACAGATGGAAGATTTCATAGATTGGAACTTCGCAAGAGCCATTTTTGCAGGATTTGAACCTCGTCAGAACAACAAAACTATGCAGAATGGGACTTCTCTATGGCAAAGCTATATGACCATTGGAAGCACCTCGACCGTTAGAATGAAGCTCCAGAATGTCTAGGAAACACATTTATGGGTGGATAGATCATTGTTAGATGTTGAGACAACGCCATAACAGATGGATTCACATTGATTGAGGAATTCTTCTCCATTGGAGGAATCCATTATGAAACTTTCTTACTTAACCTGTCGAACGCTGTGTCAGGACCACTTTTTTCTACCCGTGATCATCTGAGACAAGAAACAAAGTGATTTTCTGTGTCGAGATGTGCTATCATTCCTTGCCATCTGTTATTTACCCCTCTATCCGTTCACCTACCCCAACTTATTTTTTAAATAGTGAGAATGTCGACCGAGCGCACTGAGATAGAGAAGTTCATTGAAGAAGTTTTGAATAATTTTATGGATGATAAATCTATGTCTGAGGGAGTATAGGAATCATCGACCAGGGGAATGCAGGCTTCCCCTTCGACTAGACGACATTTGAAATGTGCCAACCCCGTGAATGAGAAGTGAAGTAAGCACCACGATGATCTGGCTAATGTGAAGCAGATTCTGTCGATCTTACCTGATTACATCTCTCCTTTGGCTGACGTGGTTAACCACGTCAGCATCCCACAAGAATTTGAGTATGCATTGATCATCACTTACATTCCGAAGGGAATACGCGTAGTTGGAACCCAGTTAGGATAGATCACAACATTGAAGAACAATGACTTTAACCTTGGAGACAGAAAGGACTATGCCATGCTCGCTCCCCATAGATATTTGATGAAGACGACTGGGAAGAATCCTCACATAGTCTCCTATCCTTGGATAAAAGAGTTGGCGTAGTCCTCGATACTCAATGTAATGAAGATCCCTCATTTTGGCCGACATCAGGAGGTTAACACTTGCGCTATCATGGAGGATATATGTGGCTCAACAGGTTCATTAATGTGGATCCAATGTTGATCCACCTGATCACAAGACTGAGCATGTAGGGACCTGAACCTCAGCATTTATACCAAGGGAATACCTCAGATATCTCCCTGGCACAACGCATTAAGGAGGCATACGGTGAAGTTGAGAAGGGAAAGAGAGGCTACAAGGTAGCGTCCATCCAGGATGGTGCAGTGTGCCTAGATTTCCACCTCATCGCTAGAAAGATCATCGAAAATAACTACCCCACACAAGTCATTGGGTTCGTGATAGACCTTGTAGGAAAAGACATGGAGGGGATGAAAATGAATTGGGCGAGCTACCTCATCAACAAGATCGAGACAGACTGTCATGAAGCGCCGGATCAAGGATACGAGTTCCATTTTAGTTGGTTGCTTGTGTTGATCGCATTTTTTGCTTGGAAAATGTCGGAGGGAGAAACTTTTCCAAAAATTGAACCATCAGAGCCAATGGAAGCTATATTTTCTACCTTATGGTATACAAATGATATGTCGAAGCAATGGCAGTCGAACGCAGTATTCCATGCCTACTATCAACAACTGAAGGTTTCTATTGAGTCTTTCTTGCGCATGACACTGCGTACTCTGCACTAGTACAAACCACTAGCTAAGTTTCGTGCATATCCATACTTTATTTATATCACTATGTGCAGAGATGAGAGTAAGGAAGAGTTACAATCCTATTATAAGCTTATCGACGAAGACATGGAACAGATCATGAAGGAGTGGCCAGCAGAGTTCCTGGTACCGGTTGATGCTTCGAAACTCCCTGACCCTAACATCATCGAAAGCCCATTTTTCACCCAATTTGAGCATGCAGGACAAACAAGTGCGAAGAAGAAGAAGAAAAAGGAGGAATTTCATAACATATATACTGATGAGGAGGACAATGCCTCAAAAGAAAGTAGACCTAGATCACCCATAGGAGGAGGAGGAGATGAAGTAAATCAAGAAGTAGGATGGGAAGAAAGAGAAAAACAAGGAGAAGGCGAAGGTACATCGTCAAAGGATCCCCCTACCAGAACAAAAACATCCAAAAATAGGAAGGTTTCTCTGCAGAAACCTTCAACAAGAAAAAAGACCCACGCCAGTAAACCCTAGCTAGAGGCTACGCTCACGGAGGATGACATCGGTCTAGTTTGCGAAGAAATGGAGGATGAATCTAAGGACCTATTATAATGATACAGTGAGAAGCAAGAAGAGTTGTATGCAAGAGTTAAGAAGGAACTGAAGGAAATACAACGAGCCATTCAATTGAGCCGCACAGTGCCTACTACGCCTTCCTCATCGGAGATTGCAGAGTTGGGGGATGATCCAACCCAACTTCAAAGACTTGCAGATGCAATAGAGGCTTGACTTCAGCGATTCCAAGAAGAAAAGGAACAGGCCACAAAATCCCCAAAGAAAGAAAAAGAGGAGATCTTGGAGAAACTATGAGTTGGGAAGTACTACATAACCATGTATGAAAATGAGAAAGATGATTTCAGGGCGATGCTCAAGGAAGAAAAAGAAAAGATACAAAGGGAAAAGGACCAGCTTCTCGTAGAGCAGACTATAGTCAAATAATTGGTGATAAAATCACTTCGCTCTGTGACAGGCTTGGCACACGAGGAACATGAGGCATTCGAGGTTCAAGTGATGAAGCTCGCTGAGGCCATCTAGCAGCTTCAAGAAAGGGTAACATAGTTGGAGATATAAGAAGTTCTGAGCACTGCACAGGAAGTGTGTGACCAGAGCGAGGAAGCCACTAAGACCATAGTGGAAAGGATTAAAGTGCCCGCCTTAGAATGCAAGAATCTAAGCAACATAAGTGCGCAGACATACGGACACCTCATAGAAGACCCAAAACTTAGGAAGTTGGAAGCACATAATCCAGATTTTATGATCAGAACTAAATGACTACATATTATTAACAGGTGCTTAACAGAAAATAACAAAGATACAGTAAAACTAGTTTTCTATTCAATAAGGAAATAAGCCAAAACTGTAAAATGCAGCAGAAACAAGCTTGTCGGAATGGTGGCAACGTATCTCTGAGAAGAGATGTGACGGCTGCACTCATTCACAAGAAGATTATTACAATGAGGCTTTGAAGGCCTTTTTACAATAAACAGGAATGCCAAAAACCATAGACATCTAAAAACCTAACCCTAGGAGGTGAAGCGCCAAAAGTCATGTGGGCCCCGTTTGGGTAAGTTAGTACATCAACTTCTCGGGGTCCTAACGTTTGCATACGATCTTCGTTTTAGGAGTATGATATACCATTAGAAAGGTATGATCGAGGAGATTACTTTTGGGGGAAATATTGAAGAAAATTCCTTATTTCTCCCCCCTTTCCCCCAAAAAATGTTTAGGGCCTCAAAACGGCTCCGGAAGTGAAAAACTGCTAAAACTAGTAAATTACCAAAATTGCCAGAAAACTATTTTGAGCCAGTTGAAAAGGGTGGGTGGCCACTGATATCCACCTAGATTAGTGCATCTATAGGAGGCACATTAGTATGCACTGACATTTCAAGCATAGATGAATTCACTCACTATGGTTGAGAGAATGAATAGATCACAAGAACAACGCGTGGTCCAGCAATAGATTACTGCCATCCAGGGAAGAGTAATGGAAGTCACATAGAGGCTAAAACTGGTGCAGGATGAATCTTGTATGGTTTTTTAATAGATCAAGGGAAAAGGTTCGCAACTGGACCAAGTGGTTGCAACAATGGAACAACACCTGGAAGGGCCTATTACATAGAAATTGATCTAGGAGTTTGCTAAGCAGGAGGCTCAGGCGAATCACCAGGTTGAGGCAGCTCAAGCTAAGTTCAAGGCCTTCAAAGAAGTGTTCCCCAGATTTGAGTGACTTAGGATGAATCACAGGTGAGTGTTGGGGGCTTGTTGGCCATCGACCAAGTTTTGAGGAAACATTGGTCAAGTTTGATCACTTTTTTACTTCAACAGGCTGGTCGAAGATGGAGCACCCAAGCGGAGCTGAGATCGTGGGATCTCACTTGTTTTGTGGACCCAATAAGGGGTTCACTAGGGTTTTGGGTATTAGGGTTTAGAGGATGTTGGCCCATGGGTTTACCCATGTTTAGGCCTTTTTGTAAGGGATGTAAAAGTATAAATAAGAAGGAATGTAATGTAGAAGAGGGACTGGGATTAGCAGAAGTAGTGTGAGTAGATAAGTGCAAGAGACAAGTAGTTATGAGTTTCTTTTTGCAACAGACTATGTATGTAAGGATTTGTGCGTAATAGAGGAGTTGGTTCTATGCCTTGACCTGATTTTGGGTAGGTGGTTATGGTTCTTAGTGCGTAGATCACCTATCTAGTGTGAAGCTTGGCTCTGTGTTTTAGTGCACAAGAGTGGATGGATGTAAGAGATTGAAGACTAATAAAGAAGAAGAAGTTGTTGGTGGACGTAGCCCCACACTAAGTTGAACCACGTAAATCTTGAGTTGATGGTTTTATTTGTACTATAATGTTTATGCAGTGAATCTGCTTAGTGCATTAAATGTTATGACTTATGATGCTAAGTGAGATGTGTATTTTTACATTATTACTTCGTCAAACTGTACTTAGTGTTTGATCTGCGATGTGAATAAGACTAATGGGGTAATGCATGTTGTCCCTCAGTACTCTATAGAAGTGTTATAGTCACAGATCTATGTCTCATCTTGGTTATAGACACTTGAGTTCTGTAACCCCCTTGCCTCTACCTCGGGTGAGACTTCACCTACTTCACAGGTGTTTCTGAAAGGGTCGATAGTTAGGGTTTTGTTGGTGCATTGTTGAAGCATTGAATCCTGGGTCCGCCCCTGTGCCAATAATGCAACACTTCTTCTGGAATTTCAAGTCTTCAAACTTCATGGTCTGGTGCCACATGTTCATTGGGGCCCACATTTTCCATGCTCGAACTAATAAATGTCGAAAACGTCACATCAACTTTATTACTTTTCAAACTACGGGGACAGGGTTTGGCGGTTTGGAGTAACATGCTGATCATTCCACAATTGTTCCCATGCTGACACATACCCCTTTTGGGAAAATGTGGTTTGGATTGCGGGACCGCCTTGTAGAACTATCTTCCAAGCAACTTGGATCTCTGCAATGCCTCATGGCCCTCGATCTTGATAGATCATGATCAAAGTTAATGTGGGATCGATCTATATAAATTCTTCTTCATGCTTAACTACCTTGTGCCACCACCAGGAACGCCACTTGGCATGACACACGAAGATGACACATGGTCCAATCAGGTGGGTAACATATGACATGTCTTGACTGCAATTCCATCTTACTAAGACTCTTAACTCACTAAAATGTGGAACACATCCCATGTGTCCACATCATCCCTAGTGACGTCAGCAGTCCACATCACTTCGAGACTTCAAGCTTCAGGATATTTCACCTTAGCATAACCCGTTTCTCCTGAATGCCCTATTCTCGAATAAGATAACTTTCTGACACGTGTTCCTTTCTTGGATCAATGGACATGAATTGAACGAAGTTCGTTTTGTCTTCTCTACATGTGACTAAGTGTTGTGACCTCGACTTAACCTTTGGGTGCTTATCTCACTTTGCAATATCAACAATCATGTTTTAATGGATCATGAAGATCAACGGCTAGGAGTGATTGTGAAAACTCAACTTTCTCATTCCTTAATTTTCTTCCCGATATCCGTAATGCGAAAATGCTCGTCTGTAGTGGTATTGAAATCCATTGTTGATCTGTTGATCTAGCAAGATCAATGATCCTGAGGGATTGCGGAGTCTCAACTTACTCTCGCTTTAATTTCCTTCCTAATCTTCGCAATCGCTCCCCACTGTCGATCTCCCTTTAATGAGATTTGATGGTCATGACTTAATACTCGCTTGATCTGATGGCTCAACTTCAAACCTTGCGGTTCCAAACCCCCCGGTTATTGCAGTTTCTTTTCTCTGCTATATTTCTTGAATTACTATACCTCCTAAGCTTCCAAACACAACCCAGGTGCTCTCTTGGCACTCTAGAATTCAGTGAAGTTCAAATTTTGTCCTTCTCAACAAAATATTTCTCTGGTCTTTTGATTCCATAACCACTTATACATTCTAATTCAAGATCAGTGTCGAAAACTAGGCTCTGAACTTCAATTTTTTCCATTACGACAATAATTCTTTTCCGAAACATTTGCTTCACCTTCCACTAACATGGCCCATCCAAACTCAGTGTTGAAACCATGGCTTTGATACCAATTTGTAACGTACCCAACCATCAACAAGTTGAGAAATGTCACTCAGAATGTCTCTGTGATACCATTTTGTGGAATCCCTGACCACCTAGGTTGGGCCATGTAAATCATGTGAAATTGATCGTAAATCATACATGCAACAAAAACACATAATAACATTGTAAGAATCACAGACATGCACAAAAAACATCATTAAACACAAAATTGATACTTATCTTTGGATTGTGAAGACCATTGAATGTGTGCAGACCTTCCACGAACCTCCCAGCCTTAGGTCACACTACTCATCACTCTCAGTAGTGGGTCACCCTTGATCTAGGACTAAACTCCACTGGGCAAGGGATTCCTAGGCTTGGCAAGGTTAACAGGAATGTCACACAGTTCAACATAAAGGATTCTCTCAGGAGCCACTTATGCCCACTGCTCATAGACTCTCATTCCCCACATGCCTATCCCACCCCAAGAGTATACACCTTCACTATCACACAATTCATCGGCTGCTCCACCTCCCTTCCGGGGATTCAGCAATAGAATGGACATGAACTCTCATAGCTCTATAGTTGTTATTGGACTCCCTCCAGGAGAATTCATTTTCTCAACACACTCTCTCACCTGGAGCGATTTTCTCATAGGCTTGACAACCCGCCTCTTCAATATACGGACCTTACAACCTGCCTTTGCAAACCATAGGCCTGACAACCTGTTTATTGTATCCAGGTCCTAAGATAAACGGGTAGGGGCAAAGGAAAAAACAAAACTCGAGTAAGGCATAGTACGACTCAACAAAATACTAGTGCGTGCAAGTTACATAGGTTCACAATGTCCATGGGTTCAACAATGGAGGAAATGGATGGCTACGTGCTTGCTCAGTGTGTGAGTGAACTTGCTAGGATAAAGGTGGCCGACTGGTGTTAAGAACCAAATACTAAATACAAAATCACCACAATAGATATACAAGAACAATATTCAAAATCTCATTTATTACTATCAAACCCTTAAGGTAGGGAAACACCATACAATGGATCCTATTATGGAAGGGATCCTCTCTTGTTCACTTACCTCTTTGAGGGGACATCCTCCTATTGAGATACTGCTCCAAATACAATACTTTTCTTCATGTCCCTTTACATTGCTTGAACCTATTTATATAGTGCTACCATCACCTAAGAAAATTCTAGAGGAGGAATCTTCTAGAAATAGAAACTTCTAGGAAGTCCTCTTACATTTATTATGTCTAACTACCCATTTATTATATCTAAATACCATAGTGGGCCTCATTTAATAATATAGTGGACCTATTCCACCTTACATTGAATGGCCTCCACTATTATCACTATGGGCCCTCTGGGCCCCCCCACTACCTCTCTAGCTACCTTACATTCCATCCCCCTTATGAAAGCGTTGTCCTTAATGCTTGATGTACAACCATATACCAAGATCCCATGGATAAGTGTAGACCATAGTGCTGAAGTAGGCTAGAGAACTAGGGTCCCATTGAGAAATGGAAGCCACCATGTTGAAGTAGTCCAACCTCCATTGTAAACCAGGGTCTCATTTCCAATTCTTCATGTGAATCCCACATGGAAGATATCGGCACTCAATAACCAACTGAAAATGATGCTCCCAATACTTACAGCTATCATGTGGATCCAAATAAGAATATCCATCCACATAGTGGGAGATGATCAAAGATGAATCTGGAAGTAACAATACCATTGTAGAATATGTAGGCTGAACGTTGGTAACTAGCTCCTGATGTGGGACATTGATGTTCTCTACAGAAGGTGGAGTAGAGTCATCAAATAAAATATGAAAGTGGTTGTCATCCCAGAAATAACAACTATCCATATACCAGTCATCGCAATCAGCCTCAAAATCATACCAAGCATATATTTCTTTATTATATTCATCCCTGAGGTCCTCCATAAGAAAGCTCTCCTGCATGTTATCTAATGAATCTTGAATACTACGAAAACTATCATTGAGACCATCCAATCTGGCATTCAATGTGTCGAACAATTGGGATTTGAATGCTTCAGTAATATGTAGAATTTATTTGAGGGTTTGAGAAGAAATAGCCACATGAGAACCCTATGAACTCTTCGGTCCCACATCCATCATGAAAAAACCCAAAAAATAGAACAATAAGTTACGGCGGAAAATCACATTTTTTTTTGGAAAAATCCTAAAAGACTGCAGAATTTAAAATGCTCATAACTTCACTTCCCAGAATCCATTTCACATGATTTGTTTTTTGAAATTTGGTAAAATTGTAAGAGGAACTCAGATCTGTAATTTGTTTGTGTAAATTAGGCCTTCAGATGCTACAGAAATAAAATAAAATCGTGTCGTCGTCCGCGGAAAAAACCCTGAAAATTTGTTGATTTTAAAACTTCAATATCTTGACTTCCCGAACTCCATTTCAGACGATTTTTTTTTTCAAATTGGGTTTTTTTATGAAAGGAAAGAATCTCTACAACCTATTTCTACAAATTTTTCTTAGAAATATACCAAAATTTAATGAAATTTCGCAGCCCTCTTTTTTTCTTCTCCGAAAAATATTTGCAAGAATAAAAAATATTTGCCCACAATGTTTGCCAATGAAAGTGCTCGGATACAACTTGTTAAGAACCAAATACTGAATACAAAAGCACCACAATATATATGCAATAAAAATATGCAAAATATCGTTTATTACTATCAAATCCTTAAGCTAGGGTAACACCATTACAATGGATCCTATTATGGAAGGGATCCTCTTCTGTTCACTTGCCTCTTCAAGGGGGCATCCTCCTATTGAGATACTGCTCCAAATACAATACTTTTCTTCATGTCCCATTATATTGCTTGAACCCCTTTATATAGTGTGTTACACGTCAAAATTGCTCAGCTGGATAAGTGTCGCATTGTCCCTCTCAATTGCCGTAAGTGTCACATCAACTTTCGCAAGTGTCGCAAGTTGGTCACTAGTGTCGCAAAGGATGTCCAGACATACTGTCATGATAACGACACTAAAGAGACACTTATAACATCTCACATGACTGATTTGAAGGAGGAGAACTGATCTACTGAAGTCAAACAACCTTTTTCCACCTAAAAGCACCTCAAAAAACTGAGTTTTGGAGAGGAGCGCTCCCCCTTACACTATCTCGGAGCGCCGGCGCTCCCCAATACACTGTCAGGGAGTGTTATAACACTCCCCTGCCCCTTTTGAGGGAGCGCTATAGATTTTGAGGGCGCTGGCGCCCCCCAAAGCTTACCAGGGAGCGCTACAATGCTCTGATGGCCCTTTTAAGGGAGCGCTACCTATT
>JZKD02S1912765.1:162840-178004 GCA_000966675.3 Picea glauca
AAATGGTGATTAACAAGTGCGCACATGTCTACGGTCATCATGAAAGCATGTAGATGGATGGTCTATAGGCGATTCCGGACCCCCTCGACCGTTCTTCCTTTAACAATGGGGGGGTGGTCCGGAATGAGGCGGTTTTTCCGGCAGGCCCTGTCCCAACATGGCATCCACCCATTGCATCAGAATTCCTCCACTCCAGACCACCCTTCCAACTTACTAACATACCACTCCTGCCGCATGACATCATCCTCCATTATCCTGCCATCTTCGTCCCTACATTTGCAATAAACCAACTTAGGATAAAATCAATAGGTCATTAATGTTAGTAATACGTTTAGTATAGTTAGGTTTATGTCAGACTGGTTAATAATAAATTAATCATTAATTAATTAATGATTAATAATTGAGTTAGTTGTTAATATTTAGGTTAGTTTGTCAAAATAAACATTAATAAAAAATAAATAAATATAAATGAAAAAGAATTAAAAATGAAATATTAATTAAAACACAAAACTAAAAAAACAAAATAAAATATAGAACAATTAAAATAAAACAATAATAAAAAATATAATAAAAACAAAACAAAACAAAACGTAAACAAACATGTAATAAAACATTAAAATAAAAATAAAAATATTATAAAACAAAAATTTAAAATAAAAACCAATCTAAAGCCTATCCTAAGTTCTACCCACCCCCCAACTCCACGCATACTTTCCCAAATCAAACAAATCAACGGATGTTAAAAATTCTGGACTCCCCCTCACCATCCGAAGTTTAAAGAGATTGGGGGTCCGGAATGAAGTAGTTTATAAAACCACCCCTCGGACAGGTGTCGACTCCACAGTCCAGCGGACCCCCCTCACCCCCCTAAAACCGTTTACCACCTCAGGGGGAGTCTTGAATACCACTCTTCCCCCCAAAAAAAATCTCTTTTGCAACGTTTTGACCAGTTAACTTGTAAAACGAATTATGGGCATAATAAATCGAATTTTGAAAAACCGAGAGAGGTTTCTCTCCGTATCGAGATGAGGAACAAAAACCACTCTCAGGTTTTTTACAGGTGCCACGAGTAGGGAGAATCGAATCCATATTCAAGGCCCATTTTTTCAGTTTTTCTTTTTTTTGTTGCAGTCCTGATTTTGCGGGAGGTGTTTCGGTGAGTTGGAGGCGAATTGGGAGAAACTGAAGGATTATTTTGTCCAAAACATGCCCATATACAATAAAATCATTCATTTTTTTCCCAAGTGTAATAATTAAAGATAAAAGGATGTCTGAGTGGACCTCTTTTGAACAGAAATTCGGTCCGTCTTTCATGGCAGATAGTTCTAGATTTTTGGGGATTTGTGGCTATTTTTGGCCAAGGTGGTTAAATATGACTGACACAACTTGTTGGGGAATCTCTCGTATTTATTCAGATGATTTTGATGTAAAATGGGTTGATTCCTGCACCCAAAAGGCCATTCTCTATAATATTTTGTCAGATCTACCAGAAATAAATGGACTTTTGCACAGGATTCTTGCGTGTTAACGTTGGTGAAGTTTCCTCTCTTCATTGAATGTGATCCTTCTCAGTTATCATTATGTTATTCCCTTTCTAATTTTTAAAGGGAGATTTAGCGCATAATTTATCCACTATACTCTGTGTCGAGCTTTTAAAAATCTAAATGTTTTCCCTCTGATACTACAATGAAGAAATTCTTGAATGCTTTTTTGTTGTAGTTGATTATCTCGTCTGTTCCTTTTCTACTTCATTTTATTTCTAAAGGATCTAATTTCTACATTAACTTTCCCTATGGAAATACCTTATAGACCTATGTTTAATTTCAAACTTGTCACAAACCCGATATCCCAATGGTTTCTTTTCTCTGCCCCTGCCCAATTCCTAAAAACAAATACTATGTTATGTGTAACTAGCCTAATATCCTCTTCAAACAAAGTTATATCAGACAAAGAGATCCCTCTCTGAGTCTTGGAGGGATAGATCCAAGACTCGAAGTGGTTTTGATGTTGCTTCTATGACTGCCTTCACAGCATTGGGAAAATTACAGAGTGCTAACAGTCTCGAATGTCGAAGTCCCAAAGTGGACACGAGACGTTCGATCTAAAAGATCACTTCATGAGCATTCTCATCCATCGATCTATGCCAGTGGAAGGATAGCATAAGTTGAAATCTATGAATTCCATAGATGCAAAAGTATCATGACCGTTGATCCACAAGAGACACACATCATTGGATCATGGACTCCGGGTGAAATTCTCTGAGAGAAAACAGAGTTTGAGAATCGAAACTCCTTAAGCCCGAAAGGCGAAATTGATCTCGTTCATTGGTTTGGAGGGCCACATGTCACCTGATAGATAAGAATAAGGATTGCACATGGACAAAGGAAAGAAGGTAGAGTCGTCAATTAAAGAGAAAATATGTCAGTAGATATTGCATTCCAAAAGATATCTAGTCAGCAGCAACAGGGTTTGATATTTGAAACTCCCAGAGCCCGGATCACGAAGTAAATCTCATTCGTTGATGTAGGAAGGTGAGATCTGGTCTATAGACTTGAGAGGACATATCTGAACTGTCCATTCAGGAGAACTGTCAATATCATGAGATCGATGTTTGTTCTCTATTACAGGGCTAGAACATGCTCAAGTCTTAATTTTTTATGAGTGGGCCACAACTGAAACCACAATTTAGGAGAAAGGACATGTGGAGGCTCGTAGTGAATTGCGGGGAGAAAAGCGAGTTTCCCTCAAACTGCCTATGGAAGATCCTGCAATTGCGTGATCACATGAAGCTCATAGCCCAAGGTCATATCATGAAACAGAACCAGTGCTCACTAGACAGAAATCGAGAAGCATGTTTTTGGATAGGCGTTTGGTCACCGTTAATGATCATGTGAAAGGAAGGGGCTTAGCAAGAAAAGATAGTGCCTGCTGTGAAATTTTTCTTAGGAAAGGGAAAGGTGCCAAAAAGGAATGATTGTAACTACCATATTAGAGTGATTGTATCTGCCATAGAATTTGACGAGCTTGAGTGTGATCACGAGAGGAGTTGAAGAGTCCTGAGGTAACTTCCAGTGATGTGAAGAATCATCATTTAGACAATTGACAAATGTAAATGCGTCAAAGAATGTAACTTCCAAAGAAGCCAAATAATTTGAGGATAATAGCTACTGATGAATAAAATACTCAGGATGATCGCCAGAGAGGATGAAGAGTTGAGTGTATGCCCTCGTAGAGGACTTGGTATTATAAATATGCATAGAACAAAGAAGACAAGGTTGTTTTTGTTGAGTTTGATTCATGTGAGTAGAAGCACGTAGTGTGAAATAGTTGAAATGCACAGAAGAGGAATACTGCATATAATGGACATGGAGCATAGAGCATAAAAGGAAGAATAAAAGAAAGTGCAAGAGATGCGAGAAGAGTAGAGCAATGTAGCATAACATTGATGAGACTGGTAAGCCATAGATAAATGTTGTATCATTGTTATAAATTCAAGTAAAGCAAAGATTTTTATTTCAGGGTGGTAGGGAGGTTCTAGGGAGGATTAGTGTCCTTAGAGTTTCAAGTGGGTGCTTGAACAATGGGAGTTGTAGCTTCCATCTAGTTTCAGCCAAAAAAACTAGGGTGGAAGGGTGGTGCAAGGGAGAACTATTTTTCTATGTTATACAGGTTGGTTCCTGTGTTACTGGAACTTGGTGCTTCCATCCAATTGGTGCTGGAACACTCAGGGAGTTGGTGCTTCCTTTTAGTGGGTGGTAGAGAAAGCAGAGAGTTGGCGCTCTCAACAAGTTTCTTCTTGTAAAACAGAGGTTGTAGCCTCAAGAAGAGTTGGAGCTCATAAGAATGTAATGTATAGAAA
This sequence comes from Picea glauca, assembly GCA_000966675.3. Classification (NCBI taxonomy): domain Eukaryota; kingdom Viridiplantae; phylum Streptophyta; class Pinopsida; order Pinales; family Pinaceae; genus Picea; species Picea glauca. The sequence goes on from JZKD02S1912765.1 coordinate 166,700, forward strand.
ATAAATATTACTTATCATATCAAGAAGAAGATGTTTTTCCCTTTATGGGTTTCCTCAGGAAATATCTTCCTCTGTATATTTCATGTGTGTGATTGATGTTGAATATTCTATTGCTTACTTCCCTGCTTTGCTGTGATCATCATTGAGTTTTCTGTAAAGAGTCTAAAAAGGGAATAATTGTTTAAGAATATTAACAATTGATTCACCCCCCCTCTTAGCTGTCCAACATAATCTTGTAAAAAATTATAACAAACATGAGAAACAAGGGTGAAGATTTAAACAATTGATTTTCTACTTCATGGGATGTCCAGTTACATCCATGGGAGTTATATGAGTAACCTCCATAGTACCCATTGTTTAAGAATGAAATTTCTACTCCAAAAAGCTCAAATCAATGTTGAAGTCTGAGAGGGTGTAAACAATGTGAGATAAATCACCCCATGTGCGACCAAGTAATGGATGGTTGTACCCACATGCTTGAAAATTCACAAATGAAACCAAAATAATTCATCTTAAAACATGAAATAGTTGCAGAACTCAGCCAATCACACATACTAGAGATCTAGACTGGTGGTCTCCTCATAGTTTGCTTGGGCATCTTCACTGATCCAGGTGGATATTAGTGGCCACCCACCTATTCCAAATGGCTCCTCTTGATAGATTTCAGTTCAACACATTCTTCTGTACTTATTTGTAATTGTGGGTTCTACACTTCCCAGCTTGTTTGAATCCCTACACATCTTCCAGGTGGAGACTGGTGGCTTCCAACCTAATGTCAACGCATCTTTTTGTACTTCCAAGGTCGTTTTCGGGCCCTAAATAGTGTTTTTTAGGATTTCCACAGTCAAACTGTACATGAAGTTAGATTTTTATGGTGTAATGTGTAGTTCTTGAAAAAACCTTTCCAACGGGCTATCACGCATCTAAAATAGAGGTCGTAAGCAAAATTTACGACCCTGGGAAGTTGAGGTACCAACTTACCCATTGAGGATCACACAAGGTTTCTCATTTCACCTCCTAGGATTAGGTTTTTGTATGTCTAGGGTTTTCAAAATCATGAGTAATGTTAAAAATGACTCTGGAGCCTCATTGTAATCATTCTTCTCAGATGGAATCTCATAGAAGCCACATATCCTCTCAGAGATAACTACTACTATTCAATAAGGTTGTTTCAGTTTTGCAGTTTTACAGTTTCAGCCTATTTCATTTATTCAATAGAATATATTGTTCACTGGATATTTGTGTTGTTCTCCATATCTTTGTGTTTATTGTATTTAGTCTTTTAATCAGTTTGTTCTTCTTCTAAATCCAGATGATTCACAATTCCTAGAGCTATGAGATGTCCATGTATTATACCATGATGAGCATGGAAATACAAAAACAATTGAAGGTAAAATCTTTCTTGGAACCAAGACGACATGGAAACCCTGGAATCCACATGGGACGAAGGGGAGAGGGTCAATGTCAAGGAATAAGTGTCCAAAGAAACGATGAGAGGGAGGTGATGCACAAGAGGAGAAATTATCCTTCAAACAGGGAGATCTGTCCTAGAAGAGGCAAATTGCCCCCTCAATTAGTGAAATCATTTGCTTAATCAGACGGATCTGCTTCCAAATTGATAGCCACACAAAAAATACTTGCTACAAACAAATTATAGAAACACAAAATAAACTACTCTACTCTCCTCATGTTTATCGGCCCTCCCGTGAGGGAGTCATGCCCAAATATAATGCTCTAATGCCATATTAAAACGAGAGAGTAGATTATTACACACAAATAATGGCATTAATCAATATATTGAATTAATGTAGTGAATGCATATAAATACAACAAGTGTGTCTCAATATAAACAAACTACCTTGATCATATAATCAACCAATTGAGACAATATCTCAACCACACACCAAAATAGGATCTCACAAATCCAACTCTCAAACAACCTCCTAGGAATAAGATCACACAATTCACTTAGAGATTGACTCTACTTCTCAATACATTAGAAAGCATATTAAATAAGTAGGAATTATATATTCCAACAGTTGGTTCATGGGATGTTAAAAAGTACCCCTAATTACACTAGAGATTGATAAATACCTCCCCAAATCCTTTTCTTTAACCCCCCTCCAAATATATTTTTTCAATTATAAAAACCCTACTTTTACTAAATATCCTTTATTTTTACTAAATACCCTTTTTTATATCCCTCAATACCTATAAAACCTCTACCCTACATCCCCAATACCTACAATATATTGACTATATTTTTCATAATTTAAAAACCTGTTTATGAATTAAGATGAAGCCCCAATGCAAACAATGTAACTTCACGATATAATTTTGGATACATTTCAATATATGGGATCATTTTTTGAATTACTATCAAAATAGTTTATCGTATGTTATCAACATTCGAATGGGTATTATCGTGATAACTTATAAACATCTGGATGGGTATTATAGTGATAATTGGCGACATATGTATGGAAAGAATATAAAAGATTGTTGTTTTTCTCTATCCATGGAAATAACATGAAAATACATGAAAAACATAATAGTACAATATTATGTATGATCTGATATGAATGGAAGAATATGGATACAAAATAGAGGGATGCATTCATTGTGAGTCACATGAAACCTTCTCAATATGTATTCCACATGAGACAACTTTGTTAACTTCTCATTTTCAATTGCATGTCCGATTGATTAGAAACTTAACCACTTAAACATGGTGGCTAGGACATAGATTATTCTCCTCCTTGTTCACCATGAGAATGCCTCCATTTATAGGATTTGAGAGGCTCAACCATCTTCGTTATATTTGGGATCAGTTGAGGATATGAATCCATCAGTTGTAATATCTCCCTTAGATGCAGCCTAAGTGTTAGATTCGAGCCAAACCAACTCAATCCATCCATAGATTTCCTTAGAGAAAAAGGGGATTTCTTCCCATATTGTTTCAATGAATTCAGAACAGAGCACTACAAAACTCTCTTATAAATAGAAAAATAGCACTATCTCTCTCTGTATATGAGTAAGGGAGCATTGATCTTCCAAAAGTTTCCAATATGACCAATTCTCAGAGAAAAACACTATGTTTCGACTGTCAAATGATGGGGCTTCTTATTCTAACATGTTTCAAGGGTTGTATCAAGTGTTCTCATGGTGTTGTTCATGATGTGATACTTACGTGATGAGAATATGACACTTACGACACTTATGACAAAAGTGAGACACTTATGACAATGAGAATGTGACGTTATCGAAGTGAAGATTTTTGATGTGTAAGAATGGGGTGCAATCATAATGGATGTTGGGTAGGCAGGTTGAATAGACAAAAAAGATATTAAATGAAGCACAGAGAAAAGGTGTGGGATCAAGAATATCAAGAAAGAAGAAAAAATAAAGAGAAGAAGATGCAGGACATGAAATAAAAAGGTCCCGTAAAATCTAGGAAAACCAGTTGAGTGTGATTTATATCCAGCTCAAAATGAGTTGTCACCAGTCGATAATTAGTGGGATCCAACTCATTATGACCTGTCAAGAAAAATTGAGGCAAAGAGGGAAGAAAGTGGAGAATTGAATGGATTTGGAGAGGGATTCTAAAAGAAAAGAGAGAATTGGAAGTGACGACAACAATAACAGAGAGCATAGGTGAAGTCAAAGAACCAGAAGAGTTTTGAGAACTATGGAGATTGTAGGATTACTTGTGTAAATAATTAACGAGTGTAAGAATAACATTGTATATTGAATAGATATTGTAGCACCAAGTGTGAGTTGAATGCCTTAAATACAATAAAGAAACAAATATTTGTGGATGTATCCCAAGAGGGGGTGAACCACGATAATTGTGTGTCCAATTATGTTGTGGAATGATTATGTATGTTTTTAATATGTTAATTCATGTCTGTTTGATGTTGATTCCTTCTTTTACTACATATGAATTCCCATATTTTTTGATAATGTTGAAAGATTCATGCGTAGTAACGTTAAGTGTATTTTTAATTGTTAAATAATGAGAATATAGACTGACATGCATAAATAATAAAGTCACGAGGAAACATTATCTAGGAACTAGTGTGTGAAAGAGTCTTGTAGGTATGATAGTGAATGCCTTCCTTATTTCCCTTATCATTGCAGAAGCTTGGTTCCTACATTCCCCATAAAGATACATTGGGTGAGACTTTGCTTGCTCAGAGGTGATGCTGAAAGGGATGGTATCGATAGGGTTTTGTTGGAAGACTTACTTTGAAACCAGGGTCTTGAACCCAGAATCTTGAACCTATCCATGTGTGCACACCAACAACGGGATAGATTGTAATTCTTGAGAAACAAAGAAGTAAAATATGGTTGCTACTATGTTATTTGTTTTGATCATTTTTTTAACCTAAGATCAATATGGAATTGCATGGATTGCACAAATTCAATGGGTATACATGAAGCATGGACCAATGGTAGAACTGACCTATTGGAGCACTTGATCATGTGATCACTTGATTTTGAACCTGAATGTTGACATTCCATTATTTTTGTAACATGATTCCTCCTATGTAGATAGAAGTAATTCAACCAAAAATAAATTGAGTGTTAGTGTACATCCCAAGTCTTGGAGTATGTGAATTTTTTTCCAATAGAAATTTCAACTTAGGAATGTTGGTTGACCAAGTGGTGTTTGTCGAATACAAAGACTAGTCCATAGTTCTCATAGAAGCTTAACATTTGAACTATCCATTGTGACCCTTAACATAACACATTGATTGTGAAACCAAACTGTAGATAAGATAATTCACTACTCGACTCACTTTTGATTGAAGTCTATGGTAGTCTAACCGGTGGTGGTCGACTCTAGAATGATAGTCAAAAGATGCATTTTTTTACTAAAGGGAGAGAAATCAACTCAGACGAAACCAAATAGAAAAATGAACAAAGTAAAAATTTGATGAAGTAACAAAGAATCTATAAAGAGTACATTGGAATCATATTGGGTTGAGACTGAGAAATAACATATGGTTGGTAAGAAAAGAAATGTAAAATTGTGATTTTACAAATGTAAAATTGTGATTTTACAAATGTAAAATTGTGATTTTTTCAATAATTGATTTGCTAGATATTAATGATAATGGCTTCCAAAAATTAAAAAACATAAAAAAAATTATACTACTCCAAAATAGAAGGAGAAAAACACAAAAATATTTACAACACTAACCAAAAGAAGTTATTTTCAAAATTATCTCTAAATACCAAAGGAGGGATGAATCACGGGGTCTCCCCTCAATTAACCTGTGACATAGGGAATTGGTATTAAAACAAGAGAGTAGAGTATTACACAGAAATAATAGTGTTAATGAATATATTAAATTAATGTAGTGAATGCATATAAATACAACATTTGTGTCTCAAGAGAGACAAACTACCTTGATCATTCAATCAACCAATTGAGACAATATCTCAACCACACACCAAAATAGGATCTCACAAATCCAACTCTCAAACAACCTCCTAAGAATAAGATCACACAAATCACATAGATATTGACTCTACTTCTCAATACATTAGCAAGCATATTATATAAGTAGGAATTATATATTCCAACACTCTCCCTTACTGACTACTTATCTAAATATCTATGTGGTTATATATTCATCACTATCATGGATTCAATATTTTGAACTTTCTTCTGCTTCCTCTTGTACCTGCATCTAATTATTTACATACATATTAAAATAAATCCATCTACCAGAATATATGGGTTATCAATCATTGTAACCACCAATTCTCTAGGAATCCTTTTCACCTACATGGTTCATCAACATATTAGGCTCTCCCTTAATTGTAACTTGGTCGATCACATTATGAGATAAATTCATCTCACATCCCCCCCCTTAATCGAATATTCAATTTCTCTGACTCAACATCAATCTTAGATATGAGTCCACTTTCCACCCTCGTACCTATCTGAGTGGTTAAATCCACAACTTGATGCCACATACTCTCTATGATGAGAGGGATAACTATGTGAAAATCTACACCACATCACATATGCCTGAATAGTAGGGTTTACAACAAACATGGGGAACTAACTTTCCTATGATGAGGCAATATAACTTGGACCAAAATTCTGGGGTGTCTAGTACAACCAATCATGCACCCCTTGGATCACATATGCATCATTAATGAGGTACAACAAGCATCTAAAAATGCTTCACACAAAGATTACCAAATTCCCAATATACAAGCCCATTACAAAATTAATACCATTTTCATCTCATTACTTCTGCTTCATATACACTTCAACTGATGTGCACTATAATTGTATCTCCTTTTTTAGGGACCTAACCTGCCTAACCCCCTCAAGTGGGTAGAATAATATATTTCCATGTAATAAAATTGACTATTAATAAGGCATAGAAATAAGGAGGAACAAGTCAAATGTAAGAAGACCTAATATAATATTCCACTTCTAAAAGGATCTTCCTCTATATTGTTATTTTGGATAGATATATTTAGTATAAATAGGAGTAGAGGGTATGATAAGTTTTGTCTTGAATAATTATTGTAATAGAGCTCTGCTCTACTGGAGGTTTCCCCGTCAAAGAGGCAAGTGAACCTTGTTTCCTATCAATAAAGGTATAATTCTTATGTCGTGGTTCCATATAATTTGTTGTTTCACTGTTAAATATGCATTATTGATGAATTCTATTGTTATCTCGGTGTTATTATCTATATTATTTCTCTTTTATTCTAATATAATAAACTTGGTACCTTAAAAGTGGTATTAGAGCACTTTCCTTGACAGAAAATTGTGGGTTAATGTTTTTCAGGGTAGAGACGTATTCTTGTGTCTTAAATCTACATAGATCTGTCGTTACATGCATAAACCCATGGTCGGGGAGTAATACATGCAGGAAATACAAGTGGCACTCAATCACACATCTGTTGGCCACCCTTATAACCCATCTTGGTACCCCTTTGAGTGGTATTTCATCAGACAACACATGTATACAGATCGACCTAGATCTCTTGAAGACCTCTATAGATAAACTGATTGGTCACTTAAATACTATAGTTCCATATATAACAACACTCGGGAATATACTCTCTAGTACCTAGGTAGTCGGGTAGTATGGCTAATGGAACGATCTATCCGCCTTATTAGGTTCCCTAAGATATTGGATCGATTACTACTATTGGACCTCGCATGTATATTAGAGAGATATAGCATAGGGGAAACCCATGTCTGTAGACACCCTGCATACCCTAACCCTTGGGAAGGAAATAGAAACAAAATAGACAAGACCTATTGCCACATAATTGTTCCTCGTACATTATGGTTGTGAAATTACTACATATTTCTTCCTATTAAGAATTTGGGATTTCAACACTGCATTATTCTTCATCTCGGAGTATAAATCCACAGGAGTAAAAAAATATAAAGTATAGTGGTCTCTCCATCACACTTATTTCAGACATATCCCAATGGATTCCCCTTTTCTCCCTGATCGTAATCATACCTTTCATTTTTAAGCCTTTTTTCCATTGGACCCGACCCTTTCCCAACTTCCCTATTTTACCACATATCCCATTATATTCCCCCTCTCACCTTGATCGTCATGGTACCTATCACTTATAAGTCATTGTTTTTGGTCCCACCCACCCATTTTCCCTTACATGCACTCACCCTCTCCAAATGACCACCACTCACAACCAAGACCTGGAAGCTTCCATCCATCAAGCCATGGAATCCATCCAACAAGTGACATTTGAGATTGGCTCTACCAATAACCACCTTTCACAATTTGAGAGCCAATTATAACACCAATTTGACACCATGAATGTCAAATTCAAGAACCAATTTAACACCCTCCATTCTGTTGTCAACCAGTTGGGGTGAACCGCACTCCAAGTCCTTCCTCCTCGTACCAATCAGATGTTGTTGATTCCTCTCATTCTCTATATTTTCAATCCAACTCCTTTCATAATGACCCTCATGTCCCACCCTCAGACTTGGTTGGAAGCTATTAAACATGCCAAAGAGGCCCAACAAGTTTTTTCCCAGACAAAAAAAAAAAAAAAACTCTGTTGTTCCTTGCCCTCAACCCACTAATATTAACCCCCCTTCCACTCCCCTTAAGTTCCAGAAATTAACTAGGGTTGAAATGGTTGAACGCCAACTGAAGGTTCTTTTCTATAATTGTGATGAAAAATATTTTTCGAGGCACAAGTGTAAAGAAAAAAAAAATTTATGGCCACTTTCGAAGATGTTCTTTAAGAAGATGTGAGAGTTCCCCTTGTTGAAGAGACCTCCCTTATTGATGCTATCTAGGAGCCTACTGACCCACCTGAAGTTGACCCACAAATTTCCTTGCATGTCATCAATGGATTATTTGCTCCACAAACCCTCAAGCTCATTATCTATATTAAGCATAGGAAGGTCATCATCCTTTCTGACAGTGGTGGCACCCATAATTTTATTCATCGTCATATTGCCTTGGAAACCAATTTCTATATTCATGTTGTCAATAATTTTCAAATCATCATAGCCAACGTTGGGTCCAAGAAATGAGGTGGGCGTTGTGAAAATGTATGTCTTCAAATTGGAAATCACAACCTGAAATATCATATGTTTTTCATTGACATGGGTGGTTGTGACATTGTACTAGGTGTTGAATGGTTGCACACTTTGGTTCCAATTCTTATGGATTTCAAGGAATTAACCATGCAATCCAATAGGAGGGAAAAAGGTACCAATTCCAAAGTCTCACAATTGGTTCTCTTGAGATCATCAGTTCCCATCGCATGGAAAATCTCCTCAATAATTTCCACTTCAATGTTTTTTCTCAACTCCATTCCATTCAAGAAGTTGAGACACCCTCTGTGCATATTGACCTCCAAGATATCATTTCCAAACATCAATATATCTTTTCCACTCCTCAAGGACTTCTACCTCCTCGTGGTGTTCATGATCATTCCATCCCCCTTGTTCCTGGAAGTATTCCTCCCAATGTTTGCCTTGATCATCATACCTTTTCCCAAAATAATGAAATTGAAAAAATAGTGCAGGAATTCCTCCAAGTGGGTGTTATACACCCTAGTACCAACCCTTGTTCTTCTCATGTGGTCATGGTTCTCAAGAAAGAAGTTATTTGGAAAATGTGTCCTAACTTTTGTTCCCTCAATAAACTCACCATCAAGGAAAATTTCCCCATTCCTGTCATTGATGATATCTTGGATGAGTTGAGTGGTGCTCAGTACTTCCCTAAAATTGATATGTGTTCTGGCTACCACTAGATACGTATGTAAGAATATGACATCCACAAGACTTCCTTTTGAAATCATGAGGTTCACTATTATTTCTTGGTCATTCCCTTTGTCTTGTGTAATCCCCCCTCCACCTTCCAAATCCTCATGAATCATGTCTTCCATATTTTTCTCTGTCATTTTGTATTAGTTTTTTTTTATGATATTCTCATCTATAGTAACACTTGTCAATCCCATCTTTCCCATGTGGATCAAGTTCTCCATCTACTCTCTTAGCACCAATTTTTCCTCAAACAGTCTAAATGTTCCTTTGTCACCTCAAAAGTCCAGTACTTGGTTCATATTGTTGGAAAGGTTGGTGTCCTGGTGGATCCTAAGAAGATTGAAGCAACGCAGGATTGGCCTCGCCCCAAGACTATAAAAATATTGTGTGGTTTTCTGGGTTTAACGAGATATTATCGCAATTTTGTTCAAAATTATGGAAATATTGCGATGCCTCTCAATGCTCTCCTTAAAAGGAATTATTTCACTTGTACTCTCGCAGTTGATCATAACTTTCAAGCCTTGAAAGCGGCTATGTGCACTACTCCGATCTTGGACCTTCCTGATTTCAAAAATACCTTTGTCCTATAATTTTATGCCTCTGGGAGAGGAATTGGAGCATTCCTTATGCAAGAGGGAATACCTTTGTCCTTTACCAGCAAACAATTGTCAGAACACCATTTGGGCCAATAAATCTATGAAGAGGAAATGTTGGTTATTCTGCATGTCATGGATCTTTGGCACCCTTATCTCTTGGGGAAATTCTTTCAAATTAAGACAGATCAGTAAAGCCTCAAGTATTTTTTGGAGCAACAAACTTCCTCCCCAGAGCAACCAAAATGGGTAACTAAGCTCTTTGGATATGATTACAAGATCATTTACAAGAAAGGAAAAATAAATGTGGTTTTTGACGCTCTTTCACGAAAATATGAAGAGGAAGGGTCCCTTTTCTCCCTCTCCTTCATTGTACCATATTGGCCCCAAGTTGTTCTCCAGGAATGGCTACAAGATCCTAAAATTTCACATTTGATCCAACAATTGCAAAACAATTCTCCAGGTTCCCCAGGGTACTCTTGTAACAATGATGAGCTTCGCTACAAAGTTTGTTTGTATTTAAGTAAAAAGTGACAACTTAAATCCATGATGCTTTTTGAGCTTCATGCTACACCTACAGTTGGACACTCAGGGTTTATAAAAACCTATGACCAAGTCAAATTTTCTTTTTTCTAGGACTTTTGTGGTAGAATGTGATGTTTGTGAATGAAACAAGGGAGAAACAATCAAAGATCCTAGCACATTATAAATGCTTCTGATTCCACCCACTATTTGGAGGGACATCTCTATGGATTTTATTGTGGTATTACCTAAATCAGGAAATAATTTAGTTATCATGGTGGTTGTTGATCGTCTTTCCAAACATTCTCATTTATGTTTTCTTCAACACAGATTTGTTGATTAAGGTTGGTTGTAATTGATGTCAACCCTTGAAGAAATCCCTGTAGCATAAAGTTTTAGGTAATCGACCCAAGATTGTTTGATTTAAATATGACTCATTATTGTTTTTTCATGGTTGATAATAAGTAAATATGGATGAACTCCAAAGTGGTCCCCTTATGGTGAAAGCCCTCACGGGAAGACGCTTTGTGGAGTAAGAGAACCCATGCTTAATTGTGGAATAATGAGATGAAGGATAGTGATTTTTTTAGGGAAACTATCCTATATTGATATTTTTTGTCATTCCATTTCCAGTGGTATGTGGAACGTCACATAACTCCTCACGGTTAGAGAGTTATGGCCATGAGAAGTTGGATACCCCAGGTTTAGGTAATGGACCCAAGTTGTTTTGATGGGTAACTGTATGAGTTATGATATATTTTCAGATAATACTACTCTATATGGATATTACATGTCATTCCATTTCTGGTGTTATGTGGAATGTCACATAACTCCTCACGGTTTGAGAGTTATGGCCTTACGAAGTTGGAGGACCCTCATATGTCATCTA
>JZKD02S1912765.1:203645-234752 GCA_000966675.3 Picea glauca
AAAAACGTATATCACAACTTCATGACACGTAGTGTCACGAAGTGTGTAGGATGAAGAACAATCGATCCAAGTTGATCATCATACTCTCGAGAACTCTGTGGCAACGACTCCAGCTGGCCTATGAACCTTCCTGCTCTTCATTCGAACCATAACGCACGCCATGATGCATCGATTTTGAACTGCTCCACTGGTACCTCCACGGTGCGAGTTGGTACCTGGTACCGGTGTCCTGTTCCAAGAATAGCAATGGTACCTAACCCAACTGTTATTAGTCCAATTATCAATTTAAAGTATTAAAATGCATAATAATAACTTGAATTTCAAAGATACCTTAGGTGACCCCTTTGAATGGTAAAGGGATGGTGATTATATCAAAAGGAGGTCAAAAAGGGTGGTACTGGCATATAGTTGGAGGTCTGTGGTATATAGTATGGGCAAAGAACATGGTCAAAACCAGGGACCAACAGTATCCACAAGAAGGTGTGCTAGAATAGACCATGCAGCAAGGTGGATTGGCATAGAAATCAGAGAACCACCTAGTTTTCACAAGCTAAATGATTTGGAAACTTTCTTGACACAATATGAAGATGAAGTATTAGAAAACTAGAGATTGCTAGCAATGGATCTAACACTAAAGGATACACCTGCAAGATGGTGGGGTGCACACAAAAATACTATCATAGATTGGTACCAATGTAAGTGATTATTGTGCATAAGGTTCAATGCAGAACAGACAGGTAACAAACAAAAAAAAAATGATGGACTAGGCACACCAGCAGAACACTTGGAGGTGTGTAAAATGCTATGGAAAATGACGCCACCAGAGGAATGGTCTCACCACTTCATTCATACTTTAGAGGGAATACCAGCGAATTGGTATACAGACCAGGAAATGTGTAAAGGAACCAAGACATGGGCGACACTCCAACATAACTTTACAGTCACTTTCTCATTCGAGCATGAGAACCCCAACATAGATGCGGCCCTGAAACGGATCAGAAATGTTGTATTCATTGAAGAACCGGAAGTAGAATCTATCATAGAGGTACAACAACAGAATAAGCAGACAGTCAAGGATCTACTGTCATGCTACCATGTACAGGAGAAAGCACTGGATGAAGATGATCTACACGATATTCAGATCGAAGAAGTCGTAGGTGAGAGAGATGTGGAAGGACCACCCCTAGAGTCAGAGGTCATATTTGCGCCAATCAAGATAAAGAAGGTTAACATAGGGACCATCGAGCAGCCCAAAATGGTTAGCATTGGAGATTACTGGGATGAACAGACACTAAAAAGCATCACATAATTGTTGCATGAATGTAGCGACCTTTTTCCCACAACCTTTACAGAGATGAAAGTCATAGCCGGAGAATTAGGAGAAATGAATATACCACTCAGACCTGATGTGAGACCCATTAAACAATGACCATATAGATTGAACCCCATATATAAGCAAAAAGTTAAAGATGAGATCGATAGGATGCTCGAGGCTGGAATCATCGAACTAGTCGAAGAATCAGAATGGATAAGTCCGATGGTAGTATAGGACAAGAAACAGGGAAGAGGGATCACGATATGCATTGACTTGAGGAAGTTGAATGATGCATGCCTACACGACCCATTCCCCACACCGTTCATGGACGAAGTACTCAAGAATATAGGAGTCTACGAAGCCTACTCATTCACCGATGGATTCTTAAGATATCATCAGATTAAGATAACACAAGAGGATAGACACAAGACCACATTCACGATAGAATTTGGATCTTATCAGTATAAATTCATGTCGTTCGGACTGAAGAATGCACCTATGAAATTTTTTGTAGTGGTCATCGTAGAATTTAAGGAATTCATCCATCAATTCCTCGAAGTATACCTGGATGATTGGACAGTGTATAGCTTACTAAAAACCCATGTGGAAGTTTTATGACTAATGCTAGAATGATACAGACAGTGCCAGACATCACTGAATATCAATAAATTCATATTTGGAATACCATTTGGGATACTATTGGGACACATAGTATGCAAACAACATTTTCTAGTGGATCTGGTCAAAATCGCAATCAATGTTAATCTACTAGCACCAAAAATAGTCCGCCAACTAAGAGAAACATTAAGACATATGGGATATTATAGGAAATTCTTCAAAGGCTATGCACAGATTACAATGCCAATGGAAAAACTTTTAAGGAAGGATACAAAGTATTAATGGAATGATGAGTGCCAACACGGTCTGGATAACCTGGAAAAAATATGGTCACCGCACCAATATTGGTATTTCCATATTGGGAGAAGACATTCCATGTACATGTAGATGTATCAACGATAGCACTTGGAGCTATCTTAGCGCAACCAGGAGCAGGAGACTTGGATCACCCGATAGCGTCCGCAAGAAGAAAATTATCAAACTCAGAACAGAATTATAACATGATAGAAAAAGAAGGCCTAGCTATGATTTATGCACTACAGAAATACAGACATTACCTACTGGGAAAACACTTTAAGATGTTTACATATCACTTAGACCTAAAATACCTTGTCAAGAAGCCAGTGTCGAGGGGGAGAATCTATTGATGGTTATTGCTATTTCAAGAATTCTACTTTGAGGTAATAATTAAACTGGGAAAATTGAATGCAAGACTTGACCACCTATCGAGGGCCACAAATGGAGAGGAACCAATAAATTTAGAAGACAACTTTCCAAATGCACAACTATTCTCAGTACAGATTGCTGACGATTACTTCACATAGATCATCCAGTAATTGAGCACAGGTACTGCGCCGCAAGAATATACCACTACGCAGAAGAAGAACCTGGTAGTCCATGTAGCCGACTATCAATTGATCATAGGACATCTATTCAATATGGGCACAGATAGCATCTTACAAAGATACGTACTAGACCATAAACAACCAAGAATTTTAGCAGAAACCCACAAGGGAATAGCAGGAGGGAATTATGCAGGAAATTCTACGGTGCAAAAGGTAATACACGCAGGATTATGGTGGACAATGATCCACAGAGACTCAAAAGAGTATTGTTATCAATGTGATGTATGTCAAAGGGTAGGGAAACACAACAGAAGGGACAAAATGCCACTATGACCGCAAGTGACACTTCAAGCATTCAAAAAATGGGCAATAGACTTTGTGGGACCCATTAACTGACCAGCCAAAAGAACCGGGGCGAGATATATTATCACCGTGATGGAATACCTAACAAGATGGGTGGAAGTCGTACCAGTAAAAGATTGCAGCGTAGAGATAGTTGGACACTTTCTATTTGAAAAATTAATTACTAGATTTGGGTGCCCAAGAATTTTGATGAGCAACCAAGGAATGCACTTCATAAACAACACCATCTGATCGATGCTTGAAGAGTTTTAAGTTCATCACCAAAAATGCACACCGTATCATCCACGGGAAAATGGCACGATAGAAGCCTTCAACAAAATTCTAGAGAACGCCTTGACAAAGATATGTAACGTCAACAAGGACGATTGGGACCTCAAGGTACCAACAGTGTTATGGACGTATAGAACCACATGAAAAAAGTTGAGAGGTTGCACACTATTCAAACTAGTCTATGTTCAAGAAGTAGTAGTGTCGTTAGAATTTTTAATACCCACTCTATGTGTAGCAGCTATCACATGCATGATAGAATGAGATGTAGTACAGGAAAGACTGAATCAATTATTGGCAATGGAGGAAGACCGAATCTTGGAAGGATTCCATCAACAAGTATAGAAAGCAATAGACAAAGATTGGCATGATCATGACATCAAGAGGAAGACGTTCAAGGAAGGAGATCTAGTATTTCTCTATGGTGGTAAATTGTTGTAGCACCCATGAAAGCTGAGAATGCATTGGCTAGGACCATATGAGGTAAAATCTATCACGGACGGAGGAGATATACAGTTAAGAGATCTAGCAGGCGCAGATCTCAGAGGAATGATCAATGGGAGTCGACTGAAGCTATACAAGGATAGTCGACCACCCACTGCATAGTTAAAAAAAAAAGGCACACAGCATGAGGGACAATCCGCATACAAAACACGAAGCCATCAAGGGAAACAATAATAGCCATATCGAAAAAGGAAACAAGCGGAAAAAGGAAAGTTGGCAAAAGTAGGCTAACAATACAGCTTGAGGAAGAGTTAAAGCAAGGCAAGGATGGATGGGATGTCACATTAAACGTGCCAACTGGAGATGGTAGAGTAGGTGTAATAGAAAGTATGAAACTATTGCGGATGCATTGAACCCATAGTTATGGTGCATTAATATCATGATGGAGGAAGTGTCCTCGACAAGATTCATGATGAGCCCATACAACACACGAGCACAGAAGCAGTTAGTCTATTTGAGAAAGGAGAACAGAAAAAGAGCAACAATAGCTAGAATGAACAGAGTGAAACCACAGAGCTCACCGAAGCCATTTGAACTCAGAAAACGTTCGGATGACACCATTATGGAACCACCAAATCTCGCAGAACTAGGCCAGATATCCATATCAACTAGGGTTTATACTAGGTCATGGGGACCACTGGAAGAAAATGAGCAACAACCACCGAAGATCATCGATATTGATGAAATCCCATCGCTAGAGGAAATCCCAGTAGAGTCCATACCAATACTAGAGGATATTTCGTAACCACAAACATAGGCCATGGAACAGGATACACCAGCAACGGTGCATGAGCCTCAGAACAAAGAATAAGAAACCGACCAGGAAATACAACCAAAACATATTGAAGTAGCCATGGAAGTGAATGGAATGACACAACATCTAGGAGAAGAGGAGCAACTAGACGAGATGAAATAATCCGGCTTAGGTCATCCAACTGAGGAGACCACTAGAACTACCTAGGTGTGGCTAGAGTAGATGATAGGAGAACAACCAGGAGTTGTTGGAACTTCGAGCCAACCAACATAGCAGGAGGACCGAGTTCAGATACCAAGCCCACCTCGAAAGAAATTGACTGCAGAGATTGTCCTACCTCGCATACCAAAGGGAGTACAAGTGGACCCGCAACTATTGGGTCACATCAGGAAGCTCAAGTATTCCGACCATGATGTAGCAGATGAAACCAAATATATAGAGCTTGCACCACAGGTCTTTATGCAGAAATAGTCATGAACCAGCTGAGAGAAACCATCACTCAACCACACCAGTGGGAAACTAGATTGGACAAAACAAGAATTCTAGGATTGCTGAAGATACCACACTTTGGCAGAGGCCAATATGCATCGACATGCATCAAGCAACTGTTAGCAGTTACACATGGAGGGGATGTATGGTTGGACAATATTGTCCCCATAACTGTCAAACATATCACGCAAATAACAGGCCTACCCACCTAGGGTATGGATCCCACATTGATTCTAGATGATAAGTCCAAGGAAAAAACATTGGAAGAAGAGATGAAGAATAAATATGGCACCGACAAGGGAACAAGAGGCATTATAGTTAAACGGATCAACAATGTCGCGATGCAATTGGGCGCAAAAATCTTAGCCTGCAAACTGCTAAGAAAATTCCGCAAAGATGAAGTACTGGAAGGAGTCATTGTTGTTGTAGCTCAGTGCGTGGAAAGCACCTCCACGATTTGGTCTCCATACCTATCAACTTGTTCCAAGTAGACTGTAAAGATGTGTAGGATGAAGGTACAAAATTTCATTACTCATGTTTGATCACTCTCATAGATTTCATGGGATGGCGAGAACCAGAACACGTCATCTTTTGTGCCACACCATAGCCAGGATGAGAAATATATCGCATCCTGAGATCCACGCCACTAGCCAAGCATAAGAGGGATATTGGAATCGTATTCGAAGCTTACCTATGGGAGATATAGGAAGCCATCAATCGAGCATGGAGAATAACACCAGAGGCTGTCGCACGATATGGGAGCATCGCCAATTTATGGGCTAGGCAACAAGCCATGTGGATACAACCAAGGTAGGACCCGGATAAACAATGGCTATATATGTGCTACTGCATCACTGAGGGAGATATCAACATGATCATCAGCGAATGGCCTGATGAATGGAGGATTCCAACCATACCCAGAGAAGTACCAGGACAAATAGTAGAAGGAGGGGATCCGTAGGCAGAAACAAAGGCTCCACAAATCACAGTACCTAAGAAATGAAGAACAGGCCAAACCAAGTCAAACGATGGCTCAAAGTAGCCAGGGACCCAGAAGGGGAGGAAAAAAACCACTCAGTCGACCAATGGATAGAGAAAATCAGCTGAGGGAGCATAGGAAACCACATCGAACCCCATCACACAAGAACCAGAGGGAACTAAGAGACCAGCGTTACAGGAAGTAGATGCACTTAAGAAAACAAAGGCACAATGAACACCACTGGACTATAAAATCACGGAGGATGATGGAGAGATGATTGTTAGAATGGTCCAAGACTGCCTCGCAGAGGATTTCGATCATGTCACACACCACAGGGATAAATTGCAGATGGAACTGATATAAATAGGATAACTTCTTAAGAAATTTGGGGAATCCCAGATCATGAGTAGTAGTAGAGGGATAGAGCCATCGACCACACAAACCACATAAAGGGTGGAGGTAGAAGAACATGACCCATTTCTTCCGATACCACACGCACATTCCATGGTCTACATAAATCCTATCATGTTGTGAATGGATGAAATTGTGGGACAGACACCACTAAAGGATTTGGATCATATCCAATTGGTCTTGATATGGATGCCATCAAGACCATTATAAAAACTACAGGTTAGCATTGACCACAAGATGCAGTCGCGAGCACATAAAAACTTAGTCGAGCTACAACAAGTAACAAAGAAGTGGGAAGCACTGGAAATAGTTTGTGTGCAGGCCAAATCTAAAACTCAGGAGGAGAAGGAACGCAAAAACAAGATGGAACGCAGAGTGGGAGAAATATTTGGGAAACTTCCAACTACTGTGCAAGGAAATGAACTCCAAATTGTAGAAAAGATCAACCAGATTGTGTAGGAAATTTATCAGTATTATAAGGAGATCGAGACTCTCCGTGGAAAGATTAGATCAACAACTCCACCAGCAGTGAAGGAGAAAAGGAAGAAGGAACCAACAATGCAACTGTAGGAGCTAGAAAAACAGGTCATCATGGAAGCCGACTTGCTGGATAAAACAACGCAACTTTGGAAAAGGATGGAAGAGGATCCACAATTCCAATACTAGGACAAGGAGTAGGAGAGGATCAATGCAATGATCCAGAACTAAAATAATGAAAAAATACCATACCAATTTCAAAACGGGTCAAGGGAACGCAAGAGTTGAAGAAGATACAGACATAACTTATCATTACACAAACACAGAAAGAGGAGCGTCAGGCTCAAATAGAACTATTGCAGGAATGGGTAGCAGAAGTACTTGCATAGGTAGAAGAAGCCAGAAAATAGACAGCACAGACTCAGCTACAATGCACAGGATTGATAAGTGAGGAAGTGGCAGCTCAGACAGTCGACACCATCAAGGAGAAAACCGCACAGGCACTGACAAAAACAACAGAGTTGTAGGAGAAGTTCCAAATGATTACCAAGGAAATCAAGGAAGAAAAAAGCAATTAGGTGACTCGGGACGAGTCACATGTCAGTGTTGGGATCCTGTTGGAACCAGGCTGAAGGGGAAAGAAGAATGATCATGGAAAAGAAAGCATGCAGAAAACTAAATTAACAACTAGCAAAAGTACATCACGTGTGCATGCAAGAAAGAGTGCACAAAGGAAAGCGATAGTTGGAGGAAGAACAACATGCGCATAGGAGAAAGACCTAACGTAAGAAGGGTTAGGGTTTTGGTAATATTCTGTAAAAGTATTAAGAGCCCGAAATGTATAAATATAGATACGAAAGTATCATATAGGGATGGTTGTTTTTATGATGGTTGTTTTTATCATCGTTGTTATTATGATGGTTGTTGTTATTATTGTTATTGATGAGGGTTAGGCTTTGGAGTGAAGTTTTGGAGACTATAATCACACAGGAGCATAGGTGATATGTAATGTTTTTAGCTGTATGAATCGATTTTGTAAGCTATTGAGCAAAGAAGATACAAGGGAAGGTAAATTTGAGGATTAGACCATAGGTTGTACAGTCTGGTGCGATCTAGTTCACCTCACATAGATCTTACCCAGTTTTTTGGAGAATTGTAAGTGTGTGCACCAGAAATGAAGAACTGCCATAATAAAAGAGCCAAGAGCCAAATCTTTGTGGGCGTAGCCCAGGAGGGGGTGAACCACGGTAATACTTGCGTAATGTGTTCAATGTATGCATGTCTCTACTTTCTTTCAGCAATTAATAGTTAATCTTAATGAATGAGTTAATACATTGTTATGAATATGTTTATACTTTGCTGGAATTAAATTGTGGGATATACGTATGTGACTTCAAGGAATAAGTAGTGTACCTTGCAGCTCACGGTACCTAGATTTAATCAAGAAACCCCTATCCCCTAGTTTATCCTAGGCTGTAAACACCTAAGTCTTACAGTCACCCATTTAAAGCTATCTCAAGTGAGACTGCGCAGTACCTTTCAGGTCATGTGTTGCCTTTTGGTTTACTAGGAGGATTGATAGTTTTAGAGGCTTTGTTGGAACCCTAAATGACATGAACTCGGGGTCAATAACTCAGACAGCCCGAGAAGCGAAATAGTGAACAACACTTGCTCATAAGGTTTTTTCCATTTTCCTATGCAGACTTGAAGTCCCCTTTTTCACTTCCCAGAGACAAAAATTCATATTTTTCCACATATACATGCCCTACCAGTTAGAAAGCATGTGTATATGTAAGTTGCACGACTACATCCCGTGTAGATCGAGTTTGGTGCTCAAAATCAAAATTTGTGTTGGGTTTCCATGTCATGTCATGAGATCCATGATCCTTGACCTTCCATATAATGGAAATGTTCTAACTCAGCCCTTCGGTTCCATTTGAAGGCTATAAATTGGGCGATATCTAAACCGTGGAGAAGGAGATAATTCAACCTTTGAGAGAAAAGATACTCTAGAGAAATTTTCACTTCACATTGAGTCTGCATCCCTTTGTCCTTTAAATTCTGAACACATTGTTTAGCACCCAAGTTCTTCCCTCTTTGATGGAGAACCTTGTTGTCTCTCTTATATGAGCTTGCCTTTAGTGGAGGATAGAAGTGGTGAAGGTCCAACTAGAAGGGACTTAGTTTCTTGGTTTTGAGATGCGCCGACACTAAATTTTGTCACTTATACACTTATGTTGATGATTTTTTAATAGAAATGTTATTTTCTCCTCTAATTGATGTCTTGAAAATATTTGAATTATTATTCCATGGGCATATTTGTTATGAATGTTAATGGATTATGCTATTGTATGTGCTAACATTATATATTATCACCATATGCTTGTGTATCTTGGGTGTTGGGGACAAGCTACAAGAATAAATCTTTGAGTTGAGTGCTCAACGATGGTTTTCATCGAACGTCTGAACAAGGTAGGCTCTTTATCTTGTCTTGTTAGCATTTTCATTTATATATCATACTTTGGATTAGAGTTGATTTCTGCAGTCATTCTGTATGTTGTGGTTTACCCCATGACATAGAGTGCTTTTCTCCATAAAGAATCTTCTTCCAAATTGATAGCCACACAAAAAATACCTAGTACAAACAAATTATAGCAACACACAACAAATTACTTTACTCTCCTCATATTTATGGGCCCTCCCCTGAGGGAGTCATGCCTAGATCGCTCTAATACCACATTAAAACGAGAGAGTAGAGTATTACACACAAATAATGGCATTAATCAATATATTGAATTAATGTAGTGAATGCATATAAATACAACAAGCACGTCTCAAGATAAACAAACTACCTTGACCATACAATCATTCAATTGAGACAATATCTCAACCCCAACATAGACACGGCCCTGAAACGGATCAGAAACATCATATTCATTGAAGAACCGGAAGTAGAAGCTATCACAGAGGTACAACAGCAGAATAACAAGACAGTCAAGGATCTACTGTCATGCTACCACATACAGGAGGAAGCACTGGATGAAGATGATATACGTGATATTCAGATTGAAGAAGTCGAAGGCGAGAGAGATGTGGAAGGACCACCCTTAGGGTCAGAGGTCATCTCTGCGCCAATCAAGATAAAGAAGGTTAACATAGGGACCGTCGAGCAACCCAAAATGGTCAGCATTGGAGATTATTGGGATGAATAGACACTAGAAAGCATCACATAATTGTTGCACGGATACATCGACCTTTTTCCCACAACCTTTACAGAGATGAAAGGCATAGCCAGAGAATTAGGAGAAATGAAGATACCACTCAGACCTAATGTGAGACCCATTAAACAATGACCATATAGATTGAACCCCATATATAAATAGAAATTTAAAGACGAGATCGATAGGATTCTCAAGGCTAGAATCATCGAACCAGTCGAAGAATGAGAATGGATAAGCCCAATGGTAGTATAGGACAAGAAACAGGGAAGAGGGATCAGGATATTTGTCGACTTGAGGAAGTTGAATGATGCATGCCTACACGACCCATTCTCCACACCATTCATGTATGAAGTACTCGTGAATGTAGGAGGCCAAGAAGCATACTCATTCACCGATGGATTCTCAGGATATCATCAAATTAAGATAGCAAATGAGGATAGACGCAAGACCACGTTCGCGATAGAATGGGGATCTTATCAGTATACAATCATGTCGTTTAGACTAAAGAATGAACCTGTGATATTTTCTAGAGTGGTCATCGTAGCATTTAAGGAATTCATCCACCAATTCCTCGAAGTATACCTGGATGATTGGACAGTGTATAGCTTACTAAAAAACCATGTGGAAGTTTTACGACTGATGCTAGAACGATGCAGACAGTGCCAGATATCACTGAATATCAAGAAATGCATATTTGGAACACCATTTGGGATACTATTGGGACACATAGTATGCAAACAGGGTTTGCTAGTGGATCCAGCCAAAATCGTAGTCATTATTAATCTACCAACACCAAAAACAGTTCGCCAAATAAGAGCAATGTTAGGACATACGAGATATTACAATAAATTCATCAAAGGCTACGCACATATTACAACGCCAATGGAAAAATTTTTAAGGAAGGATAAAAAGTATCAATAGAATAATGAGTGCCAACATGGTCTGGATACCCTGAAGGAAAAGATGGTCATTGAACCAATATTGGTATTTCCAGATTGGGAGAAGAAATTCCATGTACATGCGGATGCATCAACGATAACACTTGGAGTTATCTTAGCACAACCAGGAGCAGGAGACTTGGATCACCCAATAGCGTTCACAAGAAGAAAATTATCAAATTATAACACGATGGAAAGAGAAGGCCTAGCTATGGTTTATGTACTAAAAAAATACAGACAATACCTATTGGGAAAACACTTTAAGATGTTTACAGATCACTCAGCCCTGAAATACCTAATCAAGAAGCTAGTGTTGGGGGGAGAATCTGTCGATGGTTATTACTATTTCAAAAATTCAACTTTGAGGTAATAGTTAAGCCAGGAAAACTAAATGCAGGACCTAAACACCTATTGAGGGTCACAAATGGAGAGGAACCAACAAATTTAGAAGACAACTTTCCAGATGCATAGTTATTCTCAGTACAGATTGTTGATGATTACTTCACAGAGATCATCCAATACTTGAGCACAGGTATTGTGCCGCAAGAATATACCACTGCATAGAAGAAGAACATGGTAGTCCGCATAGAGGACTATCAATTTATTTCAAGACAACTATACAATATGGGCATAGATAGCATATTACGAAGATACATACTAGACCACAAACGACCAAGAATTTTAGCAGAAGCCCATGAGGGAATAGTAGGAGGGAATTATGTAAGAAATTATACTGCGCAAAAGGTACTACACCCAAGATTATGGTGGCCAACGATACACAAAGACTTGAAAGAGTATTTTCAGAAATGTGATGTCTGTAAAAGGGTAGGAAAACCCAACAGAAGGGACGAAATGCCACTACGACCGCAAGTGACACTTTAGGCATTCGAAAAATGGGCGATAGACTTTGTGGGACCCATTAACCCACCAGCCAAAAGAACAGGGGCGAGATATATTATCACCATGAAAGAATACCTAACAATATGGGCGGAAGTTGCACTAGTAAAAGATTGCAGCACAGAGACAATTGCACACTTTCTGTTTGAACAAGTAATTACTAGATTTGGGTGCCCAAGAATTTTGATGAGAAACCAAGGAACGTACTTCATAAACAACACCATCCGAGTGATGCTCGAAGAGTTTGAAGTTCATCACCAAAAATGCACACCATATCATCCACAGGCAAATGGCACGGTAGAAGCCTTCAACAAAATTCTAGAGAACTCCTTGACAAATATATGTAACGTCAACAGGGACGATTGGGACCTCAAGGTACTAGCAGTGTTATGGGTGTATGGAACCACATGCAAAATGTTGAGAGGCCACACACCATTCAAACTATTTTATGGTCAAGAAGCAGTAGTGTTGTTAGAATTTTTAATACCCAGTCTACATGTAGTAGCTATCACACACATGACAGAACGAGGTGCAGTACAGGAAAGACTGAATCATTTATTGTCAATGGAAGAAGACCAAATCTTAGTAGGATTCCACCAACAAGTACGGAAAGAAAGAGACAAATCTTGGCACGATTGCCACATCAAGAGGAAGACGTTCAAGGAAGGAGATCTAGTATTTCTCTATGATAGTAAATTGTTGCAGCACCCAGGAAAGTTGAGAATGCATTGGCTAGGACCATACGAGGTAAGACCTGTCACGGATGGAGGAGTTTTACAGTTAAGAGATCTAGAATACATAGAACTCAAATGACTGATCAATGTGAGTCGACTGAAGCTGTACAAGGATAGTCGACCACCCACCGCATAGTAAAAAAAAAAATGCACAACATGAGGGACAAGCTGCATACAAAACATGAAGTCAGCAAGGGAAACGATAACAACCATATCGAAAAAGGAAACAAGAGGGAAAAGGAAAGTCGACAAAAGAAGACTAATAGGAAAACATGAGGCAGAGTTAAAGCAAGGCAAGGATGGATGGGATGTCACATTAAATGTGCCAACTGGAGACGACAGAGTAGGTGATGCAGGAGCATCCCTCACGACAAGCAAGCCAACGTGGAAGCAGAAAGTCATCTAGAAGACATCCAGTGCAAGTTTTTGAATTTTTAAATTTTCCCCTTGAATCTTATGTGCTAAATATAAATGAGATCATTTAATTTTAGGCGCCTTGGTAAAAATGTAATCATACCTCGAGCCATACGCTCTCGTCTGAGATAGACAGAGGAATTTATAGTAGTAGTTGCAGGTAGATAGAATTGAATTCTTAGATTAGATAGTTCTCGAAGGAAGTATGTGTGTTATTCTCTATGTATGTGTGTTGAATGCTCTACTTATGAATATTACTTCCTGTTATGAATTTTTTATTATGCTGTGTGTGTGATTCCGTGTGTTAAGATCAAAATCTGAGAGGAAGTGAGGTGAGTTAAAATTGTTTCTCTTTTGAGAAAGGATTCCTGCAAGGAGTGAAGTTGGAGTCATCCGCAAGGAGTGCATTGACAGAAGGCTCAGAGAGTTAACTCTTGTTCTCATACCTCTAGGAGTGAGATTGGATTATACAAGTTGTGCAAGGAGTGCACAGGCTAAGGGAGAAAGTCTCAGTCATGAAACTGAGCAGAAGTGTTGAAGGAATGCTGCTACGAGCATACGCAGAGTCAAGAAAGCTCGAATAGTTGAAGTGTTCGTAGGCTTTCCGCAAGGAGTGCGTACAAAGAACCTCGTTGAGGTTGAAGTAATTTAGAAAATCTCAGGAAGGATAGGCCTCTGAGTCGTTGAAGATCAGTGTAGACGAGTGTGACTTGAAGTCCGGGAGAAACATCGCAGGTTGGCGAAGCGGCGAAGGAATCTCATGGAGAGATACCCTCTTTCATCTCGTGGATTGCATAAGGAAGAACAAAAGGTCGAAATCTTCTCAAGAGATTTCGCGAAGTTCCGGGGATCGTTAGATCTCGCAGAGGTGCAAGGAGATTAACCAAGGAAGAACGGACGGTCGAAATATTCTGAAGAGATTTCGTGAAATTCTGAGGATCGTCAGATCTTGCAGAGGTGCAAGGAGGTTACGGAGAGAATATTCCAAAGGGTTTGAAGTGGCGAGAAGGCTGAGAGCTGTCCATCTGAGGAGGACAGGTGGCAGAGATCGGTGATCTCGTGAACTCGGGAGTTCACAAGTTGAAACCCCAAGTATTGGATACTCCAAGTTGCGAGTGGTGAAGTGGCAAGATATTTGGAGCCATCCATCTGAAGAGGACAGGTGGCAGAGATCGGTGATATCGCGAACTCGGGATTTCGCAGAGTGAAAGCCCAAGTATTGGGTGTTCAAAGTCGCGAGGCACGAGGACGCGAGGCGACGAAGTGGCGAGAGATTTGTAGTCGTCCATCTGAGGGGACATGTGGCAGAGATCAGTGATCTCACGAAATCAGGAGTTCACAGGGTAAAGGCCCAAGTATTGGGTGTGCAAAGTCGCGAGGCACAAGGACACGAGGCGACGAAGGAGTGAGAAGATCGTAGCCATCCATCTGAAGAGGACAGGTGGTGAGAGATCAAGGGATCTCGCGAACTCGGGAGTTCGCAGGGTGAGAGCCCAAACATTGGGTACTCCAAGTCGCAAGGTCACGAGGTAGCGAGAGAAGGATAGCCATTGGATCCAGAGCACAGGGGGACCGTTGGATCTACGCGAGGGATCGTGTCTCGGGACCTCGCAAGAAAATGTCTGATAATTTGGCCACGGGGATCGCGAGGTGGCGAGATAGCGATATCCCGATAGCTGGAGCAGTGTGGGCCATAGTGGAGCACGAGTGGAATACAGGTGGCACAAAGGATTCGCAAGTCGCGAAGTGTCAAGGAGCCAAGACTCGTGTGGACACTGAGTCACGAAGTGCCGAGGAGTCGGGATTCTTGTGGACGCGTGGCAGAGCATAAGGTGGGACCGTGCATCTCGGGGACTTGCGGACTAGGAGGGTGGAAACTCGACGGTCCAACCGGTGAGGTCGCGAGGTTGTGAGGTTTCGAAGCCATGAGAAGTGCTAACATTAAGCCTAGCCCACGGTTGCATGTGGAAGGAGTTATACCCATATCGCCATATCGGGTATCGCAAGATTTGAAAAGAAAAGTTGGAGGCTTTGAGTCACGAACTCGCGAGACAACGAGATTTAGTTGATCTCCCGGTGGTAAAGGGTAGACCTCGAAACAAATTGTTGTGGGTGCAGATCTCCCGATAGGGAGATAGAAGAACCTTCGAGTTCTTCGGGCTGAGAAGAAGAAGGTCCTGTGAGAGCAGACGTGCCCTAGGTGGCGCGCCCCTACGTCAGTAGGCGTAATGGCAAGTACAAAACCGCTACGAATGCATTGAACTCACAGTTATGCTGCATTAATCACATGATGGAGGAAGCATCCTCGACAGAATTCATGAAGAGCCCATACAACACATGATCACAAAAGCAATTAGTCTATTCACGAAAGGAGAATAGAAAAAGAGTAACAACAACTAGAATGAACAGAGTGAAATGACAGAGCTTACCGAAGCCATTTGAACTTGGAAAACGTTCAACATACACCATTATGGAACCACCGAAGATCACAGAACTAGGCCAGGTAGCCAAATCAACTAGGGTTCAGACTAGGTCACGGGGACCACTTGAAGAAAACAAGCAGCAGCCACCAGAGATCATTGATATTAACAAAATCCCATCGCCAGAGGAAATACCAGTAGAGTCCATACCAATACTAGAGGAGATTATGTAACCACAAATAGAGGCCATGGAACATGATACACTAGTAGTGGTACACGAGCCTCAGAACAAAGAAGAAGAAACCCACTAAGAAATACAACCAAAACATACTAAAGTAGCCGTGGAAGTGAACGAAATGACACAACATCTGGGAGCAGAGGAACAACCAGACGAGATGAAAGCACCTGGTTTAGGTCACCCAACCGAGGAGACCGATGGAACTACCTGGGCGTGGCCAGAGTGGATGACAGAGGAACAACCAGGATTTTCTTGAACTTTGAGCCATCCAACACAGTAGGAGGACTGCGTTCATATACTGAGCTCACCTCAAATATCAGAGGGAGTACAAGTGGACCCGCAACTATTGGGTCACGTTGGGAAGCTCAAGTATTATGACCATGACGTAGCAGATGAAACCAAATATCTAGAGCTTGCACCACAAGTCTTTATGTAGAAAATAGTCATGAATCAACTCAGAGAAACCATCACTCAGCCACACCAGTGGGCAACTAGATTGGACAGAACAAGAATTCTAGTATTGCTGAAGATACCACACTTTGGCAGAGGCCAATATGCGTCGGCATGCGTCAAGCAACTGTTATAAGTTACACATGGAGGGGATGTATGGTTGGACAAACCCATCCCCATAACTGTCAAACATATCTTGCAGATAACAGGCCTACCCACCCGGGGTATGGATCCCACACTGATTCTGGACGATAATTCCAAGGAAAAAACATTCGCAGAAAAGATGAAGAAGAAATATGGCACCGACAAGGGAACAAGAGGCATTATAATTAAATGGATCAACAATGTCGTGACAAAATTGGGTGCAAAAATATTAGCCTACAAACTGCTAAGAAAATGCTGCAAAGACGAAGTACCGACAGGATTCATTGTTGTTGCAGCTTAGTATGCAAAAGGCACCTCCATGAGCTGGTCTCCATACCTATCAAACTTGTTCCAAGTATACTACAAAGACGCGTAGGATGCAGGTACAAAATTTCATTACTCATAGCTGATCACTCTCATAGATTTCATGGGATTGTGAGAACCAGAACATGTTGTTGTTTGTACCACACCACAGTGAGGAGGAGCACAATATCACTTCCTGACATCCACACCACTAGCCAAGAATAAGAGGGAGAATGGAATCGTATTCGAAGCTTACCTACAGGAGATACAGGAAGACATCAGTCAAGCATGGAGAATAACACCATAGGTTGTCGCACGATACAGGAGCATCGCCAATTTATGGGCTAGGCGACAAGACATGTGGATACACCCAAGGCAGGACCCGGATAAATAGTGGCTACAGATGCGCTACTATGTCACTGAGGGAGATATCGACATGATCATCAACGAATGGCCTGATGAATGGAGGATTCCAACCATACCCAGATAAGTACCAGGATAAATAGTAGAAGGAGGGGCTTCGCAAGAGGAAACAAAGGCTCCACAAATCCCAGTACCCAAGAAATGAAGAGCAAGCCAAACCAAGTCAACTGAGGCAGACGACGACTCCGAGCAGCCAGGGACCCAAAAACCACTCAGCCGACCAATGGACAGTGGAAACCGACTGAGGGAGCACAATAAACCACATTGAACCCCATCACACAGGAACCGTGGGGAACTAAGAGACCAGCGATACAGAAAGAAGGTGCGCACAAGAAAATGAAGGCACAATGAGCAACACCGGACTATAAAATCACAGAGGATTATGGAGAGATGATTGCTATAATGGTCAAAGATTGCCTCGCAGAGGATTTCGATCATGTCATGCACCACAGGGATAAACTATAGATGGAACTGACATAAATGGGACAACTGCTTAAGAAATTCAGGGAATCCCAAATCATGAGTAGTAGTAGAGGCATAGAGCCATTGACCACACAGACCATAGAAAGCATGGAGGTAGAATAGCATGACCCAGTTCTTCCGATACCACACACACACTCCACGGTCTACATAAAGCCTAGCATGTTGTGAATGAATGAAATTATGGGACATACACCACTAAAGGATTTGGATCATATCCAATTGGTCTTGACATAGGTGCCATCAAGAGAATTATTCAAACTACAGGTTAGCATCAACCACGAGATGCAGTCGCGAGAACATAAAAACTTAGTCAAGCTACAATAAGAAACAAAGAAGGGGGAAGTGATGGAAATAGTTTGTGCACAGGCCAAATCTGAAACTTAGGAGGAGAAGGAACGCAGAAATGAGCTGGAATGAAGAGTGGAAGAAGTTTTGGGGAAACTTCCAACTACTGCACAAGGAACTGAACTCCCAACCACAGAAAAGATCGACCAGATTGTGCAGGCAATTTATCAGTATGAGAAGGAGATCGAGACTCTTCGCGGATAGATTAGACTGACAACTCCACCAGCAGTGAAGGAGCAAAGGAAGCAAGAAGCAGGAATGCAACTGCAGGAGCTAGAAAAATAGGTCAGTATGGCAGCCGACTTGCTATATAAAACAACGCAACTTTGGACAAGGCTGGAAGAGGATCCACAGGTCCAAGACTGGGACAAGGAGGAGGAGAGGATCAATGCAACGATCCAAGAACTCAAACAGTGACAAAAGACCATACCAATTCCAGAATGGGTCAAGGGAATGCAAGAGTTGAAGAAGATACATACATAACTTATCACTGCACAAACACAGAAACAGGAGCATCAGGCTCAAATAGAACCGTTGCAGGAATGGGTAGCAGAAGTACTTGCGCAGGCAGAAGAAGCCAGAAAACAAACAACATAGACTCATCTAGAATACAGAGGACTGATAAGTGATGAAGTGGTAGCTCAGACAGTCGACACCATCAAGGAGAAAACTATGTAGACACTGACAAAAGCAGCAAAGTTGCAGGAGAATTTCTAGACAATCACCAAGGAGATCGAGGAAGCATGGAGCAATTAGGTAACTCGGGACGAGTCACATGTCAGTGTTGTGGGCATGTTGGAACTAGGCCAAAGGTGAAAGAATATTGATCGTGGGAAAGAAAGAGTGCATAAAACCGAAGTAACAATTGGAAAAAGAACAATACACGCACATGCAAGAAAGTGTGCACAAAGGAAATTGACTACTGGTTGAAGAACAACACGCGCATGGGAGAAAGATGTAACATAAGAAGGGTTAGGGTTTTGGTAATATTCTGTAAAAGGTTGAAGAGCTCAAAATGTATAAATATAGATACAAAAGTATCATATAGGGATGGTTGTTGTTATGATGGTTGTTGTTATCATCGTTGTTGTTATGATGGTTGTTGTTATTATTGTTGTTGTTGAGGGTTAGGCTTTGGAGTGAAGTTTTGGAGACTGTAATCACATAGGAGCATAAGCGATATGTAATGTTTTTAGCTGTATGAACCGATTTTGTAAGTTGTTGAGCAAAGAAGATATGAGAGAAGGTAGATCTGAGGATTAGACTGCAAGCAGTAGAGCCTAGTGCGATCTAGTTCGCCTCACATAGATCTTATCCAGTTTTTTGGAGAATTGTAAGTGTGCAACACCAGAAATGCAGAACTTCCACAATAAAAGAGCCAAGAAACAAATATTTGTGGTCGTAGCCCAGGAGGGGGTGAACCATGGTAATACTTGCATAATTTGTTGAATGTATGCATGTCTCTACTTTCTTTCAACAATTAATGGTTAAGCTTAATGAATGAGTTAATACATTGTTATGAATCTGTTTATACTTTGTTGGAATTAAACTATGGGATATGCATATGCGACTTCAAGGAATAAGTAGTGTACCTTGTAGCTCACGGTACCTGGATTTAATTAAGAAACCCCTGTCCCCTACTCTATCCTAGGCTGTAAACACCTAAGTCTTACAGTCACCCATTTAAAGCTATCTCGGGTGAGACTTTGCAGTACCTTCCAGGTGTTGTGTTTCCTTCTAGTTTACCAGGAGGGATGATAGTTTTAGAGGCTTTGTTGGAACCCTGAATGACATGAACCCTGGGTCAATAACTCAGACAACCCAAGAAAGGAAATAGTGACCAACACTTTCTCAGAAGGTTTTTCCATTTTCCCTATGCAGACTTGAAGTCCCCTTTTGCACTTCCCAGAGCCAAAAAATCATATTTTTCCACATATACACGCCCTACCAGTTATAAAGCATGTGTATATGTAAGTTGCACCACTACATCCCGCATACATCAAGTCTAGTGCTCAAAATAAAAAATTGTGTTGAGTTTCCATGTCACGTCACGAGATCCATGATTCTTGACCTTCCATATAATGGAAATGTTCTGACTCAGCCCTTCAGTTCCATTTGAAAGCTATAAATTGGGCCATATCTAAACCATGGAGAAGGAAAGAATTCAACTTTTGAGAGCAAAGATACTCTAGAGAAATTTTCACTTCACATTGAGTCTGCATTCCTTTGTCCTTTAAATTTTGAACACATTGTTCAGCCCCCAAGCTCTTCCCTCTTTAATGGAGAACCTTGTTGTCTCTCTTATATGAGCTTTCCTTTAGTGGAGGATAGAAGTGGTGGAGGTCCAGCTGGAAGGAACTTAGTTTCTCAGTTCTAAGAAGTGTTGACATAGAATTTTGTCACTTATACACTTATGTTGATCATTTTTAATAGAAATACTCTTTTCTCGTCTAATTGATGTCTTGCAAATATTTGAATTATTATTCCATGGGCATATTTTTTATGAATGTTAATGGATTATGCTATTGAATGTGCTAACATTATATATTATCACCATATGCTTGTGTATCTTGGTTGTTGGGGACAAGTTGCAGGTATAAAGCTTTGAGTCGAGTGCTCAATGGTGGTCTTCATCGAACGTCCAAATGAGGTAGGCTCTTTATCTTGTCTTGTTAGCATTTTCATTTATATAGCATACTTGAGATTAGAGTTGATTTCTGCAGTCATTCTGTATGTTGTGGTTTACCCCATGCCATAGAGTGATTTTCTCCATAACAAATCTACTTCCAAATTGATAGCCACACAAAAAATACCTGCTACAAACAAATTATAGCAACACACAACAAACTATTCTTCTCTCCTCATATTTATGGGCCCTCCCCTGAGGGAGTCACGCCTAGATCGCTCTAATACCACATTAAAACGAGAGAATAGAGTATTACACACAATAATGACAGTAATCAATATATTGAATTAATGTAGTGAATGCATATAAATACAACAAGCGTGTCTCAAGATAAACAAACTACCTTGATCATACAATCAACCAATTGAGACAATATCTCAACCACACACCAAAATAGGAGCTCACAAATCCAACTCTCAAACAACCTCATAAGAATAAGAGCACGCAACTCAGGTAGAGATTGACTCTACTTCTTAATACATTAGCAGGCATAGTAGATAAGTAGRAAATATATATTCCAACATTTGATTCATGGGATGTTAAAAAATACCCCTAATTTCACTAGATATTGATAAATAGCTCCCCAAATCCTTTTGTTTAATCCTCTTCCCAATATATTTTTGCAGTTACAAAAACCCATTTTTTTACTAAATATCCTTTATTTTTACTAAATACCATTTTTATATCCCGGAATACCTATAAACCCTCTAACCTACATCCCCAATACCTACAATATATTAACTCTAATTTTTAATAAAATGAAGCCCATGCAGACAATGTAACTTAAACATATACAAGATTGTATGATATGAATGGCAAAATATAGAGAAAAAATAATGGGACCCATTCATTGTGAGGCACGGGAAACCTTCTCAACATGTCTTCCACCTTCCTCTGGTGCTAAGACGTATCAAAAGTGAGACAGCTTCGTTAAGTTCTCATTTTCACTTGCATGTCCGATTGATTAGCAGCTTAGCCACTTAAACATGGTGGCGAGCACCCATTATTTTAACAACATTGCATTGCATGTAATCAAGCATGAGCATAAGTAACCTAGGGTATACGTTTCTTTATATCAAATGTAATATTTATTATTATATATAACAAATATAATATTAATTATTATATAATAATAATAATTATTATTATTAACACATATTTGAACTTGTAATTTTTGTAATTTTTTCAGGAGGAAATATATATTTTTAATTATTAGGTTCATTCAGACTATATCAAAATCAATTTTTTTCTAATAAAATTAAAGTGAATTCGATTAAATAGATTAAAATAAATTTGTATGGAGAGAAAAAAAATACACTAAATGATGGAAAGTAAGAGGAAGATAATAATGTTAAGAATATCAATTTGAAATATTTCATAATTGATAGTAAATTATTGCAACTCAATTTATTTACACGAGGTTTTTTAATGTATCTGCGCCATAAGGAAAATGTTGTGTGTAAAAACGAGTTCCAAACGAAGTCCATGATTTAAACTATTAAAAACCATTCAGGCCGAGGTGGACAATGTCCTCATGAATTGCACTGCCATGATAAAGGTAACAGCGTGAGCATGAGAGAGAAGGAATTGTGGGCCTCCAGCATTTAAATATTGTTGGCCACTTGATTGATACTCGATTTAAGATCACAACTCATAGCCGGCCGTGCTCGTAAGAAATAGCAGACTGTACCCTGACAGTGGATTGCAGATTTTTGTGCCATGTTCAAACTTCAGCCCTGTGATTGTCATTGAACAGATTTAATGAAAACAAACATATTTGTAAAGTCAGTGCATATCTGTCCCATCAAAGATACGAGCAGAAGATCTCCAAGATGATTATAATTCTTGGCGGCCAATATCCAGCCAAATGGTGGACAGGGATGAGAACCATGCAAAATGAATGTGACAGTCTCTACAGAAAACCTTGAAAATGTATATGGGTTAGCAGAAGCATTGCTCAAACCTTCATTAAATTGTTCCATTTTCGCTGACATATTGACCATTTTTAGTCAATCCATTGTGCTTTTTCTATTTTTGATTATTTAATTTTTTTAAGGTGCTAAAACTGTCATAATTAAGTAGTCAAGTATACAATGAGGATAATTTGTTGGAAATATGCAAACTATATGCAGGTATATTTAGCTCAACTGGTCACAACTATGTGGTTTAGCTCAACAGATGCCATTGATTATGACATTTTTGTGGGAGCTTTGTTGTCTGAAGAGATAAGGAAAATATCTAGTAAATAAACCTCAACAGTGGAAACAATGGTGGTGAGGGGTCGATCTAGAGAAAGAGGGAGAAATCAAAGGGGTACATCAAGGTCTAAGTCAAAAGGAAAAAAGAGTAAGCAGAAATGTTGGTTATGTGGCAAATCTGGGCATCTCACGAAAGATTGTTGGAAAAGACAAAATGCTTCCAAGGAGGACTCCACAAAAGAAGCAAAGGAAGCTAATTTAGCTTAAACAAGTTCAGGTTTTGGTTCATGTATTGTTGATGAGGTATTGTTTACTTGTGATGTTTCACATCAACGTCATCATTGGTTATTATATTCTAGTGCGTCCAGCCACATGTGTCTTCATAGAAATTGGTTCTCAACTTACCAATCTATTCATGATGGTGTTGGTTTTATGGGAAATGATTTTTCTTGTAAAAAAAATTAAAAAAATAATAATAATAATAATAAAAAGTCCGGAAATGTTTTCACCATTATTTCAGACCTATTCCATTGGATTCATCTCTTCGCCCTTATCACATTCATCCATATCATTTTTTCAACAAAATTTTTTTACTCCACCCGCCCCTTTTCAGTTCCCCCATCCTCATGGCCCATACTCGTAGCCAAGACTTGGAAGCTCGCTTCAACACCTTGTAATCTAGTCTCAGTGAAACAACTCAGTGCCAATGTTGCCACCATCAATACAATCATGCAGTCCTCAATGGGAGAAATCAAACAAGACCTCACCACCCAGCTTAAATCAGTCTTTTCGGCACTCTGCACCAAATTGCATATCCTTACAGATAACCCTTCCTCTTCCTCACCCCCACATACTGAAGGTGATCATTCATCTCATTCCCATACCTTGCAGAACCATCACTTTCAACGTGACCTACGCCTTCCATAGGTGGATGTGACCAAATTTGATGGCTCGGACCCCACTGGTTGGGTAACCCAAATGGAACATTACTTCTCTTTATACATCATTACAGATGACTTGGCCAAACTCCGGTATGGTGTTCTCCATCTAGATCAAGAACATTGGCAATGGTGGTAATGGAGAAAAAATTCTCGTCAAGGGTATATTGCTTGGACACAATTTGTGGCAGAGTTTTATGAACGCTTTGACACTAACACCAACCATTTGGGCCATTTGACAAAGCTGAAACAATTAGGAACAGTGGAAGACTTTATAGCTTCCTTTGAGCGCCTGGATTTTAGAACAAGGGGCATGTCTGATGCCTTTTCCTGAGAGTGTTTTATCAACGACCTCAAGGATGAAATTTGGGCCCATGTCCTCATGGCTCGGCTTGAGATTTGGGTGGAGGCTACCAAAAGAGATAAAGAAGCACAACAGGTTGTATCTTCTCAAAACCGCAAACCCTCCTTCATCCCTCGCCCTAAACCAGTAAATCATGTTATCTCCTCAAATGTTTTTGTAAATTTGCCCATTTATTGTCATTAGGTAATAGATTTGTCATTAGTTGATAGATTTTTAATTTTTCCAAGTCGAAGTGTCTTTAAGATGAGTTTTACACTTGCCTTTTCAAGAAGTAATTGATCTCTACTCTCAATGTCAAAAATGTCAAAAATCAGTTTTTGGCAGCTATGGGATAGTTTTTAATATATTGTAAGCTGCAGAAAGATTTCACTTTTAGCAGCTAAAAAGGCAAGTACAGGTCGCTCTAAGCTGCCGAAAGCACAGGGTTTTTGCTAATGGATAACACGTCTCCACAAACTCAAAACTATCAATGATACAGGTGTCAAAGGTTGCACAGTTGCCAATGGTAAATGTAGCATTGGTTGTTGGAAGGTTTGACATGCCAAAGCATTGGGTCATAAGGAAGAGTCACAAACATAATTCCAAATGTCCGATATTGTAGGTGTCTTGCGCCAAGCTGAATCAAATGATGATACAAGTGCCACATGCTTTCCAAGGTTAAGGTGTCTTGTGCCCAGTCAACATGTTTCAGGTTATAGGTCGCAAACGTTTGTGCAAAGATTGATTTCGATGTCTATCTTTATAGAGACAAAAGTGGTATTTGTCCGATCATAGTTTCACTAGTATAAATATCCACAGGACTGTTCAGAGATGAATGGGTATCTAGGTTTCAAATTTGTTAGCTTCCAGTATGAAGAAGAAATGCATGACTACTTGTGCCTCTTCATTACGAAAATCATATCAAGCCATGAATGCAGGGAAGGATCTGTCTGGTAGCAGTTGGCCACGAGATAATCTACAGGTCGACACACCAAAACCACAAGTGTCAATTTCTATCTCATTTCTAATGATCTATGTATTTAATTTCTTGGCAGCCAAACCTGTATATCAAGAATGATTTTGCAGGTGAAGATCATTCCTCCATTGAACACTCAACAAATCGGTAGCAATGATTTTCAGTGTTTCAATGTTTTCATCACAATTTTCTAAGGTGGAAAAGGCAAAGTTTGAGGAAGAGATTCTGAATCAGTTGAAGCCAAGGCAAAACGTAGCATAGACTGGAATCAAGAAGCACAATTATTTCAGAAGATATTGGTTCACAAGGTACCACGGGGAGGTTAAAAACTATATATATGTTATTTCCATTAAAGAATTTACAGATTGCCCTTCTTCAATATGGCACACAAAGCCAGATCTGAAACAAGGATTGGATGTATGATCAATGAGATTGTTTGATGATTCTTCTGGGTCATGATCTCAATGCTCAGAATCTAGAACACTAGATGTTCTTTTCTCTCTAATATGTCAATGGATGTCATCGTCCACGGATCCTGAGGTGTTATGCACTTGCATGATTTTGTGATTCCTTACAAGGAGGACTCTATATCTTTTTTATCTTCATCTAATACCAAATTTTCAGGTCTCCATACTGGATGGGAGTCGAGGCCCAGTGAGCAACCGGTCACAGAATTGCCTCATGAGTCTCTTATGATTCAAGAATTTACAAGGCTTATTAAGAGTGTCAGTTTGAAGCTACTTATCAATTCAATGTACTCATACACAGGCATTAGCTGTAGTTTCCCTTTACAATCTTGCAGAGGTCAATATGGACTATCGATCAAGGCTTGCTAATGAATGTTGGAAAATAGGGAGACTTCTAAAGATAATTTAATCACCTCACCCACTATCAGAAGAGTGTCGAAAATTTTCTTTGACAATAGAAAGTCTGGCATGTGAGCCTCAAAACAGAGCACTTTGTATGGAAAAGCTTACAATGATACTCCAAGATATACCATCTTATTTCCCATGCAGTATGGACATTGTGCAGTGATTGGTAATTCAGGAGATCTATTAAAAACATATCCTCATAAATCTAGAAGAAAAATATCCCAAGCTATAAATGAGGATTCAATTTTTCATTCTCAAAAATATTCTTTAAACTATGCTTTCGGTGTCTTAGTTAGGCTTGCACAGTTGCTCTTAACAACCAAAAACAAGGCTTTTAGTGGATTACATGCTATAATTTTGACCTCTTAACCACCAAAAGCACAGAGATAGCTAGATTGACCTACTTTTTGCCCAGATCTCAGTTTTTTGCTCCCAGAAGAAAGAAGGATGATTCTTATTGAAGGATAACAATTAAATGCATATATATCAGCTCTCTATTCCCAGGTTTTAAGGCAGGAGCAAAGGATAAAAGGTTATAGAACTTTTTCTATTTTTGGTCAAATATATCGATATGTCAAAGGAAGATTACGAGCTTCCTTGTCATCGTTCTGGAGACTATTGAAGCTGTCAACAAATGATTAAAGCTTCCATATTATGATAAGGGCCTGACCCTTGATGATAGGATTCCTTCCTACTTTTAATTATTGTTTAACTGATGTTCTATTATTAGCAGTTCAGATCCATTTTAATAGGATCTTGATTTTTTTTTTTAAAGGCTATAAAGCCTGTGATTTTTACAAACCACGAAAAGGGGTTTTAGTCCTTGAGGCTGAGGGAGGTTCGATTTTGAGTTCTATAATCCACTGTTATTGTAAAAAGACACTTTCTTTAATATATTAAGCCTGCAAGCTTCTTTCATTTTTTATTGTCAAACTCTCCTTCATCTTTGTCTATGCATATGAGTTGAAATCATTCTTTTGTCTATGTTTAATGGTCCCATAGGTAACTATCATCTTACTTTTGACTGTTAAGCAAGAATCATAAA
This sequence comes from Picea glauca, assembly GCA_000966675.3. NCBI lineage: Eukaryota > Viridiplantae > Streptophyta > Pinopsida > Pinales > Pinaceae > Picea > Picea glauca. The sequence goes on from JZKD02S1912765.1 coordinate 230,736, forward strand.
CATTCTTGGTTAGTTTTTTGACCCATCATATATATTGCCTATGTATGTTCTGGTTAATTGATTGGTTTTCTTATCCATTTGATTTACAAACTTATCTGATAAAATCTCATGAAGGCCTTGTATTGCATGAATATATCTAGACTGTCTTGAAGATACAATTGAGTGATCAAGATATTCATCTTGATCCAAACCCACACCCATTATTGAGAAAATAGTTACAAAAAGGTTAAGTTACCAGACATCTCTGAGATATAGCCTAGGAGAGTTTCCTGGAGTGATAACAAATCTCACTACTCCCTCTGCTCCACTAAAGATCCAAAAATTGACCCAAGCTAAAATGTCTGAATGCCAACTCAAAGGCCTTTGTTATAACTATGATGACAAATATTTCCCGGGCCACAAGTGTAAAGAACAAAAGATTTTTATGGCCATCTCCGAGGAGAATTCGGAATAAGATGAAGAAACCCCCTCTATGTCTGAATCATCTGAATCCACTGACATAACCCCTCCATCAGACCCTCTCGAAGTAGAACTAGTCATTTCCCTCAATGCTCTCACTAGCTTCTCCACTCCCCAAACCCTCAAGCTAATCGGTTACATCAAGCATTGGAAGGTCATCATTCTAGTTGATAGTGGCAGCACCCATAATTTTATTCATCACCACATTTCCAAAGAAATTCATTGCTACATCCATGTTGTCAATAATTTCCAAATCATGATTGCCAATGGTGGTTCCATGAAATGTGGAGGGTGTTGTGAAAATGTGCGTCTCCAAATCGGTGACTACCACCTAAAATCCCATATGTTTGCTATTGACATGGGAGGTTGTGACATTGTGTTGGGTGCAGACTGGCTAAGGACTTTGGGTCCCATTCTCATGGATTTTAAAGACTTAACCATGCAATTCAACCAGGAGGGCCACCAATATAAGTTCCAAGGCATCACCGTCGGTTCACCTAAGATCTTTAGTTCCCATCGCATGGAAAAGATGCTCAAAAGGGGTCATTGTGGTGTTATCGCCCAACTCCATGTCATACAAGCAATAGAGACACCCTCGGTACCGCAAGACCTCCAAGCCATCTTTTATAAACATCAATTGGTCTTTTCCACTCCCAAAGGCCTCCCTCCTTCCCATGGTGTTCATGATCATTCCATTCCCCTTGTACCAGGAAGCCTTCCTCCCAATATCAGTCTGTATCGTCACCCATTTTCCCAAAAAAATGAAATTGAGAAAATGGTCCAGGAACTCCTTAATGCAGGGATTATCTACCCTAGTACGAGCCCCTATTCATATCCTTTGGTCATGGTCTTGAAGAAAGAAGTTTCTTGGTGAATGTGTCCTGACTTCTGTGCCCTCAACAAACTTACCATCAAAGACAAATTCCCCATTCTTCTCATTGATGACCTCCTGGATGAATTGAGTGGCACCCAATTCTTCAAACTGAATCTTCATTCAGGCTATCACTAGATACGTATGAAAGAGGCAGATATTCCCAAGACTACCTTTAGAACTCATGAGGGCCACTATAAGTTTTTGGTCATGCCCTTTGGCTTCTGCAATGCCCCCTCCACCTTCCAAAGCCTCATGAATCATGTCTTCCATCCTTTTCTCCACCATTTTGTCTTAGTTTTCTTTGATGATATCCTCATCTATAGCAAAACCTGGACATAGCATCTTCCTCATGTGGATCGAGTTCTCCATCTACTCTCTCAGCACCAACTTTTCCTGAAACAGTCTAAATGTGATTTTGGCACCTTAGAAGTAGAATACTTGGGTCATCTGGTGGGAAAAATGGCATCAGGGTGGATCCTAAAAAGATTGAAGCTATGCAAGACTGGCCTTACCCAAAGACTCTTAAGAGATTGCGTGGATTTCTAGGCTTAATAGGGTATAATCTCAAGTTTGTTAAGAATTATGGGAAGATTGCAACAACTCTCACTGCTCTCCTCAAAAGTAACTCTTTCACTTGGACTCCAGCCACTGCTCAAGATTTTCAAACCTTTAAGATGGCCATGTGAACCACTCTAGTCCTCGCCCTTCTTGATTTCACAAAGACCTTTGTGTTGGAATGTGATGCCTCAGGGAATGGAATTGCTGTTGTCCTTATGCAAGAGGGTCGACATTTGGCCTTTACCAGCAAGCAACTATCTGAAAGAAATATGGGCAAATCCAACTATGAAAAGGAAATGTTGGCTATTCTACATGTCGTGGATCTTTGGCATCCTTATCTATTCGGGAAATGGTTCCAAATTAAGACAAACCATCAATGCCTCAAGTATTTTTTGGAACAACGCATTTCCTCCCTAGAACAACAAAAATGGGTGACTAAACTCTTTGGATATGATTATGAGATCATTTATAAGAAAGGAAAAGACAATGTGGTTGTGGATGAACTTTCCTGAAAATATGAAGATGAAGGATCCCTTTTTTCTCTTTCATTCATTGTACCAGATTGGCTACAAGTCATTCGCCAGGAATGGCTACAAGATCCCAAAAGTTCACAGTTGATCCAACAATTGCAGTCCAATGCTCCAGCTTCCCCAGGGTACTCTTGGCTCCATGAGAAACTTTGATACAAAGACCGTTTATATTTAAGTAAACAATCAAAGCTTAAATCCTCAATACTTTCTGAGCTTCATGCTACATCCACAGCAGGACACTCCGAGTTTACCAAAACCTATGATAGGGTCAAACGTTCCTTTTTCTTGCATGGTATGAAACATGACATTTATAATTTTGTAGTTGAATGTGACAAGTGTCAATGCAACAAGGGAGAAACAGTCAAATTGTCGGGCACATTACAACCACTCCCAATTCCACCTGCTATTTGGAAGGATATCTCTATGGATTTTATTACCGACTTACCCAAATCGAGAAATAAACCTTCTATCATGGTGGTTGTTGATCGCATTTCCAAGTATGCTCATTTCTGCGCCCTTCAACACCCGTTTACAACATCCACGATGGCTCAAATCTTCATGGATCAAGTCTTCAAACTTCATGGCATGCCGCACTCTATTTTTCATGATCACGACCCAACTTTCACAAGCAATTTTTGGCAAGAAATGTTCAAGATACAAGGCACAGAATTGCATCTCAGCATAACTTATCATCCCCAGACTGATGGCCAAATGGAAGTTGTCAACAAGTGTTTGGAAACATATTTGAGGTGTTTTGCCTTGGAAAAGAAAAATCAGTGGGCTCAATGGTTACCCCTACCTGAATGGTGGTACAACACTTCATACCATACAACTACACACATGACTCCTTTTGAAGCGGTATATGGACAGAAGCCACCTTCAGTTCTCTCATACTTATCGGGTGCCTCAAAGGTCCAGGCGGTTGACCTAAGGCTTATATCTCGAGAGCCTATTCTCCATACCCTCAAAGAGAATTTGGTCATGGAATAGAATCACATGAAGAAACAAGCAAATCAAGGTCACTCTGAACGTCAATTTGCAGAAGGGGATCAGGTGTTTCTTAGACTGTAACCTTACAAGCAAACTTCCCTCAAGGCCGAGCATTTTCGGAAGCTAGCGCCCAAATTTTATGGTTCTTATACCATGCTCAAGCATGTGGGACAAGTCGCCTATCAGTTATCTTTTCCCATCCATTCGAAGCTACATCCTGTTTTTCATGTTTCATTCTTAAAGAAGGGGATTGGAGATAAGTGCCAAATTCAAACCAACCTTCTAGAGTTAGCTGAAGAAGGATCCATTTGGCTACAACTAGAAGAATTTTTGGACCAGTGTGAGCATCGGCTATGTCAGAGAACCATCAAGGAAGTGCTAGTCTAGTGGAAAGATACAACTCCAACAGAGGCCACTTGGGAACCAGCTACCATTCTGCAACAATTTCCTCATCTCAAGCCTTGAGGACAAGGTTGTTTTTAAGGGGGCGAACATGTTAGGGTCCTAACCCACACATAGGTAGAACAATATATTCAGATGTAATAAAGGTCAATATTAATAAGGCCTTTCAATAAAATAGAATAAGGTGGATGTAAAAAGACCTAA
>JZKD02S1912765.1:234802-244841 GCA_000966675.3 Picea glauca
GCCTGTGAACATTGCTTTCAGATTCAAAGTGCTATTTCTGTTGTTATTCTTATATCATTTTAGTGTTATTGTGGTGAATGTTCTGGTTATATTGTTGTTATTCTGCCATTACTAGTATTTTATTTCTGTTCTGCATACATTTTATATCTGGTATATTACACAGAGGTACAACAGTGGAATAATAAGATAGTCAAGGATCTACTTTCATGCTACCATGTACAGGAGGAAGCACTGGATGAAGATGATCCGCACGATCTTCAGATCGAAGAAGTCAAAGGCGAGAGAGATGTGGAAGGACCACCCTTAGAGTCAGAGGTCATCTCTGTGCCAATCAAGATAAAGAAGGTTAACATAGGGACCGTCGAGCAACCCAAAATGGTTAGCATTGGAGATTATTGGGATGAACAAACACTAGAAAGCATCACAGAATTGTTGCACGAATACAACGACCTTTTTCCTGCAACCTTTATAGAGATGAAAGGCATAGCCAGAGAATTAGGAGAAATGAAGATACCACTCAGGAGGAAAATGTAGGAGGCCACAAATCCTACTCATTCACCGATGGATTCTCAGGATATCATTAGATTAAGATAGAAAAGGAGGATAGACACAAGACCACGTTCACGAAAGAATGGGGATCTTATCAATATACAGTCATGTCGTTCAGACTGAAGAATGCACCTGCGGTATTTTCTAGAGTGGTCATCGCAGCATTTGAGGAATTCATCCACCAATTCCTCGAAGTATACTTGGATGATTGGACAGTGTATAGCTTACTAAAAAACCATGTGGAATTTTTACGACTAAGGAAGGCACTTCATAAACAACACCATCTGAGCGATTCTCGAAGAGTTTGAAGTTCATCACCAAAAAAGCACACCGTATCATCCACAGGAAAATGGTACAGTAGAATCCTTCAACAAAAATCTAGAGAACACCTTGACAAATATATGTAACATCAACAGGGACGATTGGGACCTCAAGGTACTAGCAATGTTATGGGCGTATAGAACCACATGCAAAAATTTGAGAGGCCACACACCATTCAAACTAGTCTACGGTCAAGAAGCAGTAGTGTCGTTAGAATTTTTAATACCTAATCTACATGTATCAGCTATCACACACATGACAGAACGAGGCGCAGTGCATGAAAGACTGAATTAGTTATTATCAATGGAGGAAGAATGAATCTTGGTAGGATTCCATCAACAAGTACATAAAGCAAGAGACAAAGCTTAGCACGATCACCACATCAAGAGGAAGACGTTAAAGGAAGGAGATCTAGTATTTCTCTATGAAAGTAAATTGTTGCAGCACCCAGGAAAGTTGAGAATGCATTAGCTAGGACCATACAAAGTAAACTCTGTCACAGACAGAGGAGTTGTATAGTTAAGAGATCTAGCAGATGCAGACCTCAGAGGACTGATCAATGGGATCGAACTGAAGTTGTACAAGGACAGTCGACCACCCACCACACAGTTAAAAAAAAATAAAAATGCAAAGCATGAGGGACAAGCCGCATACGAAACCCGAAGCCAACAAGGTAAACAATAACAACCATATCGAAAAAGGAAACAAGAGGGAAAAGGAAAGTCGACAAAAGTAGGCTAACAGGACAGCATGAAGCAGAGTTAAAGCAAGGCAAGGACGAATGGGATGTCACATTAAACATGCCAACTAGAGACAATAGAGTAGGCATAATGGAAAGTAGAAAACTGTTGCGGATGCATTGAAATCGTAGTTATGGTGCATTAATTGCATGATGGAGGAATCATCCTTGATAAGCTTCATGATGAGCCCATACAACACATGATCACAAAAGAAATTAGTCTATTCACAAAAGGAGAATAGAAAAAGAGCAACAAGAGCTAGAACGAACAGAGTGAAACCACAGAGATCACCGAAGCCATTCGAACTCAGCAAACATTCGACATACACCATTATGGAACCATTGAAGCTGGTAGAACTAGGTCAGGCAACCAGATCAACCAGGGTTTAGACTAGGTCACGAGGACCACTTGAAGAAAATGAGAAGCAACCACTAGAGATCGTCGATATTGACGAAATCGTGTTGCCAGAGGAAATCCTAGTAGAGTCCATACCAATACTAGAGGAGATTATGTAACCACAAACAGAGGCCATGGAACAGGATACACTAGCAGTGGTGCACGAGCCTTAGAACAAAGAAGAAGAAACCCACCAACAAATACAACCGAAACATACTGAAGCAGCCGTGGAAGTGAACGAAACGATAGAACATCTGGAAGCAGAGAAACAACCATATGAGACACAAGCACTCGACTTAGGTCACCTAGCCGAGGATACTGCTAGAACTACCTGGGCGTGGCTAGAGTGGATGACAGGGGAACAACCAGGAGTTGCTATAACTTCAAGCCATCCAACACAACAAGAGGACTGAGTTCAGATACCGAGCTCACCTCGAAAGAAACTGGCTGCAGAGATTGTGCTACCTCGCATATCAGAGGGAGTACAAGTGGACCCGTAACTATTGGGTCACATCGAGAAGCTCAAGCATTATGACTATGATGTAGCAGATGAAACCAAATATCTAGAGCTTTCACCACAGGACTTTATGCAGAAAATAGTCATGAACCGACTCGGAGAAACCATCACTCAGCCACACCAATGGGCAACTGGATTGGACAGAACAAGAATTCTAGGATTACTGAAGATAACACACTTTGGCAGAGGCCAATATGCGTCGGCATGTGTCAAGCAACTGTTAGCAGTTACACATGGAAGGGATGTATGGTTGTACAAACCCATCCCCATAATTGTCAAACATATCGTGTAGATAATAGGCCTACCCACTAGGGATATGGATCCCGCATTGATTCTGGATGATAACCCCAAGGAAAAAACATTGGCAGAAGAGATGAACATGTAATATGGAACCAACAAGGGAACAAGAAGCATTATAATTAAGTGGATCAACAATGTCGCAACACAATTGGGTGCAAAAATGTTAGCCTACAAACTGCTAAGAAAATGCCGCAAAGATGAAGTACCGACATGATTCATTGTTGTTGTAGCTCAGTGTGCAGAAGGCACCTCCATGAGCTAGTCCCCATACCTATCAAACTTGTTCCAAGTAGACTGCAAAGACGTGCAGGACGTAGGTACAAAATTTCATTACTCATGGCTGATCACTCTCATAGCTTTCATGGGATGGAGAGAAGTAGAACATGTCGTCCTTTGTACCACACCATAGCCAGGAGCAACACAATATCACTTCCTTAGATTCATGCCACTAGCCAAGCATAAGAGGGAGAATGGAATCATATTCGAAGCTTACCTATGGGAGATACATAAATCCATATGTCGAGCATGGAGAATAACACCAGAGGTTGTCGCACAATATGGGAGCATCGCCAATTTATGGGCTAGGAGACAAGCCATGTGGATACAATCAAGGCAAGACCTAGATAAATAGTGGCTACATATGCGCTACTGCGTCAATGAGGGAGATATCAACATGATCATCAGTGAATGGCCTGATGAATAGAGGATTCCAACCATACCCAGAGAAGTATCGGGACAAACAATAGAAGGAGGGGCTCTGCAGGTGGAAACACAGGCTCCACAAATCCCAGTACCCAAGGAATGAAGAACGGGCCAAACCAAGTCGACTCAGGCAGACGACGGCTCAAAGTAGCTAGGGACCCAGAAGGGGAGGACATAAACCACTCAGCTACCCAATGGACAGTGAAAACCATATCAGGGAGCACAAGAAACTGCATCGAACCCCATCACATAGTAACCAGAGGGAACTAAGAGACCAACGGTACAGGAAGTAGGTGCGCACAAGAAAACAAAGGCACAATGACCAACATCAGACTATACAATCATAGAGGATGATGGAGAGATGATTGCTATAATTGTCCAAGACTGCCTCACAAAGGATTTCGATCATGTCGTGCACCACAGGGATAAACTACAGATGGAACTAACAAAAATGGGACAACTCCTTAAGAAATTTGAGGAATCCCAGGTCATGAGTAGCAGTAGAGGCATAGATCCATTGACCACACAGACCACAGAAAGCATGGAGGTAGAAGAATGCAACCCATTTCTTCTGATACCACACGCACACTCCACGGTCTACATAAAGCCTAGCATGCTACAAATGGATGAAATTGTGGGATAGACACCACTAAAGGATTTGGATCATATCCAATTGGTCTTGACACAGATGCCATCAAGAGCATTATACAAACTATAGGTTAGCGTCGACCACAAGATGCAGTCGCGAGCACATAAAAACTTAGTTGAGCTACAACAAGAAACAAAGAAGCGAGAAGCGCTGGAAACAGTTTGTGCACAGGCCAAATCTGAAACTTAAGAGGAGAAGGAATGCAGAAACAAGATAGAATGCAAAGTGGAAGAATTTTTTTGGAAGCTTCCAACTACTGCGCAAGGAAATGAACTCCCAAATGTAGAAAAGATCGAATATATTGCGCAGGCAATTTATCAGTATCAGAAGGCGATCGAGACTCTCCATGGACAGATTAGACCGACAACTCCACCTGCAGTGAAGGAGCAAAGGAAGCAGGAAACAACAATGCAAATGCAGGAGCTAGAAAAATAGGTCAGCATGGCAGCTGACTTGTTGGATAAAACAACGCAACTTAGGACAAGGCTGGAAGAGGATCCACAGGTCCAACACTGGGACAAGGAGGAGGAGAGGATCAATGCAAAGATCCAAGAACTCAAAAAGTGAAAAAATACCACACCAATTCTAGAATGGGTCAAGGGAACGCAAGAGTTGAAGAAGATACAGACATAACTTATCACTGCGCAAACACAGAAACATAAGCATCAGGCTCAAATAGAACCGTTGCAGGAATGGGTAGCAGAATTACTTGCACAGGCAGAAGAAGCCAAAAAATAGACAGCATAGACTCAACTAGAACGTAGAGGACTGATAAGACAGGAAGTGGAAGCTCAAACAGTCGACACCATCAAGGAGAAAACCGCGCAGGCACTGACAAAAGAAGCAAAGTTGCAGGCAAATTTCTAGACGATCACCAAGTAGATTGAGGAAGCACAGAGAAATTAGGTGACTCAGGATGAGTCACATCTTAGTGTTGGGGGCAAGTTGGCAATAGGCCGAAGGGGAAAGAAGAATGATCATGGGAAAGAAAGCATGCAGAAAATTGAAGTAACAATTGGCAAAAGAACAACACACATGCATGCAAGAAAGCGTGCACAAAGGAAATCGACAGCTGGAGGAAGAACAACATGCGCATGGGAGAAAGACCTAACGTAAGAAGGGTTAGGGGTTTGGTAATATTCTGTAAATTGCTGAAGAGCCCGAAATGTATAAATATAGATACAAAAGTATCATATAGGGATGGTTGTTGTTATGATGGTTGTTGTTATTATTGTTGTTGTTGAGGTTTAGGCTTTGGAGTGAAGTTTTGGAGACTGTAATCACATAGGAGCATAGGTGATATGTAATGTTTTTAGCTGTATGAACCAATTTTGTAAGTTGTTGAGCAAAGAATATATGAGGGAAGGTAGATATGAGGATTAAATTACAAGCAGTAGATCCTGGTGCGATCTAGTTCACCTCACATAGATCTTACCCATTTTTTTGGAGAATTGTAAGTGTGCGGCACCAGAAATGTAGAAATTCCATAATAAAAGAGCCGAGAGCCAAAACTTTGTGGACGTAGCCTAGGAGGGGGTGAACCATGGTAATACTTGCGTAATGTGTTGAATGTATGCATGTCTCTACTTTCTTTCAACAATTAATGGTTAAGCTTAATGAATGAGTTAATACATTGTTATGAATCTATTTATACTTTGTTGGAATTAAACTGTGGGATATACGTATGCGACTTCAAGGAATAAGTAGTGTACCTTGTAGCTCACGGTACCTAGATTTAATCAAGAAACCCCTATCCCCTACTCTGTCCTAGGCTGTCAACACCTAAGTCTTACAGTCAGCCATTTAAATCTATCTCAGGTGAGACTGCGCAGTACCTTCCAGGCATTGTGTTGCCTTTTGGTTTACTAGGAGGGTCGATAGTTTTAGAGGCTTTGTTGGAACCCCTAATGACATGAACCCTGGGTCAATAACTTAGACAACCCAAGAAGGGAAATAGTGACCAACACTTGCTCAGAAGGTTTTTTCCATTTCCCTATGTAGACTTGAAGTCCCCTTTTGCACTTCCCAGAGCCAAAAAATCATATTTTTCCACATATACACGCCCTACTAGTTATAAATAATGTGTATATGTAAGTTGCACCACTACATACCGTGTACATCGATTCTGGTGCTCAAAATAAAAAAATTTGTGGGGTTTCCATGTCACGTCACAAGATCCATGATCCTTGACTTTCCATATAATGGAAATGTTCTGAGTCAGCCCTTTAGTTTCGTTTGAAGGCTACAAACTGGGCCATATCTAAACCATCGAGAAGGAGAGAATTCAACTTTTGAGAGAAAAGATACTCTAGAGAAATTTTCACTTCAAATTGAGTTTGCATCCCTTTTTCGTTTAAATTTTGAACACATTGTTCATCCCCCAAGCTCTTCCCTCTTTGATGGAGAACCTTGTTGTCTCTCTTATATGAGCTTGCCTTTAGTGGAGGATAGAAGTGGTGGAGGTCCAGCTGGAAGGGACTTAGTTCCTTGGTTCTGAGACGTGCCGACACGGAAATTTGTCACTTATACACTTATGTTGATCATTTTTAATAGAAATACTCTTTTCTCATCTAATTGATGTCTTGCAAATATTTGAATATTATTCCATGGACGTATTTTTTATGAATGTTAATGGATTATGCTATTGTATGTGCTAACATTATATATTATCACCATATGCTTGTGTATCTTGGTTGTTGGGGACAAGTTGCAGGTATAAAGCTTTGAGTCGAGTTCTCAACGGTTGTCTTCATCGAACGTCCGAACGAGGTAGACTCTTTATCTTGTCTTGTTAGCATTTTCATTTATATAGCACACTTGGTGTTAGCGTTAGAAGTCACTCCTGGATTGCAGCAGGAGTAAGCCTGAGGCCCATAAGTTTATGTCACTATTTGTTGATAGAGGGTGATGAATGGAAGTAAACTCGAAACAATATCATTCTAACTCAGAAACTAGGCCAGACATGCACAAGCAAATGAGGTCTTGGTTCAACTTCAGACAGTAAGTTGTAATAAGGGTGAGTAGGTGTTGGCATCCAATTAATTTTTTTTTTAATTGCCCTAAAAAGATGCCTACACCTACTTGTCCCCTATACGACAAGTCATCGTCACATTTTGCAACAAGACATTGTATTCATTTCTTACGATAATTGCAATTTGATTTCGATTCAGTTTTCACAACTGAAAGTGTGAAAACCTCTTCATCGTTATTTGGATTGTTATCATCTGCTGAAAGACACTTACCTTTGGTTTGCTTTTAAAGTGACTGGAGTATTCTTTCAAACCATATCCATTTATATATACTCTTATTGTGCTTTTTGATTAATGAGATTTTAAGCATATTGAGTTATGGGTTATATTTGATTCTATAAGGGTCGTGATTAATGTTGATTTCATATGTTATGATCCTTATTGTTTTTAAACCTTTGTCTTGTCGATGTTGCAAAATCCTTGGTCATAATGTTTTATAAGACTTTATTTATTATGCTATGAGCGCATGATCAATGTATGAGTTTGAATTGTATGGAAAAGGTTTGAATTATAAACCCCGATCGGGTAAACTTTTGGTTTGAATCCATGCAATAGCACGATTGGATTAAACATTGGTTTAAATGTTTGTTTTGATTTAATGATTAATACGATGGTGCATTGGTAAAACTTTTGGATTTCATGTTGGATCGAACTATACACTTGGCACATGGATATAGCATATGGTTGTGGTTCTACATTCGATTGATGGCACGTTGGTATGGTTGTACACCGATTTGGGTTGGCCGATTAATATGTTTTAAATGCTATGATTACTGATTGAACAGTGATGTACGCAGCCATTAATGCACTGCATGGCGGTGGTAATCCCACCACCTTCGCACACATTGCATTGATTCATTCCACTTTCTGCACTTGGAGCTATTAAGCCTCCTCGTTTTACTCCTACGTTTTGTATTGCTTACACCAAACCCTACCATGTACAGAAGCCATGGCTCCTGTCGTGAGGGCCGAGCCCAGCAGGTGCCAAGCACTGCTGATGTTTGATGGCGCTTATAGTGACCTGGAAAATCTCGGGTGGCTCCCGTTCATAAGGAAATTCGATGGTCATAACTCCATTGTGGCTCGACAATTTGCGTTATCATTCGATGGCTGCCGAGACAAAGTTGGAGATGTCCAACTTGAAATCACTGAACAGTTTCTTAGCTCGGCAACCAGCCTGCCTGTTACGAGACAAAAATGGTCGAAGAGTTGCAAGGTAGATGATGTCCCATGGACATTTTTTTTCCAATCTCGAACAGTGAACTCATGCGAGAGAGGTTTTCCTGCAAAAATGCTAAATCCGCACTGGCATGACCTCCTAATGATAATCAAGAAATTCATTACTTGCGAGGGCAGGTACGGGTTCGTTTTCTTGTTTCATCTGTGTTTATTGATGGTTTTTATGGGTTTCGAACTTAGTATGTCACACTATTTGCATAGAAGTTTGTTCAAAATGGCTAAAAGGTACAAGTGTAATCTGGCTGACACCAGCCTCTTCCATTTGGGGTTGATTAAAATGATTATGGTTTACGAATTGGGGTTACGTCGTGATTCTTGGCATGATTTTCTCAGTTGTAATGGATTTGAAGAATCGAACCCTCCACAGGTTGATAAGCCCATGGTGACTGAAAGAAAACCTATTCCCCCTGTGCCTTATAGCGTTTTGCTACCCAAACCTATACCCGACCCACCTACAATTTTGCCTATGGCTGTGATTAAACAGGTTGAAATTGATAAACTCGCGACCAAACAGCCTAAAACTAAAACTAATGCTAATTCTAGAGGCAAGGAAAATGAAAGGTTAATCTCTCGCATGGCGAGGAATAAACCCAAACCCCCTACCAAATCAGATCCTATCGTGGTCAGCGAAGACTCTGATTCATATATTGAACATTTTCTCGCCGAAGAGTATCCTTACTCAAAGGGATTATGTGGCAAATCTCCTTATGATTTTGTCAAGAATTTACCTCCTTGTCTGTGGGATAACCCTGACTTCCCTGGCATTGAACCACCCCATGGAACCCTCGGTGAATCATCGAAACCCTCGACTGCTCAACCTGTTGTTCCACCTTGCGATCAGTGAGGGTTATGGTTGGAAAGATACTACTTGGATGTACCGACGTTGCAATCTAGAATCCACGATTTGGAAAACCAAGTTGCAAAGCTCACTGGTCAGAATGCAAAGGTGCAACCCAACGACAAGAAGCAACGAACTACTGGTTCAATCCTGTTCAAAAATGTCGAGTCTGCTATAGCACTTGTCAATTCAAAATTGATATAGTCTCAACAACTGCGCTGGTATAACTTTCACTCATTTATATTACACTTTCATAAACTTTGTGTACATATTTCACCTGCTCTGTTACATAAGAATGCTTTGCTGTATATAATTTTTGTTTTGATGAATCAATTTTCGTTATAGTTTAAGATTCGATTGGATTTGGTTTTGATTCGATGGATCATCAAATAGATATGATTGTTCAAATTTAACTTCAGTTGGATGCTCTATTGATAAGTGAAGTTGTTAAAAATAGACTGTTGTTGGTATTTCTATTTTCGAATACAGTCAATTCTACGATTTGAAATGGTTATGTTCTATATGAATATGATTCATAAATGAGTTAACTATTTTCAACGTCTTTCGACCAAATCTGATACTTTTCTGTTGATACATAAGCAATTGCAACTTATTCTATTCTCATTATTGTTTGAATTGGATTTTGTCCAGGGTTACGATATTGTTTCTATAATTAACTCAGTAAAGATTTGTGTTGATTATTGCCCAGTTCATGGATTCTGTCGATTTTATCGCGCCTCTGTCTGTTGACTGTGTGGT
>JZKD02S1912765.1:268160-286519 GCA_000966675.3 Picea glauca
CACTTTCATGTGCTTAATGAACAATGTACTCAGTAAATTTTTAGATAAATTTGTACTAGTTTTTATTGATGACATTTTAATCTACTCTAAGAATAGAGAAGAACATGAAGAGCATATTAGACTTGTGCTGCAAGTTCTAAGAGAGCATCAGCTCTATGCTAAATTCAGCAAATGTGACTTCTTTCAGAAGCAAATACATTACTTGGGACATGTTTTTTCCGAGGAAGGGGTAGCAGTAGACCCTAACAAGATCATGTCTATCATGGAATGGACTACCCCAAAGGATGTTTCAGACATTAGATCCTTTATGGGATTGGCGGGATACTATAGGAGATTTATAAAAGGATTCTCCAAGATTGGTTGTCCAATCACTGCCCTCCAGAAGAAGGGGACAAAATTCCTGTGGACACAAAAATGTGAAGAAAGATTTCAAACCCTGAAACATCTATTGAACCATGCACCCATGTTGAAAATCGCTGACCCAGAAGCTAATTTCCTTGTGTGCACAGATGCTTGTAAGGAAGGGCTCGGAGGAGTCCTTATGTAGAAAGGAAGTGTGATGCTATGAATCCCGAAAATTGAATGAAAATGAAGTCAACTATGTGACTCATGATCTAGAAATAGGTGCCATAGTGCATGCCTTGAAAATGTGGAGGCATTACCTCTTGGGAAGGAAATTTTTACTTATGATAGATCACTGTGGATTGCGGTATTTGTTTGATCAACCAAAGCTCAATACTAGACAAGCTAGATGGATGGCCCTCCTTAGTGAATTTGATTTTGAAATCAAACACATCAAAGGGAAGGAAAATAGGGTGGACGATGCCCTTAGTAGAAGCATGAAAACGATTCACCTGGCAGCGGTGAGTACCTGCGAGACAAATGTCAAGGACAGAGTCAGAAATGCACAAGAAACAGATTCCTTCGTTCAGACGATGACCCTATACCTATAGCAAGAACCCTCTGGAATAAAATATGAAGGCTACCGGATGACCGAAGGAGGTCTGCTCACTTACAGAGATAGACTATACATTCCAAATTGTGACGACTTGAAGAGGTTCATTATGGATGAACTACATAAAAGACCATACGCTGGTCACCCAGGATACCAGAAAATGATCACTGCCACTCGGAACAATTTTATTGGACTGGATTGAAGAAAGACATAGCCAAATATTTGGCCCAATGCATAGAGTGCCAATAGGTTAAAGTAGAACATCGACACCCAGCAGGACTATTACACCCTTTACCCATCCCATAATGGAAATGGGAAACCATCTCCATGGATTTTATCACGGGATTGCCAACTTCAACCAAGCAGAATGACGCCATTATGGTAGTGGTGGATAAACTGAGCAAGTTTTCTCATTTCATCCTCGTCAAATCAACTTGCAAGGCGATAGATATCACCCAAATATTCATTAAAGAGGTATTCAGACTGCACGGTATGCCGAAAGAGATAGTGTCTGACAGAGACACAAAATTTACTTCCAATTTTTGGAAATCATTGATGGTTGGTTTGGAGACCAAATTGTTGTTTAGCACCGCCTATCACCCTCAAACTGATGGACAGATAGAAAGAGTGAATCAGATATTAGAGGATATGTTAAGAATGGATGTAATGTATCAACCCATAAAATGGGAAGACTACCTGCCATTGGTAGAATTCGCCTACAACAATGGCTACCAAGCATCCTTAAAGATGAGTCCCTTCGAGGTCCTCTATGGTAGGCCGTGTAATACTTCAGTCAGTTGGAGTAATTATGTAAATAGTATTTCTTTTGGACCCAACATGTTGAAATAAATGGAACAACAAGTGACTCAGATAAAACAAAACCTGAAGATTGCTCAAAACCGACAGAAAAGTTATGCTGATCAAAAGAGAACTCCAAGAGAGTTCAAAATGGGAGACCATGTATATCTCAGAATTAAGCCCAGAAGGAGTTTCCTGAAAATGGGAGCTTGTTCCAAGTTGGCACCCCGGTATTGTGGACCCTTTGAGGTTCTAGATAGAGTGGAACCTGTAGCCTATCGGCCAACACTTCCTCCCACAGTAAAAGAACATAATGTTTTCCATGTTTCATTATTGAAGAAATATGTACATGATGCTAATCATATAATTGACTGGTCTTTGATCCAGGTGGAACTAGAGGGAGAATTTCTACCAGAAACCCACTGCATACTGGACAGAAAGGAAACCCCGCTCTGGAACTGAACCATTGCACAGGTCAAGGTGCAGTGGAAAGATTTTGGCCCAGATGAGGCTACATGGGAAATGGAGGATGCCATGAGACAAGCATATCTGTTTTTGTTTACTTCTGTACATGAAATTCGTGTTAAAAGATAAGGACATCAAGGATGATGTTCCTTTAAGGGGGAGGGAATTGTAACACCCTATTTCCCCCAGTTTGTAAAAATAAATGGACTGGCCAGAACTGTGGCAAACTCATGAATGTGAATATGTGATGTGAATGGACCTTATGGATAAGGTCAATAAATGTGAATAACATTATGAATTTATACTATGGGACTATTGAGAGGGGATGTGCAGAAAAAGAGGCCACGATGGTGGTGGAAGGCACCTGGAAAGGTGGCGTTAACTTCCACTGAGAATTAATACCATATTTGGACTTCACTGGCCCGGAGATCCAAAAGTAGCTCGCTGGCCTCGAATTAAATGTCTCGTAGGCTAGTAGGTAGATGGATCCTCAGGAATTTATGAGGGATGGGGAGGTGAACCACCTATCTGTAGAGCCATCATGACTGACCAATGTGAGGGAAATTGTGCCACATGCAACCTCGCAAGAGGATAAGGCGTGGGGTGGAAGCGATTGGGGGGAAGACGTGAGGGGAGAACTCTGGCGATATGCAGAGTGAGTGATAGCAGAGAGGAAGGATTGCAACCTTCGCTCCTAGTCACTGGAAAACAGCGACGCAGTCTCACAACATCGAGGTCTCAGCTCGGGGGTGGCTAGTGGTAAATTCGCTGGGAGTCACTAAGCCTACGGTTGGGGTGGAAACGAGCACCCCTCTCAGCAGTTGCTTAACCCTGGTATTATTTCTGATAAGTGTTTAACCTCTGGCACCTTGAAATATATGTATTCTGATAATTATGCTCATAAGCTGTGAAACTGTGAATGTTTTCATTATAAAAATGTCTGTGTGGTATTTTGATCATGACTAGTAGTTGTATATTGTATGGAAAGACTACGAATGGCTTATGTCCTCATAAATTCATTATTTATATGCGTACCGATCTAATTCAAACTTCATGACTGGTTCTCAGGAGGATGATACACTTATTAGCCTCAGATAATACCCTGGGTGAACCTCCCCATATAGATACCCTCCTTGAAAATCCCATCAAGAACCGGGAAAGAGAATGTGAAGGCACAAGGCCTTAGTAACCTTGCACGAAGAGGAATGACCCTCTTGAAAAACCCAATATGGTAGAAAAAGGATGAAGTATCGAATCGACAGACGAGATCCCGTCAGGAGATCTGTGGTCACTCATGACCGTCAGATCGGAAGGAGAAGATAGAGTGTTAAGTGGCTTAACCTTGATAGGTGGTGATCGACAAACAAGATCCCGTTGGGAAATCTGCAGTCACACATGACTGTTAGATTGGTAGGATAAAGTAGGGTGTTAAATGCCTTACCACTTGGTTCCTTTGTGTCTTCGTGGGTAGCGAAGAGATCGGGACCGTAGATCCCTAAGGTCCATGAGAATATCTGAACCATTGATTTTTCCATGATTAGGAAGTCGTGGGAGAGCCCAAAAGTTAGGAATCTGTCTGAGCCGTCAGATCTCGGCTAGAAAACCCGACAACCCTTGGATGTATCAGGAGTTACCCGAGGGTTAAAAAACCCAGTGAATCATGATTTTCCATGGTGGAAACCCCGGAGTAGATCTGAGCCGTCCGACTAACGGAGGCCACGTGTCAAGAGATCACCCATTTCGGGAAATCGGGAGTCGCGGAATCGAGATTCCTATTGACAAGATTTTGGGATTTTCCATGGTGAAAACCCTGGGATGGATCTGAGCCGTCCGATTTAAGGAGTTAACGTTTTGAGAGATTACCCATTTCAGGAAATCGGGAATCACGAACTCGGAAGTCCTGGTGACAAGAGTTTAGGATTTTCCATGGTGAAAACCCTAGAATAGATCTGATCCATCTGATTGACAGGGGCCACATGTCGCGATATCTCTCATTTCGGGAAATCAGGAATCGCAAACTTGGAAATCCTGATGACGAGAGTTCAGGATTTTCCATGGTGAAAACCCCGGGATAGATCTGAGCCATCCGATTGACGAAGGCCATGTGTTGAGAGATTACCCGTTTCAGGAAATCGGGAATCACGAGATCGGGAGTCCTGGTGACAAGGGATCGGGACTTTCCATGGTGGAAACCCCGTAGTAGTCATGGACCATCTGATTTAAGGTGGCGACGTGTCGAGGGATTACCCGTTTCGGGAAATCGGGGATCGGGAATTCGGGAGTCCCACAATCGAGAGTTCGGACTCTCGTGATGATAAACCTGATGAACGGACGAGATTCCTTCGGAGGATCTCAGGGTCTGTGATGACCGTTAGATGTGAGGAAGAGATGTCGGCTTTAAGCTGGGGTGTGAATGCGCAGTATGGTAAGTAACGAGAAGATCTAGATGGCCAGAGTCCACCCGCCTAGATCTACGACTGAGGTTTCATTCCGAAGCCCCCTTGCTATTCTGCCTTTAGCGGTGGGTGGGGGGGTCCGAAATCGGACGTGCAACTCTCGAATAGTTGAGATTAACTCACCATGATCAATGGTGCTCAGGTGAATTCTGGACCCCCCTTGCCATTCTGCCTTTAATTGGGGGGGGGTGGGTTCAGAATAGTGTGGTGTATGAAGTGGGGCCCCCTCCTGTCCTGATGACTACCGTGTCACATTTCCCCCTTCGCCACCTGTACTCCACTTAACTGTGCGACGGGGCCTGTTCTCATTGGTTGTTCTCTAGCCCTGTTGGGATTCATCCCTATTGGCCAGTCACTAGCCCTGTCAGGTTTCGGCGGTTTCAAAGCCAAACGGTTTGACATTACCATAGCACCGAGACGCGAAATACAAAAGACACTGCGTTCATTTGAACTGTGATCGTGACCCATGATCACATGGGAACAAAGAGAGAGAGAAAGAGCTAGCTTACGCTGGGCCTCCATGGATGTTTAGGGGTTCTGGTTCAGTAGAAGACCAGAAAAATCCAATTTAGGTAGTGGGTGTGTGACAACAGGGAAATTTCATATACAGATACATACCCAGGAAAACTAGTGATTCATTAAAACATTACAGTCGAGAGCTCTGCTCTACCATCCATCCCTACAAAAATACAAAAACTGAATATATATACTCAGAGAAATTTTCCCCCTTGGCAGTAGGAGGGTAGCTGAGACATTAAAGTCCAACTTAGCGTGTGCAGGCTCCTCTGATCAGTCGAGGAAATCAGATCAACATGGCTATTTTAGGAAAAAATACACACAGGACGATCTTGGGCAGACTGACTGCCAGAACTTTCATGCCTTACATTCACAGCTTGAGCTGAGGTTTCAGCTAACTACTCAATCTTCATTAATTTCCTTCCTCCACGGTGGGTGGCCAAGACTTCGAGCACAAAGAATGACCACGCGCTTTCTTCCCAAGGCTTAGAGGCTATCCTCCTTTTTATTTCGGCTCTACCCTCAATGTAACCCATGGCCATGACCTCGCGCCTCACTCTAGAGGTGCTTTGACACTTCTCCTTTTGGGATATTCCACCATTATAGTGTCCAGGATCCTTGGTCCCCACTCCATACGATCATGTGCTATGATCATGCACTCGCATCCAAAGGCACCTTTGCATCTCACGCATCATGGATGGAGTGGAGTTGACCATTGTATTTCAAAGTCATGATAGGCGAGATAGCGACCAAACTCAATCATGCACCACGTGTCCCTTGGTTGGATGACTGAGATCCTCTCTTGATCAACGGTCATGATCACTCATCGCTCAATGAGAAATTAAACTCAATCGGCCCCCACTTTAGCCCTACTACCTTATGACCGGGTGCAAGGACCGTGGCCCCACACCCAAAGGTGCCTTTGCATCTTGTAATTTTGGTGATGGAAGGGAGTCAACCCCTATCTCTCAAAGTCACGATAGGAGAAATAGTGACCAGACTCAATCATGCACCACGCATCCTTCAAGACTAACAATCCCGATCCTTTATGGGATTCTCCTTCTCCTCTGAGTTCTCTCTCCTCTCCCTCCAACCGCCTTTCCATATGAACCTGTGCTATGACCATGGGCCTGCACCCAAAGGAGCCATCACATGTCGCATATCATGGATGGAGGGGAGTCGACCCTTGTATTTCAAACTTGCGATAGCCAAGATGTCGACCAGACTTAATCAGGTGTCATGTGTCTTGACTGGATCAGATGACCATGATCATTTTGTGACTTTGGCCCTAAGGGATGAGCCCATGTGCTAAACCTCATGCAACTCCATGGCTCTGGCTTACCTGATGACCGTTGATCTGCTCCATCGATGGATCCTTGCTGCTGAAAATAAAAATGCCTACTCACTTGATTCTAAGCTTGAAATGGACTTCTTCTGTGTGCTTTGCTTCATTCTCATGAATGGGACATTTGAATAAAATGCATTTGATGGGTTTTTAAAACCCATCTCTTCTCTTTTTACACCAAGGGCCCGAAATTGGAGAGAAACACCCCCCTTGCAAGAATTGGTGCTAACATTAGGCTCCATGGGGGATAGAGTCATCCCTGCGATTCTCTAAAAACTCCTTGCAGTTTCAGTGCCTTGCTGTTGGGCTATGGAGTTATTTATTAAGCCAAAAATAAATATAAAAACAATATTTACAAAAAAAGAGGAGCCGTCTAAGGCTCAAACAAAACATTTCTTCAGGAAATGCCCATTTACTGGGTCATTAAAAACTTCTTCACCCTTCAAATCATGAAAATTGTACGTGTTATTTAAGAATACTTCAGAGATTTTGAAGGGCCTAATCTAGAGGGCATCAAACTTGTTGTGTTTCCCCCTATCCTGCCTGGGTGCATCCCACTTAAGCACCAAATCTCCCAGTTCAAATTCCTCCTTCCTGACCTTCCTGTCAAAGGCCTGTTTGATATTCTATCGATGACTATGAGCTATGTCCATTACCTGCTCCCTGATCTGTTGCACTTCCACCACTTGATGAATTCATCTGACCATATGGTCTGGCTCTCCTTCATGATATTGAAAGAATTTCACTACAGGTAAAGTGAGTTGAGTGGGAAACATAGCCTATGTCCCATAAACAAGTTGAAAAGGTGAGGTGCCTAAGGACTTGTTTGTTTTTACTCGATCGTCCCATAGAGAGAATTTGAGATTTGAATCCCAGGCCCTCTTATTGTCTTCCAATAATATTTTAATGAGTTTGATTAGAATTTTATTGGAAGATTTTGCTAGTCCATTTCCTTGGGGGTAATAGGGAGTGGAGTGAATTAGTGAAATCTTGAACTGCTCACAGAACTTAACCAGAGGCTCAGACTTGAAAGAAGCAACATTATTAGTGACAATTCTGCTGGGATGGCCAAATCTGGCTATGATATCCTCTAGGAAGCTGATAATTACCTTGTGTGAAGCACTCCTAGTGGGGGTAGCGTCTATCCACTTAGTGAAATAGTCTGTTGCAGTCAGGATCCATCTGTGTTGGCCACTTGAAGGAGGATGAATTTCTCCAATGAAGACCAACCCCCACTGTTGAAAGGGTGTTGAAGCTATTACAAGTTTTAGTTGCAGGGATTTGAGATGCTTCTTTCCTGACAACCTTTGGCATTTGATGCAAGCTCTAACTTCTCTGTAGACATGAGTGAATAAGGTGGGCCAGTAGTACCCAGCCCTGAGAATTTTGTGAGTTGTGGTCTTCCAAAATTGATGCCCTCCACAAAGGCCACTATGGAAATCAAACATAACTTTCTGGGCTTCCTGTGGGTTTAGACACCTCAGAAACACCCCTAGAGGGTCTCTCCAATACTAGACTTAGTTAGTAAGGCAATATCTGACTTCCTTGAGATTTAAAGATATTACCTTTCTTTTTCGCATTCCATCAGGAGGCTTCAACTCTTACAGAAAGTACAAAATGTCTCTGTACTAGGTGCATTCTGCTAGTGATAAGCCACCCTAAGAGCTTTTCATGGACGACACAACTTGCTTATTTTCTAAGAAAGCATTGATGAAGCTAACCCCCAAGGCCTTGCAATTGGATTCAGCTAGCATCTTGGCTAAACCTTTCCCTTTAACCAACTTGGTGGGCTTTATCTCCAGGTCAAACTCAAGGATCTTGGCAATCCATTTACCTCTTCTCCCATCTATGTCAGGCTGTATAAGGATGTCTTTCACAGAGGCTGAAGGAACGTATGCAGTCACTCTTGAGTGAAAGACATAGAATCTGAAATCTTTGAGAGATTTCACCAAGGCATAGGCCTATTTCTCCATTATCTCATACCTAATTTCGACATCTCTTAATGCCTTACTAAAGAAGGAAATGGGTTTCTCTCACCCTTCCTCATTTTTATGCAATAAGACCGCTGCCATTGTATCAAAAGAAGCAAAAGAAAAAACTAGGAAATCCTTGGAACAATCAGGACTGATCAACATTGGTGCCCTAGTCAATGCCTTTTTTATTTGGACAAAAGATTCCCTGGGTCCAGCAGTCCATTTTACTTCATTTCCCTTTTTGAGCATGGCTATGATTTGTTTCACCAATTCAACAAAATTTGAGACAAACCTCCTCAGAATGTTAATCTTTCCTAAAAAATCTTGGACTTCCTTTCTAGACCTGGGAAGTGATAGAGTCTGAATTGCCTCTACCCTACTGGGATCAATTCTCACTCCCTCCGCTGATACTATATGTCCTAACAACTTCCCCTCCTTCATAGCGAACAAAGATTTCTTGGGATTTAAGGAAAGTCCAAACCTATGACATTTCAAGAAAACTTTCCTTAAGTGAAAATAGTGATCTCTATTAGTCCTAGAGAATACTATGATGTCATCCAGATAGATCACCACAAACTGGTCTTTCTCCCCGATGAAGGCTATGTCCATGGCTCACTGAAATGTTGCTACTACATTCATTAATCCAAAAGAAATTTTGGCATACATGAATGTGCCCCAAGAAGTGGTGAAGGTCATTTTTTCTCTGTCCTTAGGCATGACTGATATCTAATTATAGCCAAAAAAACCATCAATCATAGATACCCTAGATGCACTAGTTACCCTCTGCAATATGTGTTCCATGTTCGACAAGGGATAGTTGTCTTTCTTTGAGCTCCTGTTTAGGTTCCTAAAATAAACATAAAGGCTGATTTCTCCACTTTTCTTCCTCACGGAGACCAAATTGGCTACCCACTCAGAATATCTCAAGGGGACAATGATTTGGGCATCTA
Source organism: Picea glauca (assembly GCA_000966675.3). Taxonomy (NCBI): domain Eukaryota; kingdom Viridiplantae; phylum Streptophyta; class Pinopsida; order Pinales; family Pinaceae; genus Picea; species Picea glauca. Next base: position 277,619 of record JZKD02S1912765.1, read on the forward strand.
ACAACTTCTTCACTTCTCTTTCCATGACAGGCAACAACATGGGATTTATCTGTCTTAGCTTCTACCTAAATGGCTTAGCCTCTTCCTTCAGTGGAATCTTGTGTTCAATGACATATGTGTCACATGTCTTAAGGTCTTCATAGGTCGACGCAAACACATCAACAAATTCTCTTAACAACTCAGTATATCCATCCCTCTTCTCTTTGGTCAAACTGGTTAACAACTTGACAAACTTAGGCTCCTTCTATGTGTCAATGTTGCACTCCGTTGTATCGACATCTTCATTTGAAAACCTACCCTTTACTGCAACATCATTCCCATTGAACAACCTTTCTAAAGGGATCAGTCCCTTCAGAATGTGATTGCTAGGTAGATGAATAATTTGATGATTAGCAATTTTATTTAAAAATACCTCAGGGTGAGGGTGACTTTCGAGATCAGGATCGTGATCAATGTGCAATGCAGAAAATTCATTGACAGACTAAAGAAATTTTTTTATTTCAAGATGGTTTTCAAATACCTTACAATGCTTGAAATTTTCTGGTACAGATGGCCTATATCTTATCTCAACATCATATTTGATCTTAGGCAGCAGAGGGATCCTGAAAAGACTAGCTGAGACAGCCAAGGAATCGGCCAAAGTATTTTCCTCTCTTGGAATAAAAGAAATGTTGAAAGATGAGAATAAATTATCAATCAGGTTCGAGACCTCATTTTTGTAACTCCTGAGCCGAGGATGCTTAGCTCGATAAGCATTTCTGACTTGCTGGATTATCAACTCAGCATCTCCGAACACTTCTACCCCCTCAATTCCCATTTCTTTTGCAGCCCTTAATCCCAGCACAAGAGCTTCATATTTTGCCACATTATTGGTAGCTTCAAATTCTAACTTGTATGACAGGGATATGGTTTCCTGACAAGGTGACACAAAAACCACTCCAGCGCTAGCGCCTTCACTAGAAGAAGCTCCATCAAAGAACATCTTCCAAACAGAGGTGGTCAGAGGAGGTATATGATGATTAAATATGGGTTTCTTTCTGATTTGAAAAGGGACTTCTGGAGTATTACTGACCTGCAATAAACTAGACCCCAAATCGGTGTCAAGTGCAAAGATAGAATGATTGGCGGGGTCTGCTTCATCACTAACAATGTAGGCCAACTGAGATTCTTTATACAACCTCCTGTGTTCCCCTCCAAAGATTGGAATGGTGGCATATGTGAGATCCATCTATAATGTTCCTCCAAGTTTTTTAATCCAAGATCTTGACAACAACATGTCGAACTTGGGGGGAACATCAGCTACTACAATGTCCATGACCACACTCTTCACGGGTAGCTAAAATAAAGAGACCACCAAGTCTTTGATGACTCCAGGGCATTGCACCCTCCTTGAATCAAAAGAGTACAAATCGTGATAATCCTTTGTCACTTCCAGTCCCAATTCTTCCATGACTATTTTGGGCATAAGGTTGTGGGAAGCTCCTGAATCCATGCGGCAATTATGCAACACCTTATCATGTATGTTCAGGGATGTGTAAAAGGGAGGGGATGAATCATCTCTGTCTTCTACCATGGGACCTAGGATGACTGTTGGATTTTCATCTTGAATATTTACTGAGTCTGTGGAAGGCTGGGGGGACTCAGATTGTAACAGTTTGGAGAGGGTCCTTTTGAAATATTCATTTTTAACTAGCTCTGAGAGGGGTACAAGAACTCTAATATTTTGAATTTTGTGCTCAAAACTAAAGGAGGAAAGAGGCTTAGGAGCTTCCCTTACCTCAGAGACAGGTTCTTTGGCTAATGGCAAAGTATTCTGAGTTTTATTTTCTTTAGTAGTGATTTTTGTAGGTTTAGCAGGCCTTTCTGCTATGATGGGTTGATCATGGCTATCAAAATTCCCTTCTTTCTTCTTTGACCTGAGATGGTATCTGTTAGGATTGTTGTTGGCCTTTTCCCCTTTACCCAACTCATTGATTTGAATGTTCATAAGGGATTCTTCATATGCAGTTTGAGTCAAATGGGGAAAAGGGGAAGTGTCTTCTATACAGTGAATTTCAGTGTCGAGCTCCTCTATCTCCTCTCCTTCCTCATGAGCAACTAGGTTATTTTGGAGAGGGCTTTGAATCCTCTGATCATCTATGTCTTTGATCCTTTTTTCCCTTGGAAAAGCCTGTGGCACATTGTTGCTAGGCCTCCTGAAGCCTTTGTTATCATCATTTTGGGGATTTATGTACATGGGCTTCCCTTCTAACTCCCACCTTTCCATTCTAGCCGAAATCGATTTTAGCACTTTAGTTACCCCGTCCGTCTGAAGGGGAAGGGGAGAGGAATTAGATGGGGAGGCTTTAGGTCTCTTCCTGGATATGTCTCTATCATCCTTATTCCTGAGTCAGTCAAAAGCCAATATGTTACATTCTACTTCCATGGCTACATCCTGCATGTGAGCTAGAGTAGTTTCTCTCCTTTCCCTCAACAGGAGGTAGAAATCGGGATCAAAAGTGCTAGCATAAGTGATTTTAGTAGAGGCTTCTAAGGGATTTATCTCAGAGGGGATATTATTTTACATTTTATTGAATCTCATGGAGAGGTCAGAGAATGACTCTCCTTCATTTCTCTTCAAAGACCCAAACTCTGTCATGTAATACATCAAGTCTTTTTTGTCTCCCCGCTGTCTCAAAGGGAATCATCCAAAGCCTTAATACCATCGATAGATCTAGGAGGCAGGGCCCTGAACCAATTTCTAGCCTCACCTTCAAGTCTATGCATGAAAATCCTCATCCATACGTCCGCATGCATGATAACATGATCATATATAAAACTGTAAAAGGCTTCAAGGTTTTCTTCTGTAGCTATGTCCCTTCGCCTGTAAACTTCGGCAACTGCTTAAGGTAGGCATCTGCTGGAAGGGCATTGAGAGGTTGAGGTAACAAAAGGGGAGCATACCTAGCAGCTATAATAGCCTCCATTCTATTCATGGGGGGATTTGCTCCTGCCATAGGAATATTAGGTGGAGGAGAACTTGGAGGAGAAGGAGATCGAATAGGGGATACTAGAAATGAGCTTCCAGGTGGAAGGGAAAACAATAGGGGATTCAGAGAGAAGGCCAAGGGGGTTGAGTCAATAGATTCTTCTCTCTGTGCAGTAGAAACAATAGTAATAAGAGGAGGGGTGGTAAAGCTAGGAGTGGGGAAATCTTCTGTGGTCCTCGGTCTATGCCACGGTATGACTTCAAGGGAGAGGGAAGTGAAAAGGATTTCTCCCTCCAATCCTAGACCAGCGGGGGAAAACTCAGCAGGAACACCTTCAAAATTTAGGACATGGGAAACTTTAGAAAAAGTTCTGCTAGGAAGCTGAGAAGAAGTGAATGGAGTTTCTACAGAAAGAGATGGAAAATTTCCTATTTCAGCGACAGAAGTTTCTCCTTCAGAGGCCTTTCATTTTCTGATAAGCACCTCCTGATCAACTTCAGGTGTAGCTAGAGGTAGTTGTGGATGGGACCACGTGTGTCTACCTCTGGAAGCCACAATTAAAATAGTAGGTTCGCCATAGTGGATTCGTCACAATGGATTCACCAAGTGCACAGTAGCAATCTCGTAGTGCTCTGATGCCTGATACACCATACGAATCAGAGGCTCGATGTCATTCGATCCCAAGGAAAATTTTCAACTTCTTCTCTGGCAATGGCGCCATAAGTCACTCTTGGATTGCAATAAGAGTAAGCCTGAGGCCCATCAGTTTATGTCACTATTTTTTGATAGAGGGTGATGAATGGAAGTAAACTCGGAACAATATCATTCTAACTCAGAAACTAGGCGAGGCATGCACAAGCAGATGAGGTCTTGGTTCAACTTCAGACAGTAAGTTGTAATAAGAATGAGTAGGAGGAAGACTTCTATGAGGAAATGTGAAGGGTTGTTGTAGGCATCGAGCTTCCAATAGCCTAGAGAAGAAAACTTTGAACACAAGAACTTCTTATATTCAAAAGTAAGAAACACTAAAAGAACATAACAATGTTATAATAAATCCTTTATCATAACACAGTCATGACGATTCATGTGAATCAATCAATCATGAACCCTTTCAGTATGAGATCAAAACAATATGAAAAAGAGAGTTGCCTTACATTAAACAAGGAAATTTCATATAAAGATACATATCCAGGAAAACCAGTGCTTCATTAAAACATTATAGTTGGGAGCTCTTCTCTACCATCCATCCCTACAAAAATACAAAAGTCGAGTATATATACTCAGAGAAATTTTCCCCCTCTATAGCAGGAGGGTAGCTGAGACATTAAAGTCCAACTTAGTGTGTGTAGGATCCTTTGATCAGTCGAGGACATCAGATCGGCATGGCTCTTTTAGGAAAACCTGCACATAGGACGATCTTGGGCAGACTGCCTGCCAGAACCTTCATGCCTTACATTCATGGCTTGAGATTACCTGATGACTGTTGATTTGCTCCATCAATGGATCCTTGCCACTGAAAACAAAAATGCCCGCTCACTTGATTCTAAGCCCAAAATGGACTTCTTCTGTGTGCTGCACTTGACGCTCACGAATGAAACCTTTGAATAAAATGCATTTGATGGGTTTTTAAAACCCATATCTTATCTTTTTACACCAAGGGCCCAAAATCAGAGAGAAACACCCCCCTTGAAAGAATTGGTGCTAACACTTGGGATTAGAGTTGATTTTTGTAGTCATTCTATATGTTGTGGTTTACCCCATGCCATAGAGTGATTTTCTCCATAAAAAATCTGCTTCCAAATTGACAGCCACACAAAAAATACCTGCTACAAACAAATTATACCAACACACAACAAACTACTCTACTCTCCTCATATTTATGGGCCCTCCCCTGAGGGAGTCACGCAATTACAAAAACCCAATTTTTACTAAATATCCTTTATTTTTACTAAATACCATTTTTTATATTTTTAAATACCTATAAACCCTCTACCGTACATCCCTAATACCTACAATATATTAACTCTAATTTTTAATATAATGAAGCCCCATGCAGACAATGTAACTTCACCATATAATTTTGGGTCTAATGACATTTCAATCTACTAGAATGTTTTTGGAAAAAATATACAAGATTGTTGTTATGTTGTCCATGGAAATAAAATGAGAAGGCATGAAAAAACCAATAGTTCAAGATTATGTATGATCTAATATGAATGGTAGAATATGGAGAAAAAATAGAGGGACCCATTCATTGTGAGACACGGGAAACCTTCTCAATATGTCTTCCACCTTCCTCTAGTGCTAGGACATATCAAAAGTGAGACAGCTTTGTTAAGTTCTCATTTTCACTTGCATGTCTGATTGATTAGAATCTTAGCCACTTAAACATGGTGGCTAGCACCCATTATTTCAACAACATTCCATTGTATGTAATCAAGCATAAGCATAAGTAACCTAGGGTATATGTTTTTTTATATCAAATGTAATATTTGTTATTATTATTAACACAAATAGAGAACCAAAACAAATGTAATATTTATTATTATATATAACAAATATAATATTAATTATTATATAATAATAGTTATTATTATTATTAATACATATTTTATTGTCTCTTGAACTTGTAATTTTTTTAGGAGGAAATACATGTTCTTAACAATTAGGTCTACTAGCTGTATAAAAATCAAATTTCTTCGTCAGAAAATTAAAGTGGATCTGATTAAATAGATTAAAACGAATGTGTATGCAGAAAAAAAAAGCTAAATACACTAAATAGAAAGGTGGAGAAAGATAATAGTGTTAAGAATATCAGCTTGAAATATTTCATGGCCAAGGTGGACCATGTCCTCATGATATGCATTGCCATGATAAAGGTAACAACGTGAGCATGAGAGACAAGGAATTGTGGGCCTCCAACATTTAAATATTTTTGGCCACTTCATTGATCCTCGATTTAAGATCAAAACTCATAGCCAGTCGTGCTAGTAAGAAATAGCAGACTGTACCCTAACAGTGGATTGCAGATTTTTGTGCCATGTTCAAACTTTAGCCCTGTGATTGTCATTGAACAGATTTAATGAAAACAAGCATATTTGTAAAGTCGTTGCATATCTATCACATCAAATACACGAGCAGAAGATCTCCATATCTACGCATCAAGGATATGAGCAAAGATTACCTGGGACATAAAAGTAGTATTTCGGAAATAAAAGTCTAATACATGTTCTTTTTTTTTTTTAAATAAAAAAGAGTAGTACCTTCTATATTAGATAAGCACAGAGCTTAGACAAAAATACAGAGTCAAGGCTAAAAACCACCAAAAAATACTGCCGGTAATCAGAAACCAGTATAACTGAGGGGCTGATAGCAGTTTTAGCAATAATACATATAACTGAGAAGCCCCTGTCCTGCCCGAAGGAAACTAGGACAGGTGCTAAAGGTCCAAGAGTTCATAAAGCAGAAAAGCATTAAACAAATCCAGGTAGCAGTAAAACCTAATCATCCGGAGCGTCGTCACCTTCCCTCGCCTGCCAGGTGTGCCTTGCTGGAATAGCAAACTCCTGCGCGCACATGGGACACTTATGCTGAGCTGGAGCTCCGGAGAATGCGCTGAGGAGAATATCTAAACGCTGGTTCATGAGGAGCGTCCTGAGTTCCATGTCGGCCAGGTGGCTGCGTAACTCGAAGACCAAGGCCAGGTGCTCGTCGCTAAGAAGAAAACCATGCATGCCAACATCCGAGCCACTGCGGGGAGAAGTCCCCGAGTCCATTTCCTCATCCAGATCAGCCGCAACCTTCCTCTGCTCCGTGTTAACTTCATTATCCATGGGCTTCTCAGCTTGAAGCGATGGCAGGTCGCCCTGCCAAGGAATTTCTTCAATGAGACAGCCTGGGATGTCGTCAGCACTGTGCGAGGCGTGAATGGGGTCCTCCATTGCTCGGGGATCCTCGATGCATGGCAAGTCACCGATGGACGGGTCCTCCTCCACTATGCATGTGGGTAGCGCAACCTTAGGCTTGACATCCCTTTCATTACTCAAGCTAGAAATCAGACCTTCCCTGCTGCAGCCAGCCTTCTGCTCGGCGATGATGTCGAGCAGCATTCTCCTCTCTGCACGAGATTTTTTGCGAAGAATTGAGGACGCCAAAGAAAGAGATTTCTCCAATTGTTTCTTCCTGCGACACTGCACCCTGTGAGCGTCCCAGACCAAGCCCCGACGAGACCTGGCACGCTCATGAACCATTGAAACCAGGTGGTAAGTGCAGGGAACAAGAGAAAGCAACGCAAGACTACAGGTCCCAAACAAGAACAACAGCCAGTGCAACTCCTGAACAAATCATCTCAGACGAGTTTTCCACAAGAACAAGGAGCTCTGGAATGCCTCACCAAAACGCATGGAGGAAATGGTGAATAGGCGAGCAAATGTCATAGCAAATTCATAACTAGGCTCCATAAAAATCTGTCCTTACGAATCCATGACCGGACTGAACTCGCGAGAGGAGTAAATGGTCGCGCAAGGGAACTTCACATTCGTATGGTCCCTGCTATGGCTGGCCCCCATTGTTAATGCTAATGTGTGGGTGGCTGCCATCCGCATTTAAACCTGCTCTTAAATATGCTCTGAGTGCGTGTCCAAGTGTCACCAACTCGGAGTGTCGTGTCACCCCATCCGGGTCTAATACATGTTCTTAATCTCCTCCATATCTTCCTTAAAAATGTCATTGAACTTGCACAAACCCATAATCTTCTCTAACATATTTTTCTTTTTCAAATTAATCAAAATAAATTAACCTTAAAAAACTCATTACTTCCTTAACTTAATGAATCTTTATACTCTTCACATCCATGATAAAGTGCTTCATTTTAAGGGGTCTAGAGTCTTTGTGCAAGAAATTTTTAACACCTTCTAAATCTCTTAAAACCATTTTATCCTTCATTGTTTTGATCTTGTGATCAACTTGCCCCATTTCAAATAAATTTAACTATTCATTTCTCACTCTAACATCTATAATCTATCTATTTACTATCATTTATCATTTGTAGGGAAAGAAATAAAGAACAATTATCTATATAAAATAATGACTTACAATCTCCAAAGTCTAAATGAAAAATGAATTTAAAGAGAATATATTAACTTAAGCCCATCTGAAACTAAACCAATAGAAAAGGGTAAGGTGGTCAGATCCAAGAGCTCATATCTAGGCATTAACTTATCTTCCTCTATAATGTAGACAATCCATGCAATCCTTGGGTACATAAAATCTATTGCCTTGTCTCCCAATCTATGCAATCCTTGGGTACATAAAATACTTGGGTGTGTTCATTGTCTTGTCTCCCATGCTTCCCCTGCTTTAGTCAACCCAGGTATTGCTATATAACCAATTTTAATTGAACTGTTTTTCCCATTTATCTTATTTATTAGAAAACTATAGCTAATAGAACTTTATAAGGAGGCATAATGTAAGGCTAAACCAATTGCTTAAAGTGTAATATGGTCATACAAAACAAAACAGAGAAGATTATTTTCAAAGGAAACTTCAAATAAGATATTCCACAACATTTTCTTTATCGAGACATAATTCGGAAAACTATATGAGACAAATTAATACTGGCCTTAAATAATCAAATTGATACAGGAAATCTTATCATAAATAAAATCTCTTCACTTGTTTCATTAAAATATTTTTATTTACCTACCAAAATGTTTTACCAGTTTATTGAACGTTACATTGGAAAACATTTGGAAATCCTCAGACTTCGATCTTGCTTCAATATGGAAAAAAAAACTAGGAAAGAAACGGTGTTCTCCATTAATTTTGTAGTAAATAAATAACTTTTTTATTACACATTTTGATAAAAAAAATTGGGAGAAATCTTCATTTAAGTAAATTTGTTTTAAAATCCAGATCTTGCCAAAATTTTAAA
>JZKD02S1912765.1:301684-313009 GCA_000966675.3 Picea glauca
ACCAAACCATTTACATCAATGACATATGATCCAACAATCTCCCAAGTAATCAAACCATTGGCATCAATGACAAACCATTGGCATCAATGACAACATGATCCAACAAAACTATCCAGCTGAAGAATGCCAGGCTCCAATAGAAGGTTGAAACCCTCAATAACTTGGCCCTGCTGCCAAAAGTGTCCAATCACCCTAATAAATATGCCAACTGATAGATCAAGTGATGGTAAGAACAACCCAGGTGACCAAATCTCCAAGATTCCTCTCAATCTCTGTAGATCTGAAATCCCCCACTGAATGGTGCACCCCACTAGATGACTGAAACCCTAGATAATTCAGCCCTGCTACCAAAAGTGTCCAATAACCCTAATAAATATGCCAACAGATAGATCGGGTGATGGTAAGAACAACCCAAGTGACCAAATCTCTAAGATCCCTCTCAATCTCTGTAGATCTGAAATCCCCCACTGAATGGTGCACCCCACTGGATGACTGAAACCCTAGATAATTCGGCCCTGCTGAAGGAGGCCTCCAAATTCCTTGAAACTCTCTAGAAATATAGATCGGGACACTGCAAGTCACTAGGTAAAGTCTCAGGGTTAGATATGAAGTGTAACCCCTCCAAATGGACTAGATCCAGATCTCAAAAATGCCCTCCTTCTCTTCAATTCGCCCCGTTGCTCAAGAAATAATCTGAGCCATAAAACTATCTCAGAAAGAACTAGATATGATGTCCAAGGCCCTACAATGAAAAACCAAGTGATAGAATCCTCAACGGCCCTACCAATCTCCTACAACGAATCTCTCTCCAAAGATGGTGCGTCCCTCTTGTTGGAATCCCTCAACTGGTGCACCCTCTCTCTATCTGCACATGAAACTAATGTAGAATCCTCCTACAACTGAGTAGATCTGAAACTAGAATGGTGTGGGAGAGTATTGCATCTCCGAGACCAAGCTTGGGACAAGCTATGTGGAATCTTTCACCATCGAATCGTCCTCTAGGGTTTGTTAAGTCAAAACACTCAAAACCCCCAAGAGATGGGCTCACTAGCTAAAGCCAGATATCAAACTGATAAACATACATGAATGAATGCGAAGAGGCCCTTGCCTTTCCTTTATAATTTTTGGCTCACCTTGTCCCTCCAAAGTGACTTTCATTTTATTAATAATTAATTAATTAATTAAATCACTTTAATTAATTAATTAACCTTTTTACCTCTGAAAATATTCTTATCTCTCCTTGTGGCTTCCCTGGCCACTGAAAGTCACTTCTAGTCATCCCATCCTGTAGTGATGCTCCTCCCGATTCCAATGAGCTATTACACTGAGAGGTTCCTCCAAGTAATGTGCCCAAAATGCCCTCTTCAGTGATTTTAATTAACTTATAGCTCAAAATAGTCAAAATCATGGAAATCGTCGGAATGGAATGAAACCAAAGACAACCTATGCAGAATGGCTCATAATGATGGAATATGATGATAAATTCCAACTGTACCCCACAATGCCTCTCAATACCCCTGTACTCGCTACAACATCCATCTGGCTAGTCTGGTCATCATAAGTCTCTGCCCTATGATGATGTCCCAAAGTGGGGACATTACATGAGGTCAACTTTTATGTTTGGTAAAAAGGTTTTTTTAGGTATAATATATATATATACATATATATATATTTTAAATCTTTTTATTAAATTTTTTGGGTTTATATTATTATTCCTCCACATTTAAAAAACTTCAGTTTTATAAGTAGTAGTTTTGGAGTTTTATGTTAATGACAAAAGTGCAGACTTCTAAGTTTGAGTTGGAGAAATTCAGCAGCAAGAACAGTTTTACGCAATAGAAGCTTAAGATGTAGGATCCGCTTGTGCCACAAGGATTGAAAAGGCATTGGATGGAAAGACTAAGAAATCGGCAAGCATGATAGATGAGCATTGAGAAGACCTAGATGCAAGAGCCCTCAGTACCATTTGTTTGTGTCTGGAAAATGAAGTGTCGTTTAACATCGTTGAAGAGGCAACAACAACAAGTTTGTGGAACATACTAGAGATTATGTATATGACGAAGTCCTTGATGAACATAATCTTCTTGAAGAGGCAGTTGTACAGCTTGTAGATGAAAGAAGGTACGAAAATTGTTGATCACTTGAATGTTTTCAATAATCTGATTTGTCAATTATCTAGTATGGACGTAACGTACGAAGATGTGGACAAGGAAGTTATGCTACTGTGTTCATTTCTTGAGTCTCAATGGGATCATCTTGTCACAACTATGTGGTTTATCTCAACAGATGCCATTGATTATGACATTTTTGTGGGAGCTTTGTTGTCTGAGGAGATCAGGAAAATATCTAGTAAATAAACCTCAACAACAGAAACAATGGTGGTCAGGGGTCGATCTAGAGAAAGAGGGATAAATCAAAGGGGTACATCAAGGTCTAATTCAAAAGGAAAGAAGAGTAAGTAGAAATGTTGGTTCTGTGGAAAATCTGGGCATCTCAAGAAGGATTGCTAGAAAAGACAAAATGCGTCCAAGGAGGACTCCACAAAAGAAGCAAACGAAGCTAATTTAGCTTAAACAAGTTCAGGTTTTGGTTCATGTATGGTCGATGAGGTATTATCTACTTGTGATGTTTCACATCAACGTCAGCATTGGTTGTTATATTCTAGTGCGTCCAGCCACATGTGTCTTCATAGAAATTGGTTCTCAATTTACCAATCTATTCATGATGGTGTTGGTTTTATGGGAAATGTTTTTCTTGTAAAACAGTTGGAGTTGGTTGCGTCTAAATTAAAATGCATGATGGTTATGTAATAACATTAACATATGTAAGGAATTTACTCGAACTTAGAAAGACCTTGATATCCTTGGGAGTTCTTGATTTTGTAGGTTACAGGTGTACAACTCAAGGTGGAGTATTGAAGGTGTCCAAGGGCATCTTAGTAGTCATGAAGGAAAAGAGGATCAGGAACCTTTATCAGCTTGAAGGAAGGACCAAAATAAATCACACATTGATAGCATCTGTAGGTGCAAGTGACTATGTTCATCTATGGAATCAACATTTGGGTCATATGAGAGAGAAAGGGCTTATGGTACTGGTTGATCGTATGTCACTTCCAAGTTTAAAGTTTTTGAATTTGAATTTATGCAAGTATTGTGCTTTTGGAAAATAGTGTAGACATAAGTTTAAAATAAGAAGGCATATAAGAAAATGTATCATTGATTACATTCATTCATATGTTTGGGGACCATCCCCTATAGTTTCTTTTAGAGGAACGTCATATTTTATGACATTTATAGATGATTACTCCATAAATATTTGGGTCTATTTACTTAAAAGAAAAGATGGTGTATTTAATACTTTTAAGAAATTTAGAGCTTTGGTTGAAAAGAACATTGATAGGTCAATCAAGTGTTTAAGAACAAATAATGGAGGTGAGTTCACATCTATGGAATTTGAGAATTATTGCAAGGAAGTTAGGATTGAAATACATAATACCACGGTTTATACTCCTCAACAAAATCGTATTGTTGAACGTATGAATAGGACGCTTCTAGAGAGAGCAAGAAGCATGCTCAATAATGCCAAGGTGTAACAAGAATTGTGGGAAGAAGCAATTCTTACAATGTGTTATCTAATAAATCAGTCATCAACTACAATAAACTGTAATATTCCGGAAGAGGTATGGATAGGTCATTCATGTGAATTTTCAAAACTGAGAATATTTGGTTGTGATGCTTATGCTCTTATTTCTAAAGATCAACGTTATAAGTTAGATCCTAGATCAAAGAGATATTTCTTTGTTGGTTATGATTATGGAGTTAAGGGGTACAAATTGTGGGATCCTACTGCCCACAAACTCATCATAAGAAAAGATGTAGTATTTGATGAATCCTCACTCTTAAAATCAGAATTGGTAGATGTTGAAGTGAGACAAGAACAAGTACTGCAAGTTCAACAAATTTAGTTGGAATCTCAACCATCTTCAAAAAGGGAGGATCATGAACAAGTTCTAGAAGAAGAAGATGAAGATGCAAAAAATGTCCAGGAAATTGATAATATGCCTCAACCAACTCTAAGAAGATGTTCACTGGTCAGGTATCCTCCTACAAGGTATGACAATTATGTTTCATATGTGGCTTTGGTTTCTATTGATGGAGAACCTCGTTGTTTTTAGGAAGAAATTAAGTTATCTCAAAGTGCTCAATGGAAAAAATCCATGAAAGAAGAAATGGATGCCTTAGAGAGAAATAAAACACGGTACCTGGTAGAACTTCCAAAGGACAGGAAGGTTATCGGCTGCAAGTGGGTATACAAAATGAAAAAGGGTGTTGATGATAAAGTAGAAAGGTATAAAGCAAGACTGGTGGAAAAAGGGTATTCTCAAAATGAAGGTATTGATTTTCATGAAATATTTTCACCGGTTGTGAATCTTGTTTTAGTTTGTGTGGTGTTGGCATTAGTTTCTTTACTTGATCGTCAGTTAGAGAAGATAGATGTTAAAACAACATTTCTACATGGAGATTTATATGAGGATATATATGGAACAACCAGTATGGTTTTTTCAGGATCGCAATAAGAGGTTTGTTTGCAAACTCAAGAAGTCATTGTATGGCCTAATACAGTCTCCCATGCAATGGTACAAGAAGTTTGATTCCTTCACAGTGAGCCTAAATTTTACAAGAAGTGAATATGATCATTGTGTTTACTTTAAAAAGTTGGAAAATGGCATGTTCATTATTTTGGTGTTATATGTTGACGATATTCTTGTGGCAAGAAAAAGTATTCTTGTTGACGATATCATTATTMTAGTAATGACGAAGAAAAATATTATATGTCTCATCTACCATATGATAATRCAGTGAGAAKTTTGATATATGCGATGGTGAGTACTAGACCAGATATTTCACATGAAGTTGGTGTTGTCAGTAGATACATGGTAAATCCAAGTAAAGATCACTGGACAACAATGAAATGGGTGCTTTGATATCTTAGACACACAAGTAATTATTCTATCACCTATGATGGTTCCAATGATTCAGTTTGCGGTTATGTAGATTCATATTTTGCAGGTCAGTTGGACAAAAGGAGATCCACTTCAGGATATGTCTTTACTCTTGCAGGAAGACCTATTAGTTGTATGCCAAATCTTAAAAATGTAGTTTATTATCCACTATCGAGGAACAATATATGGTTGCTTCACATGCATGCAATGAGGCAATAAACCAGTTTTATTAGAGAAGCTACGACGGTGTTTGGATTTTCTTAGCTTACATAAAAGGTGATGAATTAATTAAGGTCATGATATATCAGGTAAATTATTTTCAAGGTGGATATTTTTGGAAACATGCCAACAAATTTTCGATGCAGTCACATGCACATGCATGCATATATATTTATAATGTGCATGCATGAACTCTTCTATTAACAGTTTGTGTAACTGATGGATCGTATTATAATTAGTTTGTCTAGTTTTTTGAGAGATTCTATATATACAATCATACCTATAGAGGTGAGAGTGTAATGTGTGTAGAGTGTGTAAGAAAGACACAATATTGTGGAGTGCAGTGTGTATGTGAGGAGAGGATGGTTGTATGCCTGTGCTGGCTACTGTAATTCTCGCTTGAATAATAAGAACACAGATTATTATTTCCCCGTGTTTTTTTATGCTTTGTTTTTCTTTCGCTGCCTAACATAATCATCATTGGTTGATATTTGTGAATTTTTGCGAAAATTAAATAGATATAATCCATTTCCATGTGTTTGGAAATGATGCATGGACTCACATTCTCTCTGAGAAAAGAAAAAATCAAATCATTACAAATTAAAAGTGAGAAGTGATTTTTTATAGGATATCAGAAAATGTAAAATGTTATATACTTCAACCTAATTCCAATGAAATTATTATGAGGAGAGATGTTAATTTTGATAAAATTCTCTTATCCTATGAGCCTAATTTTTTGTTTGTTCCATCTTTGGCCTTTGAGTCATCTTTGGCATCTATTCTATCTTCTATTCCCAACTTTTGTATTAGTGATCCCCCTCTATTTTCTTCTTTAGATGATGACAATGACGGTGAAAATCCACCTCCACCTACTCATATTCCTCGAGTCGGTTCTATTGAATATCAACTCACACCAACACCAAAACATTCCAGATGGGTCCATACAACACGATAAGTAGTTGGTGATATTCTTGGTGATCCTATAGACCAATTTCATACACATTCATAGTTCCAGTGAGCCTCCTCTTTTTTGGTTTAATTTTCAAAGACACATGATGTGATATCCTCAATAATTAAAAAAAAATATTATTTTAAATAATTTCCATTTATGAAAATTCGTACTTAGTATTATTAAGACATTTAACTGCTATATTTTTTACTGTTGAGCAAGGGTTTGACTTGCCAATTGTCCTCTTTGATGGACAGATGTAAGAGACATAAAATTTCAATATATTTAAAGCAATAAACACATGGAACAACCAGGTTAAAAATAACTAACTATGACTCCATAAGTAAGGAACATGTTGGAGTTAACTCAGAGTTGATTTTAAAAAGTGTCAGAAGTGGAGATCTGTCACTGGTAGCCCCTAAAAATCAGGGATTTGTAAAGATGCAAATTTTCCAAGGAGGGAAATGGATTGAAGAAAAGTCATAGGAAAAGAAAAAGGATATATACAACATATGTGGGAGGCAGGACACTGCTTAGTATGTTGTGGAAAATATATATTTTGTTGTGTGAGCACTTATGTGTTAGGAAAATGATTTTCTGAACTGTACAAATGTACCTTTCTATAAGGAGTGGAGATCAGTTCTCCCTTATGGATTTATGGTCAGGCTAGGGGGTGATCAGGACAGGTAATATTGGTTTTCTTGCATCTACGATTGGGTGGAACCGAGTTGTTCAATTTGTTTCTAGCTTGATTGTTACAAATATGTATTTTATTTGACCAGTTCCTACTCACGTTGGATTATTGAGTTACATGTTAGCTATGTAATAGGATTTATATAAATGTGTGTATGCTATAAAAGTTAAAATAGTTACTTTCATTGCTCATGGATTTCATAATATGGAACTATGCATTTTAGTTATAAATCACGAGGAAGGGGATTTTAATACACTCTGTATAATTCCATGAAATTTAAACTCAGGAAATTACCATGCAACTCTAGAATAGTTCCTAAAAACCTTACAACCATGCAATATATAGAAGAAGTTATGCATCAAAAGAGTAAAATGAATAAATTGTTAGTTTTATAGAAATGCATAAATTAAGTTTTTGTTTTTTATTGTTGAGTAAATACGAATACATAAAGTAGACAATGGAATTTTTTTGTAAAAGTATAGAAATTAAACAATGATGAGTTAAATTAAATATAAATGTGTTTTCTAGTATTAAGCTACAAAAGTTCCATAGGAACAAGATAACCTTGTTTACTTATTTAGGGGTTCTTCTATTTTTTTCCATCTTATCATTACAGATATGTATTTTCTACCAGATATATATTCCTATCATTTTTTTTATGATTTTTCCTTGATCACTACAGAAATAATCGAATACATAAGTTATTCATTACAAAATCTAAAGTGATTCTCTTTCTACCTTTTGTGTATATTTTTCCAAGGTTATCAAGTTTATGCTTTTTCTAAAATACAATATATGAAATTTCACATTTTGATAAAAAGGGAGAAGCATTACATGACATTTAGGTATGTGTGTGTGTGTGTGTGTGTGTGTGTGTGTGATATTAGGATGTAAGAGAAAATATTGTAGGACACTTATATTATATACTTATGTTGGCGTAGACCAATTTTGGGAAAAATTGAAGAAGTTTTGAAGGAATAAGAGTAGCACCAGAAAATAGGGGAGCACACCGGAAATAGAAGAAAAGCAATGGCAGAAAAAGAGGAAAAACTCGTGCCAAGAAAAGTTGTTACAAACTGGACAAACTGTTGAAAAGCAGTTTAAAAGTGGACAAACATTGACTTAGAGCACTGGTTGGATCGAGGACCAGCCATGAACAAGTCAGCTGGAAAGTGGAAAAAACTAATGTTGTTAGGGTTCGGGTTTTTGTAAGGGCTTTGTCCTAGTTTTGTATAAGTAGAATGTATTAGGACCAGGAAAGGGTTTGAAGCTCAAGATGTTCAATTGTGTAGGTATTGTTGAGATTGTAGAAGATATTCTTATGAGTAAGAGGTTTGGCAGAGATACCAAGGAAATCTATGGAGATCGAGTGTATGAAGGAAGGATTTTATAGTGCACAACACTACATTTTTACATGGAGATTAATGTTGGCTACTACTCTCTCTTCCTACCTCTTGGGATAAACTAGGTTCAGATCTAAACAAGCTTCCAAAAAATCCCTCTAAAACTATCATCCCTCCTGGTAAAACAAAAGGCAACACAACACACAAAGTGTACTACGCAGTCTCACTCGAGATAGTTATATGGGTCAGTGCAACTCTCAAGTGCTTGCAGTCTGGGAATGAGTGGGGATATGGGATTGTACTTTGTGATCTTCATTTATTTACTATCTCATCCATGTAAATAAACAGATCTAACTACTTCATCAAGAAATTTATCTAAGAGTTTACCACTTACAGAAAAGACATAAACAATAAACAATTCACATCACACATGATCTACCATGGTTCACCCCCTCCTAGACTACATCCACAAATATTTAGCAGCTAGTCTATTTTATTATGGTTTTGTAATATACGATGCCTTGTGCATACAGTCTCTGATCTTACAATATCAACAGGCTCCACGATCATTGTGATGATGACTAGATCGCACCAGGCTCCTCAGCCTGCGATCTAACCCTCATGATAGAGTTTCTTGACTCTCCTACAACTCAACAACTTACAGAAATTGCTTTAGATCTTACAATAGCTTCCTTCTTCGAACATTACAAAAATTTTCCACAACTCTCTCTCACATTCTCTCTTATCCCTCGAACTAGACCTCCTAGGTACTTATTTATACCCACCTATTAGTTTGACAATTGTTACAATGTTTACGAAAACACTAACCCTACATGGTTAGGTATTCTTTCATGTGTGTCTTGCATGCTTTCCTCCTTTGCATGTAGATTTACCTTGTACATGCTTCTTTTCCTACCAGTTGTCTTTCTCCCACTTTGTGATTTTCTTTCCAAAACTATCATTTTCCCCAAAATAGCCTTGCACCCAACACTGACATGTGGCTTGTCCCGAGCCACCTAGGCATTGTGGGCTCCCTCAACAGCTTCTGCTAGGTTGTGGAACTTGTGTGTAAGTTCCCTTACCTTTCCTTGGACGTGCACAGATTTTTTTATTAGCACCTATAGTTCTTGCATTGTGACCTCCTCTTGTACAAAATTCAAGGGAGAATAAATTCTCTTGATGATGCTTTCTAAGGTATGTTATTTACAGGTCATTTCACCATTTTTGTAATAATTGTTTTTCTAGAATGATCCAGACCATGAAATTGATAGGAAATTGAGTAAACATATCCAAGTATCTATGGTAAAATTTGAGTTTATGGGTCGTTGTATTTTTGGAGTTACACTCTGTGGAAAATAAGGTTTGTGGCTAGTCCTGAAACTAGTCTAAAACCAGTGTTTCAAGTAAAAACATCATAATTTTTTCATAACAAATCCAAATTCCGTAAGATCAAATTTTTTGGTTAGAGTATAGTCTGTAGTATTCTGTGTAACATTTTCAGATCGATTCAACAAATATTTCATGTGGGACATGCTCTACACGTTTACTCTCTAGAATAAGCTAGAATTCAGCAAGGTATGCCATTTTTGCTATAACTCATTTTTTGAGAGGTTCCAAGTAGTGACACCTGGAGGAATTGCATTAAAAAAACTGAATAAAATTGTGTACTATTTTCAGATCTTTATTCATTACAGTACATAGTTATGATTGTTTCAATTTAGGGTTGTTGACTAATCCCAAACTAGTCATGTGAGACTAAAGAAAAGTTTGATGAAAATGCTAGTCTCTTGTTGTGAAAGTTAAGGAAGGTTTGCAGGTACGTGATCATATACACCAGGTCTATTACAGAGTTACAAATCATATTTGGATGATGAAATTGATGAGGGATTTTGGTTAAGGCACATGTTGGGTACATGGTTGAGACAAGTATTTGATGAGTTGGCACATACATGAGGTGTATAGTTGATGATGTTGGTACATATTGATCAGTCATAGTTGATGAGTAGTTGACACATGATTGGTAGTTACTTGGTACATGGTTGGATGCACTAGTTTATGGTACAGGTTGATTACAGGTTGTTTGGTACAAGTTGGTGCATGGTTGATGCACTTTTTTATGGTACATGTTTATTACAGGTTGAGGTACAGGTTGATGCATGGTTGATGCATGGTTTAGGTTTATTGATACATGTTTACAATGCTATATTTGACAGTGATACTGTGATAATGGTTCCATCATTCTACTTCTACTTCAGGGCGGTTGGACGGGGCAAGGATAGGTGGTTGGAACCACGTTCTAGTTGTAGTCAGAGAATATAGGGGGTTGTTGCCTCCTTCTAGTTGTATCCATAGAATAGGTGAGTTGGAGATTCCCTCAGGTTATAGCTTGAGAAACAAGGGGGTTGGAGCCTCCTTCCAGTTGTAGCTGGAAAACAAAGGAATTTGGTGCTTCCAATGAATGTAATTCTTTAAGAGATATAAGAAAAAGAATTATGTGGTTTTCTCCCACTTTGGGTTTCCACGTAAAACATTGGTGTACTGTGTATGTGTATGATTGTTCATTTGTTCATTTCTTATTTACTCTGCATGTATTGGATTATAATGCTACATTGATATAACACTTGGATTATATAGTTAAAAATGATTAAATTGCTTTATTACTGATTTACCCCCCCTCTCAGTAATCCAACAATTCAAACACCCTATGAGAGCCCTTAGAAAGAAACAAAAAATGACACTTCTATATATCCAGGATAGATTTTAGTTTGGGATACATTACAATTCAGTGAGGACTCCTTTGTTAGTTGGTTTCACTGATTTCTATTAGGTTGGTGACCATAATGATTGGAATTCTATTATGGTTTTTTTATTAGTCTTGATTCCTAATTTTTCACTTGGTCTTGTAAAAAACAAAAATATATTTCTCTTTCTTCAGTAAAATCAGATTATCGAGCAATAGTTAATGCAATTCCAAAAACCTTATGGATTTGAAACATCCTTTCAGAATTTGAATTCCAGTAGTTGCATCCAAGCACACTCTGGTGCAATGAAAATCAAAATGGCATAATGCTTGCCAAATATCTAGTTCAACATTAGTAAAACAAACAAATTTAGTTAC
>JZKD02S1912765.1:330433-346227 GCA_000966675.3 Picea glauca
GGGCCTTATTTAATAATATAGTGGACCTAGTCCACCTTACATTGAATGACCTCCACTATTATCACTATGGGCCCTCTGGGCCCCCCTACTACCTCTCTAGCTACCTTACAGAATGAAACATAATACATAGATTTACCTAGGGATGGAACATGAACAGGTCCAAACACATCACTATGTATCAACTCTAAGATCCCCTTTTCTCTTGTAGCACCAGATGGGAATCTTACTTGTGTTCGTAGGCCCTTTTCTCCAATATGCCCCAGTCTTTGATGCCACAATATGGTATTCTTTTCTGGGACAATATTGGTCTTGTCTCCTTCATTTCTCTGCTTAGGGACAACATAACTATTACACCCATTAGTATAAGTTCTTCCCAACAACTTGTACATATTTCCACACCAAACTCCCCTAATCAACACCATTTCTCCTCGTACCATCTTGCAAGTGCCCTTTCCAAATACAGTATCCACTCTTGCATCTTCCATCTTACTTACATATATTAAGCTCCTAGCTAGTTTTGGAAAGTGCAGAACCCCAGGGAGAGTTCTAATCCTTCCATTATTTAGCAGCAACATAACTCTTCCATGTCCCAAGATTTTTTTTGTCGATTCATCTCCTAAGAATACATCACCGCCATCATATTTTTCATATTCAGAGAACCACTCCCTATGAGGAGTCATATGGTATGACGCACCTGAGTCGATCAACCATACATCATGGTCTGCATGTGTAATTGTATATGCTAGGTAAACATCACCACCTTCTTTAGTGGAGGTTTTCGCCTCTGTGGAAGAGGTACTATCAAATCCCTTTGGTTTTTCAACCTTCTTAGACTTGCAATCTTTCTTATAATGCCATGTTTTACCACACTTCCAACATTTCCTCAAATATTTTCCTTGAGACTTAGATCTACCTATAGATTTAGATCTCCACCCCAAAGGCTTACCAGGGTTCCTATCTTGGGTACACCCTCTTACAAATAAAACATCTGTGTTGTGACCATCCATGCTTTTTCGCCTCATCTCTTCAGATAACAAGGATGCAACTACATCCTCATACTTCAATTTAGATTGAGTGGTACTACCTATTGCTACAACCCGATTATCCCAAGAGTCTGGCAAAGAACATAACAAAGTATACACTTATCTTCCTCTGCAATCGTAATATTTATAGAGCCAAGTTGACTTACCAGAGTATTAAAGGAATTTAGATGTTTTGTCACAGAATCTCCATCTTCCATCCTAAGATGATACAACTTCTTTCGAAGAAACAACTTGTTTACCAGGGACTTTGACTGATACAAATTCCCCAACTTATCCCATAGTTCCTTGGCTGTAGATTCTCCTGAGACATTCAACAACACTGAATATGCCAGGCAGAGTCGAATAGTACTCCTTGCTCTCTTGTCCAACTTCTCCCAATCTTCCTTCAACATACCAGTAGGTGGTGTACTAGTAGTTTGTGCACTAGTAGGTTCTATGCCAGTCGTCTGTGTGTTAGTAGATTGCGTACTAGTAGGCTGTGTACTAGGATCCATAGCGATCCATAGTTCTTTGTCTACAAGAAGGTCCTCCATCTTCAACTTCCATGGCTCAAAATTTTTACCATTGAACTTCTCTATCTCGATTCTAGAAGAACTCGCCATTCCTCTTTCTACACTCAAATCACCACTGCAAAATCTCCCACTAAACCTAGGTTTATCACAGACCCAAGATAAACTTGATCTATCAAGACTGAGCCAAACCCTCAACAACAAAGGCATCCCTTTGAATCCAAAAACGAGCTCTGATACCACATGTAATTTTTAAAACTGTGAAGTAAAGCAATGCATATAGATTCTTAAGAAAAACAAAATTAAATCAATGGCTCATTCACATAGTACACAAAGATTTATACCAGATGTTACACATTATTTTCGTCATCCCTATGACAGTTAATGATGTAAACCTATTTGTTTCCTTCAGAGGGGTCAGTGGCCTGAGTTCCTGAAGAGAGAAGGGAGAAGAACTTTTCTTGAGAAAAGAAGTTGCATTTTCCCTTGTATAAACCCTGTAAAAAAGGAAATTCGCAGGCTGCATATGGCCTAGGGTCCGAGAATGACCCATTCACACAAGACACCTTCATCTAGGGTGCAAACTTCTCACAGGTTGTTCTATAGGCAGGGTGCAAGAATGCTTACACGTGGGAAGAATGAGCGTTTTCTTGAATCTTCTAGAAGGAGAAACTTCCATGGTGAGGTGGCATCTGAATGGTTTGGATCTTACTCTCTTTCATGATTTAGTGGGATCATCGTAACCTCCTCATCTTATCCTTTTCAACTTATAAAAGGAGAGGATATCTCATGGAGAAAGTTAGCTTGAGATTTGGAGCTTGTGGGATTGGCTAAGTTGGATTTGGCTTGGAATTATTAGCTTGGTTAGAGTGGTTTTGAGTTTTTCCTTTGTTAAGATAGATTGTGAATATTATCAGATCTGTGCCCTCAGAATTCTTGGAGTGAAAGTGTGTGGGGAATAAAGAACAATTGGAAGGGACCTTACAACATCAAGGCCATGGTTGTAATCTCTCTTTCACATTTAATATGATACAGTAATATGATTCTTTCCTATAAAGCTTGTTGTGTTTTTGATTCCTTGATCACATACATAGGTTTATATCGAGTTTATGCTATTACTATAACTTTGGTTGGTTGTGTTCTTTTCCAGGTTCATCATTGTATGAGCGTTGGAATGGAGCTAGGATGGTGATGGAGAGAGGAAAGTGGCGTTTAAACGGTATGTCACCTATCCCTCTTTAGTTAGTAAATTCAATATCTAAAACTTAAGGAAAGCGTCATGTTCTGTTGTGTTTTGTTCTAGATCTAGATGGATCTAGGGAGATCAGTTAGTGTCCACACCTACCGATTTGTCCGATAACACTAGAAACCCTCAACCGATAAAACCTTTCTTCTATTCATTATATCGAATTTCACCATTCACTATAAAATATATACAATGTTTTTAGGTATTCCGTAGATACCAAAACCCTAATCCATAAAACCAAGATTATTTTTAGTAAACCATTAAAAATAGCAAAAACCACCCAAAACAAATTTTTGGGGCACTGCCCTGAACATTGTGTGTAACCAAGGGGGGGCATACCTGACCCCCTTGGGAACCCCCTAGGAAAGTTCCCGATGCACATGACACAAACAGAGAACTACTACGAGGGATCATCATATGCAGTTGTTGAATCTGATGCGCCCACACACACACATGCAAAGAATATAACACATACCCAACAAATTTGTGGAAAATGATGAAGTTGGAGAAAAATCCCCAAATTCATAGATAAAGTTCAAGTTTGAATTCTTCAGGGAATTCAAAGTGATGATATGAGGCATGAACCTAAAGTTTGAAAATATGAACTCGATCTTGAAGGTTGAAATATTTTCATTCTAATGGTTATTGTAGCACTGGGAATAGTTTAGTGAATCAACAAACATGATCATGTTTGATCACGAGATGAACGACTGAGAATTACTATGATAAATTTCAAATTTTATAAGGTTTTGACCGTTTGGAAGGTTGAGAAAATCAATGGTCGAGATTCATTTCAGTGATTGGAAAATAGGGCATATTGACAATCCATATTCATTTTCGTCCATTTATAAGTTGGAGAAGAATCAATGGTCAAGATCATCTTGGTTAGGAGATATATGACCTATATTAATCTGGGATTTGGTTGAAATTTTGAAGTGTTGAATTTTTCCAGTATAATTTACCGATGGTTGATGGTCAAATTGACGCAAAGAGTTGGTTTGACCAAATGAAATCTTTGATCCTCGATGGTCGATGATCAAGGATCGATAAATTTTGGGAGAAAGTTTCGTGTGCCCAAAGGAAACATTTGATCATCGATGGTTGATGATCAGGGATCAACATATTTTGGGTGAAATTTTCACGCACTCAAATAAAATCTCTTATCGTTGATGGTCGATGGTCAGGGGTTGGTAGAATCAGTGCGACGTTTAAATTTTTCTAAGAGAAATTGTTGATGGTTGTTGGAGGAAAGAGGGTGATGACATGTAATGCCACATAATCATCCATGTTTCATGACATGTCAACATCCATGTGTCATTCCATGTCAGTATCTACATGTTATTCCACGTTAGCAGTTTCCATGTCAGCCCAGAAGTGGTTGATGGTTAATAGTCAGGTCGACCAACCTGGAGAAGTGTTTTCATCATCCAATAGGAATGGTCGATGGATGATGGTTGGGTGTCGTTTGAATTTCTAAGTTGAATTCGCTAACAAAAATTATCGTTGACCTACGGTCGATGGTCCAGTTGGTTGGTTCAGTATTGTGTTGCAATTCAATTGTCAAGGGATTAGAGTTATGGAAAACGATCGGGTTGGGAAAAGTGTTGCATTCATGCAAAATATTTTTTTGATCTTCGAGGGCCAGAAGAGTGTAGATAAGCATTTGAGATTTCACTTGATCTAAGATCAACAACTCAGATTTAAGTGATGTTAATACCATAAAACAATCAGTTTTATGTGAAATTTTGTGGTTTTTGAAGGTCATTAACTTGTTGGACAATTTTGAGGCCTGTTGACGAGGCGAAATTGACTGCTTATCAACTGGAAGAGTGAATCCGGTCTGGGGTTGTCTAAATAACCCAAGCTGTTTGGATTAATTCACTCCGACAGGTTTAGTGGCTCCATTGGCCGATCTAAGTTCTAAAGAAAGAAAAAAAAAAAACTAAAGGAAATACAATAACTTAATAAATAACAATCACTAAAATCTATATATACATTTAAATATATATATATATATATATATATATATATATATATATATAACTTCTAAAATAAACTAACAAATGAAATAAAATGACAAAATAACCTATTAACGCATCCAATGTCTGTTCGATAGAGAATATACAACCACTTAATCTGTGAAGTAAACCTGCAACGGATCTTAAGGTTGTTCCGAACAAAAGCGAAACAATGTGTTGGAGATTGAGTTTTGGTAACAGAACATAAAGTGAACATAGTTACAGTGATCTTATGATTTGCAAGTAACTACGACGAAATAAATCTTCCTGTAAGAACTTGCATGTAAACATTCAACAAAAATTAGAGATAAATCTCCTAATTTAAATTGGATAGATGATCATTGTGTATTGTATCTAAAACATAAGATATGGACAGCATATAAAAAATAAATCATATCAACTTGCAATAAATCATGACGACGAAAGCAATCACCATCTATTAACAAATCGACATAAACATAACTTGAATCAAAACATCATACAGAAAAGCTAAAGCTGTAATGTGCATTCTGTTCCATTCAAGTCTGTGATAAAACCCCCATACTCTTGCCCCAGGCCGAGATGATGCAATGTTTACAAAATGATATGTTTATATAGGTTTCAGGAAACATAACTATTTCCTATTCAAAAGATCAAATTGGTTTCAAAAATAAAGGGGGATGCAACCACCCTGATTTCACTAGATATCAAAAAACTACCAACAATATAATTCTATTTATTCAAAATACATAATAGATATGGTTGGGATATCTCAAAAGTGCCTCATATCATCTTTGAAATCATGGGCTCCTTAATTATAATAAAAAAAAAAGAAAATAGGAAGATCTCAAATATGTTTTCTGTCATCAAATTAAACAATTCAAATTTTCTTAACTGGCTACAGAATCTTACGATTTTGTAGCTAGTTATAATAGCAAATGCAATCTCATTTTATTGAATAAATAAAACAGGATAATCTTAATAATAAAAATAGTTTATTCAATCAAACCAAATATCCTAACTTAAGAATGACAATAATCATGCTAACAAAATCATACCTCTAAGCATAAAACCAAATCGTATCAAGAAACTTTGGAGTTAACGATAGTTGTAGTTGCCTCTATGTTTTTGAAAATCACATGAACTGTGGTTTTCAAATGCTTCTCCTTCCCTTGGATGATGGATTCAAGACTGTTGTTTTCATTTGTTAACATATCCACCTGGTCTCTTAAAAACTTGACCTGTGACTGTAGAAACTGGACATCGGTATAGTATCTGTCGATCCACGATAGGCATACATCACATTGTGACTGTGAGGTGTTTTCATTAGAATGAACAAGATTACGGATTAGAGAAACCTCCATATGGATAGCATATTTATTGCAGAGCTGGATACCAGGAAACTCTGGGTTATCTTTCAAAAAAGGAGGCAAATTATCTACATAGTTATAGGGTCAGTTAGGGTATAGCCCGAATGACACAGGATCTTCTTTAGCAAGGAATTTGTCAATTTTTGAGTCTAAGCTTTCGTTTACTTTAATGTTGCTGATCAAGTTTACACAGGATTTTTTTTTATTTCAAAGACTTCGAGAAATTAACCGACCAACTCTTTTGTTTTTGAAATTGACATCAACACTACCTTTTAACTTCTTTCTTGTAGGTTTCTTCACATTTTTAATACAATCCTTTGGATGTATAACGAGTTGATTGTCCCATTGAATGACCTTAGGGTAGATCGAGGGTTCGTTGTTAGGGGAAAAATCACAATCCTGGAGATGTGGAAGAGAGGCCATCGAGTTCACAAGGGTTTCCTCAACGACTGGCTTATCTACTTCTCCCAATTTAGGGTTACCAAAACCATTTTGCGTAATGAATGAATCCCAATAGTCATTTTGTGACTCTAACTGATGCATGAGGATGATTTTAATCAGGCCATGATGAAAAAGACTTGAATCTTACCTCTATTTCTTAAATCTTTTCCCCATTTTATAAATACTTATGAGTAGGTAATAAGGCATATTCAACGGAAAACCAATAAAACACATAAGCAAGCATAAATGATATAAGAAAACAAGTCTGAATCATCCCTCACATGTGATGAATTGCTTCACTACAACAAGTAAATCATGCCACCTAGCTTTCAAGAACGAAATTGGCATACCTCTATCATAGTTGGTTATTTTTCGTGAGGTAAACAGTAAAGTCCAAGGGACTTCCTCCACTTTTGCGTTTTTGAAATTTTGCCTTCAATGAAATTTTAAAACAAAATGGTAACGATAGTTGCAAGTTTTCATGATTTAATTCATGAAAATGAAGCATGAATAGATCATATGTAAAATGCGACGATTTACAACTGTCGTTTAGGGAAATGCTCATGACGAGTAATAAAATTTCATAGACCCTGTGTAGGCATCTTATAAAAATAATAATTATATAATCACTGCCAACAATGGCGACACGCTGGGAGAAGTAGTTATATTTGTCACACGAATGAGTTCAGGTTAGAATAATCTGAAAAACTTCGAATCGAAAGCAACCGAAAAGTTGTTTGAACATCTCAAATAATCATGACGAAGTCCAGCTTCAAACAAATTTTGTTTTTAAAGAAACGAAAACTAGTGACAATCTTGGCAAAAGAGAGCCACGATGTTAAGTTAAAATCTTCAATATTGTTGACAGGGCCACTGCTTCCAGCATGTGTCCATACCCTCGATAGGGATGTCAATTAACCCACTTTGATTTCTATATCATGTCAAGAAATTTCAGATCAGAACAGAGGACGTTTAAGGCCAAAACAAAATCCATATATGAGAATTTTCTTTTACCTAACATTGCTTTGCTGCCAATGGGCCTGCTTAGTACCCTGACGAAGTTATCTTGGCATCATGCATGCATTTACCCACTGCCAGAAGACCTATTCAGTGTCCCGTTGGGTTTACAAGCACTTCCCACAACTCTCTGAAAGTTTATATTATAGTTTTAAATATATTCAATAGAGCGGGGTGACGCTGAAAATTCCAATTTTTTAACACATCTTGATATGTCACAGACCTTGAAAATTTTTCGAGATATCCTTCATCAAGATCTAGAAATAGTTTATTAATAAAACTGACTTTCAAGAACAGGGAGACATCATTGAGTTGTGCTCTTAAAGAATAGAGACAACGTAAAAAAGATTTTTATAAATGGTCGTGAATACTTTCAATTGCAGATTGAAACCAAGAAAATGCTTTTTAAACAAAAAGTCATCTTTAACAAGGCTACAATTTCAGAGAAATACAACAATTGATGTTTTGAGAACTTTCAGTAGTCATTTTCGAGGGGAAGTTTTTCTATTTTCTTTGTCTGAGCTAGCCCGTGGTCCAGGCATGTGTGTTTCAAAAAGAAAGACCGATAAGCAGAAATGAAAACCAAAACAAACCAGAAAAGAAAAACAAACAACAAGTAAAACAAAACATAAAGTATTTACAAAGGGTGTATGGGAGCGTCATCAGGTGAAGTACTTTTTGAGAGCTTGGCCATTCACCGGGAAGGTGTCTGTCTGTCCCTCTAAATTCTGCAAGAAAAAGGAACTTGGACCCAGTTTCTCAGAAATTAAAAATGGTCCCAGCCACAAGTTCTGAAACTTAGTATGCTCTCCTTTTCCCTCATGAGGTTTGTCCCACTTTAGGACAAGGTCACCTACCTCAAAATTTATGTCAGAGGCAGAATTGGAATCAAACCAGTTTTTAACAATGAGTTGATGTTGATCCAATTTTCGTTTTGCTTGAGCCCTTACTTCCTCTAACTTTAACAAAGTGTTAATTCGACTCTCCAAGGGAGGACAATCTTCTTCTTGCACTTTCTGCGATAATTGCAGAGACAGAAGAAGGACATGCGGTGGAAGAATCACTTCCCTTTCATAAACGAGAAAAAAGGGGGAATTACCAACAACAGTTTTAGGAGTTACCCTGTCAGCCCAGATCGCGTTCAATAGTGTGTTATGCCAGTTTTTATGGTTTTCAGAGACCGTTCTCTTGATGATTTTGATCAGGTTTTTATTAGTTGACTCCGCCAAACCATTTCCTTAGGGATAATAGCTGGCAAAGTACTTTAATTTTATTCCTTTTTCTAGAGAGAAATTACTCATTTCAAGAGACGAAAAATAGGAAGCATTGTCAAATACTAGGTATTCAGGAATACCAAAACGAGTGATAATATTTGAATTCGGGAAGGATATTACCTGGCTGGTATTTATAGCTTTTAATGGGCCAGCCTCGGACCACATGGTGAAATAATCTATGGTTTTTATGATGTATTTATGCTGCTGCGAAGATGCCATATTGATTGGGCCTATAATATCCAGGCCCCACTGCTGAAAAGGGGAGTCTACCGAAACTGGTTGCAATGGGAATGCTGGTTTTTGTATCCGTCCAGATGCCTTTTGACAAATCACACACTTGCGGCATAAGGCATGAGCGTCTTTGAAAAGGGTAGGTCAGTAATAACATGCTCTTAATACTTTGTGGGCGCTGGTGTCTCCACCAAAATTCCCACCAGCTTCCCCTACATGTAACTCCATTAAGGCTTTTTCTGCTTCATCTTTTTCAAGACAGCGCATAAGTATTCCATTAAAATTTTGGCGAAATAAAATATCGTTAATCAGTTGAAAAGAAGAAGATTTTAATTTTAGTGCTCTCCTTTTTTGGGGATCAAGGTGACGGGGAGCTGATCTATGTATAAGACAAAATTTAATGTCATTGTACCAGGGACCAGTAAGGTTTTGTGCACAACAGATTTGATTTTGATCGTGCTGATTTGAAATTAACATGTCAGTTTCATTTTGTTGTCCTATAGCCGAATCAGCAACCAACTTGCATAAACCTTGGCCTCTAACAATTTGTGTTGAGGTGATTTCTATGTCATATTCTTGTAAGGATGTAACCCAATTTTCCCTTTTTTCGCATAGTTCTTTCTGTACTAACAAATTTTTGATAGCAGGGTAAGGGACAATGATTTTCATCCTAGATTTCAACAGATAAGATCAAAGTGTTTTACTACTTTAAAAACAACATAATCTTTATGATCTATGTTGGGTAATTAAGTTCTGCTCCCTTGAAGGCTGAGCTCATAAAGGCAATTGGGACTTCGTTGTTTTCAACATTATTTTAAGTTAGGATAGCAGCGTAAGACCGATCAGAGGAAAATGTGTAGAGGGTGAAGTCTTGCAAAAAATCAGGGCTCATTAGAGAAGGGGTGTCTACTATTGCCTTTTTTATTGAATCAAAAGCCTGATTTTCTAAAGGTCCCCAATGGTACTGTACATCCTTTTTTATTAAATTTTGTAATGGTCTCACCATTTCTGAAAAGTTGGGGACAAATATCCTAACAAATTTTATCTGTCCTAAGAAGGACTGCATGGATGTTTTTTATGACGGAGGGGGAAGTTTCGAAATGACTTGGGTCATTTCTAGGTCAATAATCATCCCTTCACTTGATACAATGAATCCGAGGAGTTTACCTTGTTCTATTACGAAGACAGATTTTTTAGGATTTAAAGAAATTTAGTACTTACGACATCGTTGTAGAGAAAATCTTAGATGAGCTAGATTATCCCCTTTATTTTTTGAGAAGACAATAACGTCATCTAGGTAAACTACTACAGATTGATTAATTAAACTGCAGAAAGTGATATACGTCACCCTTTGAAAGGTGGCACCGACATTTATGAGCCCAAAATACATCTTCCTATAAGCGTAGGTTCCCCATGGGGTACAGAAAGTAGTTTTGAGCTGGTCTGGGGGAGACATAAGGACTTGGTTATACCCTAAAAAACCATCCAACAAGGATAATATTTCATAGCCAAATATCTGTTGAAGTATCTGCTCCATGGGAGGGACCGGGTAATTGTCTTTATCAGATGCTCGGTTAAGATTTCGAAAATCGACACACTGTTGTATTTCACCACTCTTCTTCCTCACAGGGAAAAGGTTAGAGACCCACTTTGTATGCCTTACTAGGAAGATTATTTTAGCATTCAGGAGTTTGTTTAATTCTTTCTTGATTGTTGGTTCAAGTTTTGGATGCATCTTTCTTAACTTCTGTTGAAAAGGTTGGGTCTGGGGTTTAATGGGAATAATGTGTTGTATGATGTTAGGATCAAAGTTTTTTAGGTCGTCATATGTCCAGGCAAAGTCGTCTTTGAATTCCTTAAACAACTTAATAAATGCTACCTTTTCTTGCTCAGAACATCCCAACCTCAAATTGATGCACTGTGGGTTGTCTTTAGTTCCCAAATTTACTTTTTCATGTGTCAAGGAAGAACTATTCAATTTACAATTCAATGATTTTCTAAACTTATCGTGAAGATCATAAAAATTTTCTAATCTAGCCACAGATTTTGGGATCGAGTTTACCATGTCCAATGCAAAAACCCGGGATCTTGGATCTGGTATTACCCTAAAATCGTGAAGATTTTTGTTGTGGGTACCTTCATCGATCATTGGACCCTGGAAAGTTTCTTCCATGTGCAGAAAACTAATGATCCATTGATCGTCATCGAAGACTCTCCAATTTTTTATGTTGTTCAGGACTGATGGTCAGAACAACAATTCGACGGAAAATGCATTCGTAGATAGGCCTTCTGTAGGAAAAAGTTTTGAGGCGACGTTAGCTAACAAATCATCTTCAGAATTATTCAATCTAGGAATAGAATTTATGTTAAACGCAGAAAACTTGTTCATCAAATTCCATACCTCAGTCTGATAGCTTTTAAGGTGCAGAGATAAACAGTGGATAGAATATTTTACTTGTCTAACCACTATTTCTGAATCACCAAAAACAATCAAATTTTGAATGTTTAAATCTAGTGCTTTTCTAATACCTTGCAGGAGTGCATCACATTCAGACATGTTGTTTGTACATTTGAATTCTAACCAGCAAGCAATCAAAGTCTTGTTATTTACTGGATCAATGAGCACGCACCTTGCACCAACTCCTTCCTTAGATTTTGACCCATCGAATTATAGAGACCATATTTGATTTTTTTCAGGTGCATGTGGCCACTGAGAGAAGGTTGTCAATTGTGTTCATGCCATAATTTCAGATTGTTGTTCCAAGTCAGTAATGGTAGAAGTTTAAGACATGATATTGACAAAAAAAGTGTCCATCCCCTGTATTTCAGGTGAATTTGTGGAAGCAGTGAATGGTTCATTAGGATCACTTAAATCGATTACTGTGAACTTAAGATAACGCTCACGATTTACATTGATTATGTTAGGCTTCCCATTTTCGAGCAGCCATAAGTGAGGCTAATCTGTTGCAAAATAGCCATGTAGCTTTTCAGACCAATCTCTACTTAAAAACAAACCATAAATTTCTGGGATATCTATGACAATGATATCAATCACTTGACAGACTTTAGGATTAGATGATAATCTAATAAGCACATTTTTTAATTCGCCTATCACTTTAACACTAATTCGATCAAGATGGATAATTTTCAGGCTGGACGGTTGAACTTCGGCATTAATTTTTTGACACATAGACCAAGGAATTACATTATATGATGCATCTGAATCTACCATATAGTTATGTACATTCCTATTGAAAATTTCAAAAGTCAACAAAAAGGGAGGGACATTTCTGCGAGTATTAACAACAGAAGTTTGTTGTTTTTTAATCGCAGCCCCTGAAACTAGTTTATCTACATTTGTTACACTTTTTACAACAAGGTCTCTTTTGTTAGGAGGCTCTGACGTCGTTTTGGCGAAGACCTTTTGAGGTATTTTGGGGTTTTTTTTCAGCAATATTGTTGTTGTTCGGATTGTTGATTTTGTTGTTTTTGTTGTTTTCTGCGATATTCTGCAACATCTTTTGCAGAAGAAAAGGGAATTTTAATAATTCGTAAACAGAAATGTTAGCCCTAAGTTTTTTTAGATCCTTAATCAAATCATAATCTAAACTTGGGGTTGCTAAATTCTATTTAGTCTCAATTGATTTAGACTATTTTCGAGGTGCATTAGTTACAATTTCAGAAGAAGACTTATTTGTTGTCTTGCTCCTGGTATTGTAAGGATGCACTGTTTCGAAATTAGCTTGAAAAATGCTATTCAAAAAATGTCTGAAAATGTTTGGAGAGGATTCATCTTCTTCTATTGTTTCTTGTTTAGCTACTTCTTCAGGAATCTCAAGAGAAATCAAGTTATCATGTGCCTCTAGAATCATTTGAATAGCAAATTGTAAGCTCTCTAGGTTTAAGCCTTCAAAGTTAGTGTTGGGCCAGTTTGTGGGAAAAGGCCTTCTAAAAGGAGGTTTGTAGGGACCTTTGCTTGAAGAAGCTTCTTCAACCGACTTTTTTAAATCTATAACTTGATTAGACAACTTCTGAACGACCTTCTGTAAGTTTTCTAGATCCGAACTATCTGGTTGAGTTTTGTTTTGGGGAGGTCTAGGAAGGATTTCAATTTTCTTCTTGGAGGATGAAATAGTCTCTACTTCATTACAGGTATTGTCCTTTAGGCTGACAATTTATTTCTCGATTTGACTCGCCTCTTTGAAGGCTTCCAACAATGTGGCTTTCTTGGATCTTTTTACCCAAATGGTTATGTTTTGATGTAAGGCTTTCGTGTAGTATGCAACGATAAGATTTCTAGCAGGCATCAAGTCCGTGGGGATTCAATTATTTAACATCAGGAACCTTTGATTAAAGTCTTTTATCTTTTCTTTAGGGTTCATATTTAAAATAGAGAGTAAACATGACCAGAACTTCAAGAGATTTGTCATCTCTGAATTTCTCAAGGAAACAAGACTCGAATTTGTCCCATGACACGATGGTGTGAGGTTGTTGGGCAAAGTACCAAGTAGAGGCATTGCCTTCAAAGGTGTAAGGAAGAAACCTACATACTATTTCTTCATGTTCGACACTACAGAGCTTGATGGCTAGCATGAATGTTTTGATATGATCTTCAGCAATTTGCTTGGAGTCTGGGTCAAATTTAGGGAGCCATTTCTCTGGGTGTTTAGGTAAAGGATGTTGGGGTCTAGGTATGGCCACTGCATCTTGATCGAGCCAAGGTCTAGAGGGATTGTTCAGATTTTCCATAGGTGTGGGTGGCATCGAAGGTTGAGATGAGGAACTGCCTTCGTCTAAGGATTCTTCTCCAGAAGAAGAAGGAGATGAAGGGGGTGGTGATGGTGGAATACCAGATCCTCCTGCTGCAGGAGTGAGGGTATGATCTGGATCCGTAGGATTTAAGATAAGATCAGTGCCTCCAAGTTGTTCCATGATGTCAGAGAAGTCTAATGGTTGTTTCAAAGGCCGACCTGGTTGTCTGATATGAGCCAAGGCACTGTGCGTTCTTATGAGGAATTGAAAAACAATTTCTTGTATGTAGCCTCCTGGGGAATTTGGAGTTACTGGTTCAACTGTGATCCATGGATTGTCGTTTGATGTGGTTGTTGTTTGAGGGACAATGTTGTCGTCTGAGTGACTTCTTGTTACTATAAGTGAACGGGTAGGTGGGGGAGGAGTCTTGCGACCTCCATGCGCCATTAATAATGTTCATGCCCTCCTTCTAGTGTCATTTTTTGACGAGGTGTTGACGGGCGAAATTGATCATCCGTCAATTGAGAGAGTGGAAGCGGTCCGGGGTTGTCTAATAACCCAATCCGTTTGGAATGAACCACCCTGAAAGTTTAACGGCTCCGTTGGCTGCTCTAAGGTCTTTAGAAAACCAAAGAGAAAACTAATCCAAACTAACTAATCTAACTAAAACAAATAAAACTAACTAAAACTAACTAAAAATAATATACAAGAAACTAAACTAACTAACAATAAATAAAAAACAAACTAATACACTAATCTAATTGAAACAAACTACTATATAAACTACTCTAACTATTCTATTATACAAGCTACTAATTAATATTATAATAACTCAAATCAACTATCTAATTACTAGTTGCAATATTACTTATTCACAAATATACAATATACACAACTTGCAGATTTGAATAAAACCTGTAAAACTCATGTACTTTATGCCCTAAGACAGCCAGATATGTTTTTTTTATTTTTATATTTTATGAAAAAGAAATAAAACTACTGAAATTAAACGATCTAATATATTTACTGAAATTAAACAATCTAATATAAATCTAATTAAACTTATATCTAAACTAAACTACTTAATGAAAACAGTAAAGGAAAGATTAATTGACCTGGAAGCGCTCCTAATTTGTCCTTTGTATGATAACTTTGAAGCTGGTCGGAGGAAGTAAACTCGCACCGGTTAGTCCAAAAGCTTCTTGTAAACGATAGTTTGTGCTGCTCTTTGAGTTGTTTACAGGACAAACAAGACATAAAAAAAATCATAACAATCTTATGATTATAAATTTCTTCAATAAGGGAAACCTGTTATGCAAAAAAAACTTATATTTGATAATTCAACTTATGAAAAAGAGAAATTTGTGATTCGCAAACTGAATTAAACAATTGCTATCTTTTTTAAACACTTAGAAGAAATCAGATATGGATTACAATGATTAAATTATATCATTTTCACATGATTAAGATAGCTAAAGTAGTCATTAACCAAATACAAATTGATATACACAACATGAAACAAAATATTGATATGATGAGAAGCTAAAGCTGTAAAAAAACACCAAATTCTGCCTCAGTCTATATTAAAATTCCATATCCTTGTTCTCCCACGAATGAGGATCACATTATTACAAAAATAATAAGTATATATAGGTTTCTCCACAGGGTAAAACCTCCCTGTGGATAATATCAAACAGTTTTACATAATCTGGGAAATATCCCAAAATCGACTAAACTAGGAAACTAAAATGCAAGTGAGATATTTGAAATATCCCCTAACTGCTTATCATATCCACTGTAATTTCAAATTCATCTGCAATAGACCAAACATATCAAGTTAGAAAGATATTTCATTAGAAAAACAATAAAAATTTGATTCTACAGACTTAGCTACAGAATCATCTGATTCTGTAG
>JZKD02S1912765.1:350017-362668 GCA_000966675.3 Picea glauca
TCCAAGCATGTTCAGCATATCTAGACAGTCATCCCTTACTCCTTTTAATAAAATAGTTTTGAGAATATCCTTACTTACATTCGGATGACTGGATCTTTGTAGATTGTATTGTAGCATTTCTACAAAGTCTTCTAGATTCTCATCCTCTTTCTGCATCATTTTAAATAGCTCCTCCCTCTTTTCTCTCGTTCGGCAGTAGTCCTGGTATTTGTTCAATAATTTCTGTTTCATTTGGTCCCATGTTGTGATTACATGGCCTCCAAGACTCATAAACCATCTTAGTGCATTCTCTTTTAGTGTTTCTGGAAATAACTTCAGTTTTTGAGCATTAGAAACATAATCATAACTCCTACATAATATATCAAAGTCAAACAGAAATTCATCAGGATCCTCTGAAGATAAACCATGAAAATTAGGCAATGCTGAGAGTGGAATGTTTTTCATGGGGGATGCCCCTCTAGGGAGATCGCCAATAGGGAATCCTAGTGTAGAGAAAGATTTTTCATCTTTTACCTCTCCTTCAGGACCTGCCTGTTCTTCGTGATGAAATTCTTCATTGTACTCATCCATGTTCTCCTCTGTCTACTCCCTTGCTGCACTTGCTCTATCCTCAATGTCTTCTACTGGCTTCTGGACTGTCTCAGGACTCCAAACTTCTTTCCCTGTTCCAAAAATTGCTCGAAATGAAGGCTGGGATTTCTGTTTTTGAAGGTTTGGTCGTTGAGCAACAAATTCAGACTTGGATAAAATCTCGTCAATGTAAGTCTTTCTTCCTCCTTTTCCTTTTCCCTTGCCACCTATAGGGTTAGTGTCTTTGGGGTCTTTCATATATTCTTTTTATCTAAAGAAAAGAAATCACAAGTGCTTTTGAAATCTATAGCTATCTTCCCCGGCAACGGTGCCAAAATGTTGGTCACTATAATTGCTTAATTGATTCAAACAATCAAGTGATACATAAATTATCAACCCAGGGAAGTCTTTTTATTTCAAAGATAACCACGCACTATATATGCTCAATTCCAAAAGCAACTTAGAGTTGTAGTAAAGAAACTTATACTTAATCACATTTGCTTTGAATGAACTGAAGTTCTGAATTAAATCATAGGAAAGCAACCTCCCTATTGCATATCTTAAATATTAATCTAAGAATCCTGGATTACATTAAAATAACACTTGCAATAGGAAAGAACAACTATTCTGAAACCAGAGAACAGGACCCTTACTCTCAAACAGAGACTTCAGTCCTAACACTCTTTCATGAAAACAGTAATGCAGAAGAAAGTTAACTCTATCCAGAAGAGAACAAGTCCATCTAGTTCCTTCCTTTCTAAGCAGGAGCCTTAAGCCCTATTTCTGTTTGGCACACTTGTGAAATTGATATTTACAGAGAACAGGATAGTCTAATCCCTTCCTTTCTGAGCAGGGACCCTTAACCCAGTCTCTGGCTAGCACACTTGCAGGAATAAAGGAAATCTACAGAGAACAGAATGTTCTAGTTCCTTCCTTTCTGAGCAGGAACCCTTAACCCAATCCCTGGCTAGCACACTTGCAGAAGTAATTGAAATCTACAGAGAACAGGATAATCTGATTTCTTCCTTTCTGAGCAGGAACCCTTAACCCAATCTCTGGCTAGCACACTTGCAGAAGTAATTGAAATCTACAGAGGACAAGATGTTCTGATTCCTTCCTTTCTGAGAAGGAACCCTTAACCCAATCTCTGGCTAGCACACTTGCATAAGGAAATTGAAATCTATAGAGAACAAGATGTTCCGATTCCATCCTTTCTGAGCAGGAACCCTTAACCCAATCTCTGGCTAGCACACTTGCATAAGGAAATTGAAATCTACAGAGAACGGGATGTTCTGGTTCCTTCCTTTTTGAGCAGGAACCCTTAACCCAATCTCTGGCTAGCCTCATAAAATCATCACACAAGATTGCTAATAAAAATAATTATGAATTTCACTCAATAAACTAAGACAGAGTTCAGTAGTGTTTCAGCAAAGCGAAATTCATTAAAAGTAGTGTTTCAGCAAACAAAAGTTTATCAAAGAATAAACAGAAACTGTACTAACACACTTCTAAAACTAATGGGTGAATCTTGTGAAGAAGGTGGGCCCTCCCTTCTCACAAGATTCCCCTGAAACGAGAAAGCTAGAGAAGGATACTCAAAGCAGTCTTTTATTCATCTGTCAAAATATCATATTACAATCTGGAAATGGAATACGTCCCTCTTCTCTGGAGCTTCTTCAATACATAAAACTTCAATCCTCAAATTATGATTTCCTCCTTATTTCAAGAGGGAACCCTTTCGATACAATAAATTACAATGTGTATCTGAGTAATATCTTTAGTCGGATCTACTTTCTAAACCAACATAGGATGTCCTAGTCTCGCGCAACAGAATGCTATTACAGGAGCTGAATGAGGTATTGTTGTTACGGCTGGTGTAACAGATTCTTCTCGTTGTTGTTGATGTTGTTTCAGCATCGCAATTCGCAGGCTATTTCAGCCACGTGAATTGTGCTTTTGACTGTGTCGGCATTGTGTAGGAGCGACGGTTACTGATTTTTTGACCGCTGACTGTAACAACTTTCTTTGTGTTTCAGCATCGTTGGTCTTGTCGATTTCCTTTGTGTTTCAGCATCTGCAACTCTGGACTGTGTAACAACTCCGTGTTTTAGCATCTGCGACTCCGGACTGTGTAACGACTCTGTGTTTCAGCATCTGTGACCTCGGACTGTATGATAGCTCTGTGTTTCAGCATTAGTTATGTGTTTCAGCAACATCGACTTTGGACAGTTATGTGTTTCAGCAATAGGCCTCAAATGCTAATCTGCAGTTTTGAACACTTATGCATTTCTAATCAATGGTCAAGTACGAGAGTGATGTAAAATATTGTGCAAAATAGATTAAACGTATAGTAATGAGAAGGGACGTTGTATACCTTTGGGATGATCAGATAAAGTGATAGTATGAGTCCAAATATGGATGATCAAGAGTATAATAGTGGCAAAAAGTATAGGCAAAAAGGTACATTGTGTGGTCCTAACAGTAATCACATAGGAGCATAGGCGATATGTAATGTTTTTCGATGTATGAACCAATTTTGTAAGTTGTTGAGCAAAGAAGATATGAGAGAAGGTAGATCTAAGGATTAGACCATAGGTAGTAGAGCCTAGTGCGATCTAGTTCGCCTCACATAGATCTTACCCTGTTTTTTGGAGAATTGTAAGCGTGCAGTGCCAGAAATGCAGAACTTATACAATAAAAGAGCCAAGAGACAAATTTTTGTGGATGTAGCCCAGGAGAGGGTGAACCACGATAATACTTGCGTAATGTGTTCAATGTATGCATGTCTCTACTTTCTTTCAACAATTAATGGTTAAGCTTAATGAATGAGTTAATACATTGTTATGAATATGTTTATACTTTGTTGGAATTAAACTATGGGATATACGTATGCGACTTCAAGGAATAAGTAGTATACTTTGCAGCTCACAGTACCTAACTTTAATTAGAAACCACTATCCCCTACTCTATCCTAGGCTGTAAACACCTTAGTCTTACAGTCACCCATTTAAAGCTATCTTAGGTGAGACCGTGCAATACCTTCCAGGTGTTGTGTTTCCTTCTAGTTTACCAGGAGGGCCGATAGTTTTAGAGGCTTTGTTGGAACCCTGAATGACATGAACCCTGGGTCAATAACTCAGACAACCTGAGAAAGGAAATAGTGACCAACACTTTCTCAGAAGGTTTTTCCCATTTCCCTATGCAGACTTGAAGTCCCCTTTTGCACTTCCCAGAGCCAAAAAATCATATTTTTCCACATATGCATGCCCTACCAGTTATAAAGCATGTTTATATGTAAGTTGCACCACTACATCCCGCATACATCGAGTCTGGTGCTCAAAATCAAAAATTGTGTTGAGTTTCCATGTCACGTCACGAGATCCATGATTCTTGACCTTCCATATAATGGAAATGTTCTAACTCATCCCTTTAGTTCCATTTGAAGGCTATAAATTGGGCCATATCTAAACCATGGAGAAGGAAAGAATTCAACTTTTGAGAGCAAAGATACTCTAGAGAAATTTTCACTTCACATTGAGTCTGCATCCCTTTGTCCTTTAAATTTTGAACACATTTTTCAACCCCCAACCTCTTCCATCTTTAATGGAGAACCTTGTTGACTCTCTTATATGAGCTTTCCTCTAGTGGAGGATAGAAGTGGTGGAGGTCCAGCTGGAAGGATCTTAGTTTCTTGGTTCTGAGACGTGCTGACACAAAATTTTGTCACTTATACACTTATGTTGATCATTTTTAATAGAAATACTACTTTCTCGTCTAATTGATGTCTTGCAAATATTTGAATTATTATTCCATGGGCGTATTTTTTATGAATGTTAATGGATTATGCTATTGAATGTGCTAACATTATATATTATCACCATATTCTTGTGTATCTTGGTTGTTGGAAACAAGTTGCAGGTATAAAGCTTTGAGTCGAGTGCTCAATGGTGGTCTTCATCGAACGTCCCAACGAGGTAGGCTCTTTATCTTGTCTTGTTAGCATTTTCATTTATATAGCATACTTGAGATTAGAGTTGATTTCTACAGTCATTCTGTATGTTGTGGTTTACCCCATGCCATAGAGTGATTTTCTCCATAACAAATCTACTTCCAAATTGATAGCCACACAAAAAATACCTGCTACAAACAAATTATAGCAACACACAACAAACTATTCTACTCTCCTCATATTTATGGGCCCTCCCCTGAGGGAGTCATGCCTAGATCGCTCTAATACCACATTAAAACGAGAGAGTAGAGTATTACACATAAATAATGGCATTAATCAATATATTGAATTACTGTAGTGAATGCATATAAATACAACAAGTGTGTCTCAAGATAAACAAACTACCTTGATCATACAATCAACCAATTGAGACAATATCTCAACCACACACCAAAATAGCATCTCACAAATCCAACTCTCAAACAACCTCATAAGAATAAGAGCACGCAACTCAGGTAGAGATTGACTCTAGTTCTTAATACATTAGCAGGCATAGTAGATAAGTAGGAAATATATATTCCAACATTTGATTCATGGGATRTTAAAAAATACCCCTAATTTCACTAGATATTGATAAATAGCTCCCCAAATCCTTTTGTTTAATCCTCTTCCCAATATATTTTTGCAGTTACAAAAACCCAATTTTTACTAAATATCCTTTGTTTTTACTAAATACCATTTTTATATCCCGGAATACCTATAAACCCTCTACCCTACATCCCCAATACCTACAATATATTAACTCTAATTTTTAATAAAATGAATCCCCATACAGACAATGTAACTTAAACATATACAAGATTGATGTATGATCTGATATGAATGGAAAAATATAGAAAAAAAATAATGGGGCCCATTCATTGTGAGGCATGGGACACCTTCTCAACATGTCTTCCACCTTCCTCTGGTGCTAAGACATATCAAAAGTGACACAGCTTCGTTAAGTTCTCATTTTCACTTGCATTTCCGATTGATTAGCAGCTTAGCCACTTAAACATGGTGGCGAGCACCCATTATTTTAACAACATTGCATTGCATGTAATCAAGCATGAGCATAAGTAACCTAGGGTATACGTTTCTTTATATCAAATGTAATATTTATTATTATATATAACAAATATAATATTAATTATTATATAATAATAATTATTATTATTATTATTAACACATATTTGAACTTGTAATTTTTTCAGGAGGAAATATATATTTTTAATTATTAAGTTCATTCAGACTATATCAAAATCATTTTTTTTCTAATAAGATTAAAGTGAATTCGATTAAATAGATTAAAATAAATTTGTATGCAGAAAATAAATAAATAAATAAATAAAATAAAAAAATACACTATAATCTTATTATAATCTATTAACAGTTTGTGTAATTAATGAATCTTATTATAATCTGTTTGTCTAATTGTTTGAAAGATAATCTATTTGTCAAATTGTTTGAATCTGTTTATCTAATTGTTTAAGAGATGTTATATATACGAACATATCCATAGAGGTGAGAGTGCAATGTGTGTAGAGTGTGTGAGCAAGACACAATATTATGGAGTGCAGTGTGTATGTGAGGAGAGGATGGTTTCTCCCTTAAATAATAAGAACGTCGATTATCATTGCCCCGTGGTTTTTTCCCGCATTGGGTTTTCACATAAATCACTCTACCAATTATGTGATTGTTGTTCTCGGTTTAATTTTGCTTCCATTGCTCAACAAATGGTGCAGGTAGAATAGGTACGTAGGTGAGCCAAAATGAATTATATAAAAGTCTTATGTGAGCAAAAAAACCTTTGAATATGTTTTTAACACACAAGGACAAGCAAACCAAAATACTGAAAAGATCAAATACTTTTTGAAAACAAAAAATATGATCTAGTGAGTTTCAAGTCACTGATACTCCCTAGACAATGTTAGAGGCATGCATAAACTCTAACACTTAAAAAATTAAAATCAATACACCCAATTTCCTCAAAATCGACGCACCCGATTTGTGCACCACATAGCTTCATCGGCGCTTCCCATACATATTGAGGGTGTGCTATCTTCCAAAATGATGCTACCCCTCATGCTTACAAGAGCGTTGATCTAACAAATTAAAGTTTTTACTAGATGGTATGAGTGGTATAAATTAAAGTTGAAGGCTTTCTTGTCTTATTATGTATGCATGACATGGTCGTGATTTTTAATGTTTAAAGTTCGAACCATTCTTAAACAAGTGGGTGGATGTTTAAAAGCTGATTTTGTTTTTATATAATAAAAGGTAAAAGGGTGGTTTAATCAAAAGCGAGGTC
Organism: Picea glauca; assembly: GCA_000966675.3. NCBI lineage: Eukaryota > Viridiplantae > Streptophyta > Pinopsida > Pinales > Pinaceae > Picea > Picea glauca. The sequence continues at coordinate 356,887 of JZKD02S1912765.1, forward strand.
AACTTTTATGTTTGGTAAAAAGGGTTTTTTAGGTATAATATATATATATATATATATATATATTTAAATCTTTTTATTAAATTTTTTGGGTTCATATTATTATTCTTCCACATTTAAAAAGCTTTAGTTTTATAAGTAGTAGTTTTGGAGTTTTATGTTAATGGCGAAAGTGTAGAGTTCTAAGTTTGAGTTGGAGAAATTCAGCAACAAGAACAACCTTATGCTATAGAAGCTTAAGAAATCGGCAAGCATGATAGATGAACATTGAGAAGATCTAGTTGCAAGAGCCCTCAGTACCATTTGTTTGTGTCTGGAAAATGAAGTGTCGTTTAACATCATTGAAGAGGCGACAACAATAGGTTTGTGGAACATACTAGAGAGTATGTATATGACAAAGTCCTTGATGAACATAATCTTCTTGAAGAGGCAGTTGTACAGCTTGTAGATGAAAGAAGGTACGAAAATTGTTGATCACTTGAATGTTTTCAATACTCTGATTTGTCAATTATCTAGTATGGACGTAACGCACGGAGATGAGGACAAGGAAGTTACACTATTGTGTTCATTGCTTGAGTCTAAATGGAATCATCTAGTCACAACTATGTGGTTTAGCTCTATAGATGCCATTGATTATGACATTTTTATGGGAGCTTTGTTGTCTGAGGAATGGAGGAAAATATTTAGTAATTAAACCTCAACAACAGGAACAATGGTGGTCAGGGGTTGATCTAGAGAAAGAGGGAGAAATCAAAGGGGTACATCAAGGTCTAAGTCAAAAAGAAAGAAGAGTAAGCATAAATGTTGATTCTGTGGAAAATCTGGGCATCTCAAGAAGGATTGCTGGAAAAGATAGAATGCGTCCAAGGAGGACTCCACAAAAAAAGAAAAGGAAGCTAATTTAGCTTAAACAAGTTCAGGTTTTGGTTCATGTATGGTTGATGAGGTATTGTCTACTTGTGATGTTTCACATCAACTTCAACATTGGTTATTATATTCTAGTGCATCCAGCTACATGTGTCTTCATAGAAATTGGTTCTCAACTTACCAATCTATTCATGATGGTGTTGGTTTTATGGGAATTGATTTTTCCTGTAAAATTGTTGGAGTTGGTAGCGTCCGAATTAAAATGCATGATGGTTGTGTAATAACATTAACAGATGTAAGGAATGTACCCGAACTTAGAAAGACCTTGATATCCTTGGGAGTTCTAGATTTTTCTGGTTACAGGTGTACAACTGAAGGTGGAGTATTGAAGGTGTCCAAGGGAATCTTAGTAGTCATGAAGGAAAAGAGGATCAGGAACCTTTATCAACTTGAAGGAAGGACAAAAATAAATCACACATTGATAGCATCTGTAGGTGCAAGTGACTTTGTTCGTCTATGGCATCAGTGTTTGTGTCATATGAGAGAGAAAGGGCTTATGGTACTAGTTGATCATATGTCACTTCCAAGTTTAAAGTTTCTGAATTTGAATTTTTGCAAGTATTGTGTTTTTGGAAAACAGTGTAGACATAAGTTTAAAATAAGAAGGCATATAATAAAAGGTATCATTGATTACATTCATTCATATGTTTGGGGACCATCCCCTACAATTTATTTTAGAGGAACATCATATTTTGTGACATTTATAGATGATTACTCCATAAAGATTTGGGTCTATTTACTTAAAAGAAAAGATGGTGTATTTAATACTTTTAAGCAATTTACAGCTTTGGTTGAAAAGAACATTGATAGGTCAATCAAGTGTTTAAGAACAAATAATGGAGGTGAGTTCACATCTATGGAATTTGAGAATTATTGCAAGGAAGTTGGGATCGAAAGACATAAGACCATGGTTTATACTCCTCAACAAAATGGTGTTTTTGAACGTATGAATAGGACTATTCTAGAGAAAGCAAGGAGCATGCTTAGTAATGCCAAGGTGCAACAGAAATTGTGGGAAGAAGAAGTTCTTACAATGTGCTCTCTAATAAATCGGTCACCATTAACTGCAATAAAATGTAATATTCTAGAAGAGGTATGGATAGGTCATTCGTGTGATTTTTCAAAACTGAGAATATTTGGTTGCAATGCTTATGCTCTTATTTCTAAAGATCAACGTTCTAAGTTAGATCCTAGATCAAAGAGATATTTCTTTGTTGGTTATGGTGATGGAGTTAAGGGGTATAGATTGTGGGATCCTACTGCCCACAAACTCATCATAATAAGAGATGTAGTATTTGGCGAATCCTCACTCTTAAAATCAGAATTGGTAGATGTTGAAGTGAGAAGAGAACAAGTACCACAAGTTCAACAAATTTAGTTGGAAACTCAACCATCTTCAAAAAGGGAGGAGCATGAACAAGTTCTAGAAGAAGAAGATGAAGATGCAAAAAATATCCAGGAAACTAATTATATGACTCAACCAGCTCTAAGGAGATCTTCACGGATCAGGAATCCTCCTACAAGGTATGATAATTATGTTTCATATGTGGCTTTGGTTTCTATTGATGGAGAACCTAGTTGTTTTTAGGAGGAAATTAAGTTATCTGAAAGTGCTCAATGGAAAGAATCCATGAAAGAAGAAATGGATGCCTTAGAGAGGAATAAAATACGGTACCTGGTAAAACTTCCAAAGGACGGGAAGGTTATCGGCTGCAAGTGGGTATACAAACTGAAAAATGGTGTTGATGATAAAGTCGAAAGGTATAAAGAAAGACTGGTGGAAAAGGGGTATTCTCAAAATGAAGGTATTGATTTTCATGAAATATTTTCACCAGTTGTGAATCTTGTTTTAGTTCATGTGGTGTTAGTATTAGTTGCTTTACTTGATCTTCAGTTAGAGAAGATATATGTTAAAACAACATTTCTACATGGAGATTTATATGAGGATATATATGGAACAATTTTTACACATTATTTTTGTCATCCCTATGACCGTTAATGATGTAAACCTATATATTGCCTTCAGAGGGGTCAATGGCCTGAGTTCTTGAAGAGAGAAGGGAGAAGAACTTTTCCGGAGAAAAGAAGTTGCATTTTCCTTTGTAAAAACCTTATAAAAAAGGAAGTTTGCAAGCCGCATTATAGATAGGGTGTGAGAATGCTTGATTCTCATAGGCTGCATCATATCTAGGTTGCAAGGAGTTCGCAGTCTTCTCTATAGGCAGGGTACGAGAATGCTTACACGTGGGAAAACGAGCGTTTTCTCGAATATTCTAGAAGGAGAAACTTCCATGGTAAGGTGGCATCCAAATGGTTTTGATATTACTTGCTTTCATGATTTAGTGGGATCATCCTAACCTCCTCACCTTATCCTCTTCAACTTATAAAAGGAGAGGAGCTCTCATGGAGAAGGGCTAAGTTGGATTTGGCTTGGAATTATTAGCTTGGGTGGGGTGTCTTTGAGTTTTGCCTTTGTCAAGATAGATTGTGAATATTATCATATCTGTGCTCTTAGAATTCTTGGAATGGAAGTGTGTGGGGAACAAAGGATAGTCGGAAGGGATCTTATGACATCAAGGCCATGGTTGTCATCTTTCTTTCACATTTAATATGATACAATAATATGATTCTTTCATATTAAGCTTGTTGTGTTTTATTGTATGATTCTTTGATCACGTACATAGGCTTATATTGAGTTTATGCTATTACTATAACTTTGGTTGGTTGTGTTCTTTTACAGGATCATCATTTTATGAGCATTGGAACGGAGCTAGGATGGAAATGGCGAGAGGAAGCAACATTTAAATGGTATGTCACCCATCCCTCTTTAGTTGGTAAATTCAATATTTAAAAATTAAGGAAAGCGTCATGTTCTGGTGTGTTTTTTTCTAGATCTAGGTGGATCTAGGGAGATCAGTTAGTGTCCGCACCCACCGATTTATCCAATAACAAAATTGGTGACTCCACTGGGGAATGGATTTTTTCCTAGTTAGTCTAGTTTACCTTGCTTTGATTGCTTGATTTATGGTCTCTGAGTCTGTGGGAGATCCATCCAGACTCTCTGGATCTGAAAGTTCACTCAAATTTTTTGTCCTTTTTCTAATTTTTTCTTGATTACAAACCTTCTCTCACTGTACCTCTCTGTGGCCTACGAGAATCATTGATGTTTTCACCCTATTGTTCAGTTCAATGCGACCTTCTCGCACCTTGCCTGTATCTAGACTGCGAGAACCACTAATTCTCGCACTGTACCCCACTACCAAGCTGCAAACTCATTTGTAAAAGTTTTGGATTAGGTCTTCCAGTCTTTTTGATGCCCAGTTTTCCTTTGATCATTTGGATTGAACTTTTGGAGCTTATATTGATCTGTTTACAGTCTGCTTGACATTCTTTGAGTTTCTTTTAGCCATCTTTTCTTTGTTTGGTTTCGAAGGATTAGTCTTTTTCTTTGAGTGTCTTTCAATTACAAAGCGTGTGTTTTCTTTAGAATTGTTTAGGGAAATATCAAATTTCTTCTAAATAGTTCGCTTTAAAAGAAAACTTTTAGTTTGGGTTTCTTTGTTTTAACAAAGTTCATTATTTCTTTTAGTGAAATTTTTGAAACAAAAAGATTTAATTTCTTGCTTTATATTAGATTGGGGGCATCCTTGCATTTGAAGTAGTGAAATTGCATGATTCTTGGAATTTTTTGGTCTTAAATTTCGAAAAATGTTCCCCCTCATGGTCGGGGGGAGGCATGAATCGTGCATTGGTGCACAATATCTTTTTCTCATTTCTTGAGAATCTTGATATTGATGAGTTTAATATATTTTGGGACATTGTGTATAAGAGAATGATAAATGTTTTCTCCTTCTCATAGCATATATTTCATCGAAATGAAAAGATTGCATCTTCATATCTTTGCATAACTTTCAAGTCAGTCAAAACACCATATTGTCCATGCCATGTTCCTCTTGAGTAACAACAGCCATAAAATAAAGCACTTATAAAAAATTGATTAGACATTTTTATATTTTCTGGTAGCAAACCTACATTAGATTGGTTGTAGGGCTTTGGAATAGGTGTGAAAGATAACTTTCAAAAGCTGCAAACAAACGTAGAATCTTGAGTTAGGGAGCAGTGAAATCCACTTATTACATTCTGTCCTGGGAAGCCCTTCTTACACAAGGGTCAATCACGAGGTCACATTGAGATTGACAGAGTTACTCACCCTGATTTGTTTGTCTTGGTGTAAAGATTGTGTGTATTATGGGGGTCACTTGAAGGTATTCCCACATTTATGAGTGGAAGGCTTTCGAGTTGATTTTGGGATAGATACCCTGCCTTTGCGCATGGATCGGACTGTTGACTATTTCCCCATGCATCACTATAGTAATTGATAACCTTAGTGGTCTATATCTTTAGGGTATTTACACAAGGTGACTGTGGAGGGGCAAGTCTTCATGGTACCTGGAATCGACGTTGGCCAAACTCACTCGGGCTCCTTGAAGGGTATACCCACGTTTATGTGTGGGAGCTTGCACCAAGGCGTAAGTCTATTAAACAGGTCGTCAATGTAACTTTTCCACCCGCTCTATCCCAACCCCTTCTTACTTTGTCCCCACGAAATTGGATTTCATCACCAACTAGTGTGCTCATTGTGAGAAGGTTTTATTTACTTACTATATTTTTAGCGTGTATTGTTTGTTTTCCCTAGCAGACTCTAGGTTGGATTTTTGTTTTAATGGAATCAGTTCTCGGGATGACTGTTACACATTATTTTCGTCATCCCTATGATCGTTAATGATGTAAACCTATCTGTTTCCTTCAGAGGGGTCACAGTGGCCTGAGTTCCTAAAGAGAGAAGGGAGAAGAACTT
>JZKD02S1912765.1:362718-406182 GCA_000966675.3 Picea glauca
GAATCTTCTAGAAGGAGAAGCTTCTATGGTGAGGTGGCATCTGAATGGTTTGGATCTTACTCACTTTCATGATTTAGTGGGATCATCCTAACCTCCTCACCTTATCTTCTTCAACCTATAAAAGGAGAGGAGTTCTTGTGGTGAAAGTTAGCTTGGATGAGCTTGAGCTTGGGTTCTTTGGCTTGGAATTATTAGCTTGCTTAGTGTGGCTTTGAGATTTGCTTTGTCAAGATAGATTGTGAGTAGCTATCAGATCTATGGAAAGTGAATCTTTGGAGAAAGAAGTGTGTGGGGAATGAAGGACAGTAGGAAGGGACCTTGCGACATCAAGGCAATGGTTGTAAGTTTCTCTTTCAATTAATATGATACAGTAATATGTTTCTTTCCCATAAAGTTAGATATACTTTATTACATAACTCCTTGATCATATGTATAGATTAGCTATTGGATATATTATTTTATTTCACTTTGGTTGGTTTGTGCTGTTTTGATCTTGACCGCACAAGAGAGCTGGAGTGAAGCAAGGAACAACAGAGACCAAGGAAGCGATTACAAGGTACATATCTTCTTCTCACTTCCAATTTAATTCAATAGTTAGATATAGGGAAAGCAGTATATTCTGTCTTGTTTTGTTCTAGATCCAGGTGGATCTAGGGAGGTCGGTTTTTGTCCGCACTCACGGACTTATCCTATAACAATGACCAATGAAGGAACCCATTTTCCAGCGGAACCTTTTGTTTTTCCTTCTTATGGAAACATTGGTCCTCCGCATATTGCTACTTTGAGCCTTCCAGGTCTCACAATTGGATTACCCATATGGTTGTTTTCAACTCAGGTAATCCCGAATGCAGTTAGTGCTTCAGTTGCAAGAAATTCCTCCCAAGAGAATCAACCTCATGTTGATCCTTCACCTTCTTCACCAATAAGGTCTTCTTCTTCTTATTCACTTGCAAGGTCTTCTTCTATTTCATCTTCTTCGTCGAGTGAAAGTTTTGAAGCTAGTAACCCGATGAATAAGAAGAAGAAGAAAAGAAATATTAAGAAGAAGAAAAATAAACAAGGGTCAAAACCTCCAACCATTGCTAAACATGTTGGAAAACAACCAGTTATTATTACTCGTGTTGGGAGTGTTGATGATGTCAAGATCACCCAAACAAACCGTAAGCCCAGGTACCCTTGCAGGCTTTGTAAGAGTATCCATATGCTTAAGGATTTCCCTAGTCTATCCAAGGTTATAGAAGCATGGTCTACATCTCCTTTCCAATCCACGTCGTCATCCTCTGAACAACATGCTGACAACCCCCCTTCAACCAGTCATGATATGGTTGGGAACAAGAAAAGTAGAGTCAAGTTCCCGTGTATGGTATGCAAAGGGAGTCATCTCACTCACCTTTGTCCTCATATGGATGAAGCCTCGAAATTACTAGAAGACATGACTGTTTCACAACCTCAACTTCCAGCTGCTTACCGTAAACATTCTCTCAACCCTCAAATAGTTGATGGAATGATCACTCTGGTCCCTTCACTATTGAATCCGGTTGCTCATGTCGTCAATCTGGTCACGTATTTAGTTGAACCAGTTGACAAAGTGGTTGATCTGATACCATCCTTGGTCAATCCCACTCTCCCCTCAAAGAGTGAAACTAAAGCGATCGATCTGATCCCATTCTCGGTCGATCCCACTCTCCCATTAGAGAGTGTCACCCAAGTGGTTGATCTGTTTCCCTCTGTCAACCCCATTCTCTCCTTGGAGAATGAAACTCAAGTGGTCGATCTGATCTCTCCATCGTTCGATCCTACTCTCCCGCTAGAGAGTAAATCTGATGTTGCCCACATTGTTCTCATTGATACAGAATCTCCCATGCTGAGGGGTGTTCCTCCTTGTCCCGTAGGACCCCCTCCAAGTAATGAGGCCATATGTTTTGATTGGGGTGTGATAACTGGACCTCGTCTTCCCTCTTACATTCCTTTCCAGATTACAGTATAGGTTTGTGGTCAGGACATTCCTCAAACGTTGATAGATGAAGGTTCGTCTGTTAGTATTTTGTCCTCTATTGCTTGGCAAGATTTGGCTTATCCTCCACATGCATCGATTATATAGAATATGTTATCTTTTAATAAAAGAACCAACCAACCTTTAGGGACCCTTCCCCATTTTCCTGTAACTTTGGGAGGGAAAATTGTCTTTATTGTGGTCATGGCCATCCAAGACCCTTGGATTTTTCTTTACTCCTTGGGCGAGATTATGTCTATTCCATAAAAGATATTATGTCTACTCATTTTCACGTGATATTTTTCCCTCATGATGGATGGGTTGTGACTGTTGATCAACATTCATTCGTTGACCCTGCCTGGATTGCCTCCCTGAATGGTTCTTATATGCAGACGATATCGCCCCCACCAGAGGTCAATTATGTGGTGTTGTCACCCATGGCTTCAACTTTTGATGACTTAGATCCAGTAGTTGACATGGTGATCTCTTCGATAGGGTTGTTAGAGCCTGATCTCTTTACTCCTATCATGACCCTCAACATGGTGTCCTTCTAGAGTGTGTTACTTCCTTCCAGCAAAGACCTCTTGGAAGCCATGACCAAGTTTTTTCCCTTGACATGTTGTCCTTCTGGAGCATTGTCCTCTTGGAATACATGATCAAGAATACATTGAGGATAGTTTTTTCTGTCTCTGAGGCAACCTCGTTAAAAAATGAAACAAAGGTCTATGAGCATGATTTTATGATTTCAAGCTCGTTAAAAAATGAAACTAGACTTGAGCATAGTTTTCTAATTTCAAGCTCGTTAAAAAATGAAACCACTTACGAGGATAGTTTTTTCACCTCTGTGGAAACCTCATTAAAAATTGAAACAAAGGTTATGAGCATAGTTCTTATTTCTGTGTCAAGCTCGTTAAAAAATGAAATAGTTTTCCCACTCTCTATTTGAGTCAAGTCCTTCATCTAGTATTTGAAGCTTCATTTCCTCTGCCTTTTTCATTGGATGAAACAAAGATTGGGGGCAAATACTTTCATCCTCTGGAATTCATGCTGAAGTAGAGTCGCTATTTTCTTAAGCTGGGGGATAAGTACCAACCATCCATGTGTTATGCATTGGGAAGTCCAAGCATATTTTTCTATGGTTCAAGTTTGTGTAAAAATGAAACCACTTACCTCAAGCATAGTTTCCTCTAGTTCAAGATTGTGTAAAAATGAAACTAGGTCCAAGCATAGTTTCCTCTGGTTCAAGCTTGTGTAAAAATGAAACCAGGTCCAAGCATAGTTTTGTTTTTTTTTAAAGCTTGCGTAAAAATGAAAACAATCCCGAGCTTAGTCTTTGTTCTTTCTCATGCTCGTAAATACATGAGAATAAGTTACCAAGATTAGTCTTTGTTCTTTCTCATGCTCGTAAATCAATGAGAATGTAACCAAGTATACTTTTATCACTTTTTCGAACTCGTAAATGTTATACGAAAAAGGAACCCCCTGGAGTCCCCTTTAATCTCTTTTTAGACTCTCTAAGCATGAAAAGATTGTCGAGCGACCTTGTTCTTTTCATGCTCATAAAAGTATTTGAAGAAAATGTTCGATGGATGATAGTTTATCACTTTTTCGGTTTCGTCAAACTAATTTATGAAAAAAGAACTAGGAGAGTTCTCTTTAAGTGTTTTTTAGACTCTCTAAACATGAAAAACCCCTTGAGTTTTCTTTCTTTCGACTCATTCAACAAACATCGAAAGAGCCATATGGGACCAAACCACTCCTTCTTAGGGTTCGTTAAATATAATATGAGGGACTTGTATGAAGGATGAGCTTACATTTACAAGAATATGTTATCCTCCTCAAGCTTGTGTAAAAATAAAGAGGTACTCGCCAAAAATGGTGGGGCAAAAATTGGGAAAGAAATGTGTCTAAACCTGTATTCCATGGAAGAGTCGGTTTTGAACATGACACCCTTTCACTCGCTTTGTGTCTAGGTTGAAAAATCCACTCGTCTCTTGATCATACTCCTTATAAGATTACAAATTGGTCTATGATCCCTGTTGTTGATTCAGTATTTCCCAGGACAGTTGTTGTGTCATCAATATGTTCAAAGAGATGTTCAACCCGGAAAGCCTTCTATTGTGTCGGCCATTTCTGTAGTCCTTAAGACTTCTATTGTGTCAGCCATTTCTATAGTCCTTAAGCCTTCTATTGTGTTGGCCATCCTTGAGTCAGTCCTAAATCACTTGTTACTCTGATCTACCTCAAATATTTTTACCCGTTTCATGTCATTGATGGGGGATACATTAAGGCCCTCCTATGACAAGTATTTTCCTGTCGAATTCAACTCATTATCTAGGAATCAAACTTAGAAACTAATTTGTACCTTGGAACTTGCATGCCTCAATGGCAAGTTTCCCTGCTTTCAACAGTGGGTTTTCATTATTGACCCCTGATCGGGAGATTCCGCCGAGTGTTCGACTTCAGCTCATTAATTCATATTCGTTGGATTGTACTAGTGTACCTTGGGAGTCATTGACATTGATGGTGATTTCCCTCGCACTTGTTAATGGTTCTCATCATTGACCGGTAATCAAGTGGTTTTTACCATGTTCAACTCCAGCACATGTATTCACATGGTTAGATTCATACTATAGAGTGGTGGATATGAAGACCCTAGACCTTTTCTGTCAGACTCAGGTTGCATTGGAGTATATTCATATTGTATTGGTGCATAGATCCACAGTGTATGTTTGGTGGCTATGTTCAAATTTGAGTCTTTAACACATAGATCCATAGTGTATTTTTGGTGGCTATGTTTAGATTTGAGTCATATTGGCATGGATCCACAGTGTATGTTTGGTGGCCATGATTTGTCTTACTTGACATGGATCTTCGCATGTCGACATTTATGATTTGAGTCATTTGTATTTTGAGTATGGGAACGCCTACCTCAGTGATGATATATTATTGTACTGTATTTCCTTGTTTGTTGGCAAGTTTCCGACCGATTGTTCCTTGTTCCCTACACACACTCGACAAAGTATTTCAGCTATCACTCTGTTCTAACTTCATACTTTGGGGGGGATCTATGATACACATTATTTTTATCATCCCTATGACCGTTAATGATGTAAACCTATCTGTTGCCTTCAGAGGGGTCAGTGGCCTGAGTTCCTGAAGAGAAAAGGGAGAAGAACTTTTCCTGAGAAAAGAAGTTGCATTTTCCTTTGTAAAAACCCTATAAAAAAAAAGTTCACAGGCTGCATTATAACTAGGGTGAGAGACTGCTTGATTCTCATAGGATGCATCATATCTAGGTCGCGAGGAGTTTGCAGTATTCTCTATAGGCAGGGTGCAAGAATGCTTACACGTGGGAAAAATGAGTGTTTTCTCGAATCTTCTAGAAGGAGAAACTTCCATGGTGAGGTGGAATCCGAATGGTTTGGATCTTAATCACTTTCATGATTTAGTGGGATCATCCTAACCTCCTCACCTTATCCTCTTTAGCTTATAAAAGGAGAGGAGCTCTCATGGATAAGGGCTAAGTTGGATTTGGTTTGGAATTATTAGCTTAGGTGGAGTGTCTTTGAGTTTTTCCTTTGTCAAGATAGATTGTGAATATTATCATATCTATGCTCTCAAAATTCTTGGAATGGAAGTGTGCGGGGAACGAAGGACAGTCGGAAGGGATCTTATGACATCAAGGCCACAGTTTTAATCTCTCTTTCACATTTAATATGATACAGTAATATGATTCTTTCCTATAAATCTTCTTGTGTTTTATTGTATGATTCCTTGATCACGTACATAGGTTTATATTGAGTTTATGCTATTACTATCACTTTGGTTGGTTGCATTCTTTTGCAGGATCATCATTGTATGAGCGTTGGAACGGAGATAGGATGGCGATGGTGAGAGGAAGCGGCATCTAAATGGTATGCCAGCCATCCCTCTTTAGTTAGTAAATTCAATATTTAAAACTTAAGGAAAGCGTCATGTTTTGGTGTGTTTTGTTCTAGATCTAGGTGGATCTAGGGAGATCAGTTAGTGTCCGCACCTACCGATTTATCCAATAACAACAACCAGTAGGGTTTTTTCAGGATCACAATAAGAGGTTTGTTTGCAAACTCAAGAAATCATTGTATGGCCTGATACAATCTCCCATGAAATGGTACAAGAAGTTTGATTCCTTCATGGTGAACCTAAATTTTACAAGAAGTGAATATGATCATTGTGTTTACTTTAAAAAGTTGGAAAATGGCATGTTCATTATTTTGGTGTTATATGTTGATGATATTATTGTGGCAAGAAAAAACATGGTCAAAATCAATAGGTTAAAGGCTCAGTTGGCTAGGGCATTTGATATGAAGGATCCATGAGCAACAAAACAAATATTAGGCATGGAGATACACATAGACATGAAAAATGGTAAGTTGTGGTTATCACAACAAAAGTATGTGGAGAAAATACTTATGATATTCGATATGAATGATGTGAGACATGTACAGATCCCTTTGGCTTCTCATTTCAATATTTCTTCAAGTTTATGTCCTAGTAATGATGAAAAAAAAGATTATATGTCTCGTCTACCATATGCTAATGTAGTGGAAAGTTTGATGTATGCGATGGTGAGTACTAGACCAAATATTTCACATGCAGTTGGTGTTGTCAGTAGATACATGGAAAATCCAGGTAAAGATCATTGGACAACAATGAAATGAGTGCTTTGATATATTAGACACACAAATAATTATTCTATCACCTATGATGGTTCCAATGATTCAGTTTGTGGTTGTATAGATTCATATTTTGTAGGTGACTTGGACAAAAGGAGATCCACTTCATGATATGTCTATACTCTTGTAGGAAGACATATTAGTTGCATGTCAAAGCTTAAAAATGTAGTTTATTTATCCACTATCGAGGAAGAATATATGGTTTCTTCACATACATGCAATGAGGTAATAAATTAGTTTTATTAGAGAAGCTATGATGGTATTTGGATTCTCTTGGCTTGCATAAAAGGTGATGAATTAATTAATGTCATGATATATCAGGTGTTGGGCACTTTAATTGTCTAAATGAATAGAAAATTAAGGTGTTCAATATAAATTGTCAATCCAGGGAGTCTGTTATTTCAAGATAATTGTGCATAGTCTATGCTAGATTATGGAAGCAACACTAATATAATTGTAGTAGGGAAAAAGAAACAAAAATTATTACTAACACAATTATGCTGACATAGTTGGAGTTCCACAAAATTGAAATCACAATTTGAAATCTAAACCGATGAGTGTATAAGAATTCTAGATTACCTACTCTAATCCAACTTTCTATTTTACTTTTGCAGGAAGAAGTTCTCTACTAATTGCAGAAAGAAATATATTTATTGCAAGAAAGTAATCCACACTTTTATTTTCTTTTACTTGAAAACAAGATTTTAATCTAATGCAAAAAAAGGGGAAGTAGTTCTCCAGTAGTGTTCATCAATTGATTTTTAATTCTCATGAGATAGATTTATGCACATATAACAGGAAGGAACTAGACTGTAACAATAACTGTATTCTAGAATTGTTTAATAGATAAACCATTCACATTAAAACAATTATTCTGGAATTCAAAATAGAGGGGAATCTGTGAGGAAGGTGGGCCCTTTCCTTCTCACTGAGTCCTCTCAAAGAAATAGGATACAGTATACTAAAGAAATTCAATCCACTCTTCTATTGATTTGCCAAAATGTTGTGTACAATAAGCTTTACTTCACTTCACTTTCTCATAGTCAGAATCCATCCCTCTGATTACAAAAACTCTGATATTTAAAGTTAGAGTCATTCAGTTAAAACAAAATCAAAACAAACTTGAGAATCCCCGATTCTCAAGCTATTCATATGATATCATTAATGCAAGATCTAGAACTAATCTTGTAAGTTGAAACATGTAACAATAGGTGTAGCATCTTTCAGGATCAGTGGCATTTGTTGCAGCAGTCATATAACAATAGAATCGATGGTATTTGTTGTAAAAGTCATGTAACAGCAGAATCGGTGGCACCTGTTGCAACAGTCGTGTAACATCTTCCAAGATTGGTGCATAATTGTAACAACTTCCAAGATTGGCGCATAGCTGTAACAACTTCCAAGATTGGCGCATAGCTATAACAACTGGTGTAACAGGAGCGACCATTCTTTAAGAATTGGTTTTTCTATTCATTTCGATCATTAGTTGAATCATTTTATGGGTAAAACATGTGAACATTACCAATCAAACATGCTAAGTAAATGAAAATACAAAAGCAAGATAAATGATTTATACCTTGGGAAAAAAAGGTCTTATCATGCATTATAGTAGGCATTAGCTTAGAGATGATAAGGTTGAATAGGCAAAAGATGTGATGAAAAAGGGACATTTTTGGGTCCTAACATTTCCCCCAACTGAAGACATTGCATGTCCTCATGCAAAACACATTCAAACCTTACTTTGTAGCTGAATTAGAGAATTGACTCTTCCAGTGAAAAACTGCTAAGATAAATTGATAAGTGCCTGTATGGAAAAATGTTGTGTTAAAAAGAAAATATGTGGTGTCAATAATTTGTCTAAGTTGCTTTGTCTTGAAGAACCTAATTATTTTGAGTTTCTTGACTAACAATTAGTGAGGGAAACAAAGGTTCTTGTTTGAAATATGTTGGTAAACCAACAACTACCTTATGACGTTGAGATCTCCTCAGTTGTGTTGTTCTATGTGTAGCAGTAAGTGCATGTTCAGTCTTGACTGAGAGAGTTGTTGGTCCTCCAGCAACCGACACTTTTACTATCTTATAACCTACCTCAAAGTATATGTTTCCACACTCAAAGCACATGATTTCTTTATTTCTATCCATAACATCTTTTTCCAGTGCTATGATGTCAAAAGTAATCCCTTATGGATTCTTCTGTCGAGCAGTCTCCAATTCTTGTTTCAGGGTGTTTAACTCTGATTTGAGGCTTTCATTCTCTGTCATGAGTGCGATAATTTTAAAGTTTTTTGTATTCCTTATTTTTCTCTCAATTTGGCCAAACAATTGGGCAAGTGGTACATCCTCAACATTATTTGTAACTAGTTCTTGTGGAGCAGTTAGACTATCAATAGTTGTTTCTAGTGGAATAGTTGTTTCTTGTGTAATAGTTGGGTCCGTCATGACTAGTTCTTGTGGAACAGTCTCATCATGGATAGCTGGTTCTTATGGAACAACTTCATCCTGCTTGACTTGTTCTTGTATACCGGTCCCATTGTTTGCAACTATCTCTACTGGCACTATTATTTCACTGGAAGAGACCGGTTCTTGTGTGACAGTCTCTTCATCAATCATAGAGGATAATTGATGAAGAATAGGAATATCTTGTTCCATATCTTGCCATCCAATTGATGCTTCCGCAAAGCTAGTAGACCTGGTTTTTCTCCTAGGTAAAATAGAAACGAAAGAAGAGGCTTTCTTCTTTGTTGCTGGAGGAGGAACAGGTTGTTCTTCCTCAACAACACAAGTAGGAAATTTAGGTATAGTTGGGTCTTCTATGATATGGATATCGTTACTTGACATATGATGCACAAAATCATCAGGCGGAGCCAATGATTATGTTGCAATTGGAATACATTCAGTCTGAATTGAGAGAATAGTTTCTTGAAGTTTTGGGCACAAATTAAAATGTGGTATACATATCTCTATAGAGTTCTCTGTCATAGCAACATAAGGGTTTTGAGTTGTTGTTGATATAATTGGGTCAAGGTTTTTCCGACATTTTCCCTTGAATGGAGGTTTTCTTTTCTGAGATAATCTACTGGCAGTGATAGTAGGGCTTGGAACAGTTGTTGTAGAAATAGGTGGCTCTCTCAGTGTAACAACAGAAGGGGTAGTCAGACTTGTTGTTGTAGTGGACCATTTTGACCTTGTGCGCTTTCTAGGTGATCCAGATATAGGAACAGGGGTTCTTTGTTTATGAGCAGGGGGTAATTTTTCAATAACATCTTCCGCAGCCAAGGGATGTGATGCATGGCTCGGTGTAGTAGTTGGTTGTTCCTCATTTTGAGAAATCATAGCTACAGGATCTATCAATTCAAATACATCAAGGATTATCTATTTGGTGCTAGGATGGTCGCGGGTTGTGCATTTAATTCTCTGGGTCGTCTTACGGGCAACGACAATAGGGGTTTGGACTGTTGTTGTAGCCGAGGGAAGAGACTCGGGAAGAGGTCCAATCATATATGCAGGTATAGAGGGTGGTTGGTCTGCTACAACAGGTAATGGGTTATGGGAAATTCCCATACCTTTGTGAATTAATAGTCCGATGAGTCTGTGATTAGAAAGGTATTTCTTGGGGTTTTTGGATTGTTTTACAAAATGAGCCATGTTATTCAATGAATGGAGGAGAAAATAAGGAATGTTTATGAATTTCTTATGTCAAAGATGTGATAATAAGATGAAATCACAAAAATAAATGAATTGGTACCTACCTTCACAGGTAATGAACCTTTTGATGAACTCTACAACTTTCCCCCATGGATCTGGTAAGGAATTGGCATCTACACATCGGCCTTTTGTCCGAATTTGCTCATTGTCAACGAGGAAATCTTTCTGAGCATATGAAAGATGTGTTTTTCAGTTAAACCATTGGTCTCCTATTGTTGGCAACCCTGTGACAACAACAATTCTTTCTTCTGATACTGGAATCCTTACCCCATTCACCATTGAATATCCTTCAGTGAGATTTTGACTAAACTCCAATACCTCATCCTCATTAAACCCCTGCAGCTTCTTAAAATACGATATCCAGCTGGCCTGGAGAAATATTTGGTAGGCATCTGGGTGTAACAACAAAGTGTCCAAATTTGTGGGCTCATACCTCACAATTGATCCTCCATTGATGTTGCTTGAGAGTCTAACAGGCACGTAGGAGGAGAGACCAGCACCTAAACCATAAACGCAACCGGTTCGAACGTGGTTTGCATGTAGAGTACAATGTCTCAACAAAAATAAGTGTGGTCGAAAAGGTGGTGAAGGTGAGTATAAAATATCGTTTGGATGGCTAGATGTGGATTCCCCCCCCCCACCCCAACTAATCGGATTGGCTCCAAGTGGATCAATTTATCACAAGTTGTGAGAAAACGGGAAAGCATGCTTTTATATATTCATTACTTTAACACATAGAATTAGTCATGTACCTCATATCTTACCGCACATAACTATCTGTCAGAGTGATCGCGCTATCCAACCGCCATCTAAGTTGCATGAAATAGTTGACATGATGAAGGATAGTGTGAGAAATGACGATATGACAACTAGAGCATATATTGAGTCCTTTCTGGAGATAATCAGTTCGAAATCATCGGATGTGAAGTCAAGTAATGATGAAACAACACTTTCAGATAGAGAAGGCGGAAAAAGATAGTTGCAGTATGAATAAATCAGCGGTGTTGCAGCATGTAAAGAGTGTAGAGCTGGATTGGCAGTATTTGGCAGAAATGTGATAAAAGAAAGAGTGAAGTGGCAAGAAAGAATAACAGTGATCAGTGTATCAGTAGGTACTTCGGCCAAAATGGCGGAGGTAGGTGTAACAACAAATGAGATGGTCGGAAAAGAAAATGGTGTAACACATGAAAAGCGACCATTGTGTAACAGTAGGGAAATTGGCCAACTTATCAGAAATGGGTGTAACAGCAGGAAAATCGGCCAATTTATCGAAAATGGGTGTAACAGCAGAAAATTGGTCGATTTGTCTGAAAGGGGTGTAACAACAGGAAAATCGACCAATTTATCAGAAATGGGTGTAACAGCAAAAAATCGGCCAATTTGTTTGAAATGGGTGTAACAACATGGAAATCGGCCAATTTGTCGGAAAAGGGTGTAACAACAAGAAATCGACCAATTCGTCGGAAAAGGGTGTAACAATAGGAAAAATCGGCCAATTTGTCTGAAATGGGTGTAACAGCATGGAAATCGACCAATTTGTCAGAAAAAGGTGTAACATCATGGAAATCGGCCAATTTGTCAAAAAAAGGTGTAACAACATGGAAATCGGCCATTTTGTCGGAAAAAGGTGTAACAGCATGGAAATTGGCTAATCGTTGCATCACTTAGTTTTTAGGAAGTTTTTCAACTTCCATTAACTAATCATTTGTCGCATTTTCTGTATTCATCCTTGTTGTTCATCAATTCACCTGCATACACAAAAACTGGCTGATACCCTTCAAGGTTGAATTTATTAGCATAGTAAAAATAATCAAACAAAAACAAAGAAATTTAAATTTTGCTTAGTTTATTTATATACAAGGTCTGAGCAAAATAAGTCCTAAGGTTGAGAAAGGGAAGGAGAAAGCTCCATTACTTATAAGAATTGATAACCTGTATTGACTGAACATCTAGATTTGAATTCTGCCTTGGACAGTGGACACTGATACAGGCGTGGGCGATGACCATTTGCATGTAACTATGTATCGGATCCATCAATAGTGATCAAACTGACTATCCCATTGGGAAGAACAATGTCTACCTCATAAGGTCCTATCCATCGTGTACGCAACTTACCCTGAAATTATTTAAAGCACGAAACATACAACAGATCCCAATCTCCTTTCTGGAATAATTTCTTCTTGATGACTTGGTCATGCCATTTTGTTCTCTATTTTTGAATCACCGAGGTTTGATGAATAGCATCCAAACACTTTTCATCAAGCTCATTGAGCTGCTACAGTCTGGCCTTCTATGCCATAGTCAAGTCAAGTTTGACTGCTGATGCGGTTCTTAAGGTTTTTATTTCGAATTCAATGGGAAAAATAGGGATTTTCCATATACCATCTCGTAAGGAGAAAAACCAGTTGTGTTTCTCCAAGTATTTCAGTAAGCCCATAGATGTTCATGCAATCTGTCTTTCCAATATTGACGATGTTCTCTCACTATTTTAGTAAGAATGGATTCGATAAATTTGTTGGTACTTTCCACCTGGTCATTGCCTTGTGGATGGTATGGAGAAGTCATTCTAAGTAAAACATGATATTTACTGAGTAGGAATTTAAGTTTATGTGATGTGAAAGGGGGTCCTCCATCATTTATTAATTCTCTAGGAACTCCAAACCTAACAAATATATCTTCAAACATAAATTCTAAGACAGATTCTTTTGAGGCCCTAATGAGTGCTTTCGCTTCGACCCACTTGGTCATGTAATCTATACAGACCAATATATATACTTTCTGATTATAAGGTAGGTTAATGGGCCGTATGAAATCCATGGCCCATCTCTCAAAAGGCTCTAACACTACTTGAGGCTGGAGAGGCATCTCATCCCTATGATTTGGTTGACCCATTCGTTGGAAACTGTCACAAGTTTGAACGTATTTCTTGGCATCTTGAAATATGGTGGGCCAAAAATAGCCCATCCTTAAAATTTTATGCCCGATCCTTTTATCAGTAGAATGACCCCCACAAGGGACATCATGACAAGCCTTCAATAGATCATACACTTCATCATCCCTTACACATCTCCTGATTTCCTGATCCAGACCTGTGTAGAAAAGGTATCCTCCTATCCAACTATACTGAGCACTCTTCTGAATAATCTTCCTTCTTTCTTGAGGAGATAAATGGGGAGGTACCTTCCCTCCAACCAAATAATTAGCAATGTCTATATACCAAGGTGATTGAGCAGATACTGCAAATAAATATTTATTTGGAAATGAATCATCAACAGGTAAATTATCATCATTTATATGTAATCTTGAGAGAAAATCAGTAACCACATTTTCTTTTCCTGGTCTATCTACTATAGTGATGTCAAATTCTTGTAGTAGTAACAACCATCTTGTTACTCAAGCATTAGTAATAGGTTTATTCATAAGATATTTAATTGTTGTATGATCAGTATGAATAAAAGTAGAATATCTTGTGACATAATGCCTGAATTTATTGATTGCATAAACTACTGCTAAGAATTCTCTTTCAGTAACTGTATAATTTAATTCAGTAGGAGCCATATTCTTGTTAATATAGTAGATAGCATAGGGCTCTTTGTATTTCTGTTTCCCTAGTACTGCACCGATTTTAGTATCTAAGGCATTTGAAGAAATGTGAAATGGAAGAGCCCAATTGGGCCCTCTCAAAATGGGAGCTATGGACAATTTTTGTTTTAGATCTGTAAAAGACAATTCATAGTTGTTAGTCCAACAAAATTCAACATCTTTTGTTAATAGAAAAAACAAGGGGGAAGCCAGTTTTGAATTTTTTTTAATGAATCTCCTGTAATAGCGAGCATGCCCTAAAAAACTTCTTACCTCTTTCTAAGTTGATGGAGTTGGAATATCCAAAATTACCTAGATTTTGGCTGGGTCTACCTGAATTCCTGCATAAGAAATGAAGTGTCCCAGCACTACTCCCTCGCTCATCATCATATGGCACTTTTCCGTACTTAAAGAAAGATGAGATTGTATACATCTTTTGATCAATTTTTCCAGATTAGCTAAGGCTTCAGCGAAATCAATTCCATAAGGTGTAAAGTCATCCATGAATATTTCCATACAGTCATTCACCATATCAGAAAAAATACCAATTACAACTCTCTAGAAAGTGGTTGGTGCATTACACAAGCCAAATGGGAGAACCTTGTAAGAAAATGTACCCCAAGGGCTGGTAAAAGTGGTCTTATCTTGGTCCTGTGGAGCAATTTTTATCTAGTTATAGCCATTGAATCCATCTAAGAAAGAAAAAAACTTTTTCCCAGTTAGGTTGTCTAGAACCTGATCAATAAATGGTAGAGGGAAATGATCCTTCTGTGTGGCTTTATTCAGGGCTCTATAGTCTACACAAACTCTCCATTTTCCATTCATTTTAGTAAAAATAACCAATGGTGAGTGTTATCACTGAAATTTCGTCTACACATGGTTACAAGAACTCAACATCGTCAAACAGTAATGAAGTCATTCATGGACCTGAATTAATACCACAACATTCAAAAAGGTCAAAAACTATACAAAGTAGTGAAAAATTGAAGAGCGCTTTGCATACATTGGGTGCGCACGCGTGCATGCGTGGAACAGGAACGTAGAAATCGTGCACAGGCGCACGATGCGCGACTGTTAGCACAAAAATCCATGCACCTACTAAACAATGCATTTATGGAAGTGGTCAGCCTCCCAACCACTTATGGTTTATCTCCCAAGCCGATTTGACCCTCAAATTTGTGCTGGATCCGACTGGTGGGCTAGTCAAAGACCCAATAATGCCCTAAATGGCCTCTTTTCACACTACAAAACAATTAAACAATAATCCAAAGCAATGCTATAAAAAGCCATGAATGCACCTCATTTCTCAAGGAATTCAAAGTAATGTTATGCTGTCTATATTGTTTTGAGGACTCCATCCTTGACACAAGCACATTGGCACCATTACATTGGACAATCCATCTCAGCATTGAGTGGATTTGTAAAGAGTTCTTTCATCACCATTTTCCATTTTATTTTTTGTAAGAAGAGCTATCTAGTGAGGGTCCAAGAGCCTTCCCTTGGAGGAAGAAGGGACTCATAGTCCCCTTTCTTCTTGGTGCTTTGTTTTCATCAATAGATCAGCCTCAAACATTGGTGACATGGGTCTTTTTGTTCTTTTTGTTTCTATATCCCTATGCTCATGATTTTAGTTTTTATTGCATCTATTAGTTTAATTCTTAATTATAGTTTTGTTTTTCTTTCTCTAACTCTTTTCTCTACAGTTGTCCTGCTCAACAGACCCAACTGAGCTTGCAAGCACCTCTTATTTTCTCACCAAGGTGATGAAAGAGGTGCAATAGATTGGCGACTCCAGTGGGGAAAGGTATCAATTTCCTACCTCATTTGGGTTTATTTTTCTCTTCTTTTAGTTTGTTTAACTTGCAGGTGCACTAACCAGCCTAAGACGGCCTGCCAACCAGCCAATTCCAAGTCGAATTGAGAGAAATCCATTCGAATTTTTCATTCTCGGCCGTGTGCCACATATGTGTGGGTTTTTGGGCCCACAGACGTGCATCGTGCGCCCATGCGCTTGACTCAAGGTTATCGTCTATGCACAATCACTTTTTAACTTGTCTCTGCTTGCGCGCATGCACTCTGTGCGCCTATGTCTCCACTGGGACCCGTGCATCTGTGAAAATTTTCACATTGTAAAGTTGTTGAGATGTGGGGAAGGCTATTTTCCTTTTTAAAAATGATGTCTGTTAGAACCCTATATAATAGGGTATCAGTGTTCTAAATAATATTTATCTAGTTCAGGCATATGTGTTTGCTCATGATGCATGGCGAAGGCAGTGGAAAGCACCCGAAACTGACCAAGCATAAGATGAGTGCTTGCGCACGAGCTTCAAAGCAAGTTCTGGTGCATTTTTTAGCAAAACATTGTTAAGTGTTTTGAAATGGAGAAATTTAACTCTTGGGGGTAAATGAAAATTTGGTTTATTAGCCAAAATTTGGTCTTTTAAACCAAAAATAGCCCCTCGACCTTTATGCAGAGGTTTTTGTTTTGGTTTTTCAAAATATAAATTTTGTTTAAAAAATGAAAATTTTATTTCCAAAAAGGTATATTGGCCTAGGGCCAATCTCCAAGCACTCAACACCAAGAGTCAGCTCCATTCCACAAACCAACAGCAAACACACAAGCCAAAGCCAGTGCCAACGCCAACGCCAAACTCCAAGATAGCCTCGGGCTCACTTCATAGAAATACCATGTGTCTCTTGGCTCCTATAAATGCCACAAGCTTGGTTTACCGCCTGCATGTGGGACTAATTCCCAAAAACTTCAAAAATAAAAAAACACACAGTCGCCCTGTGCGCCCAGGTGTCAACCAAAGTTTATGTGTCAAATATTGGCTAGGCGACGACATCTGCTGCTAAGATCCATGAGCCTGTTATTCTCTTGCCTCAGATGCCTGCATTCGATTACAAGCCCCAACCTTACACGGGTCCCTTGGCCAACGAGATATTGAAGAAGAGGAAACAGTTCCTCAGCCCTTCCAATTTTTATTTTTATGATAAACCCTTGAATATTGTTGAAGGAAAGATGCAATACTTGTTTGACGAAGATGGGCGTTGATACCTAGATGCTTTTGCAGGCATCATGTGTATTTCCTGTGGACACCGTCACCCTGAAGTTGTTGATACTATTGTAAAGAAGACTAAGCTTCTGCAACATACTACCACAATATATCTTCATCATGCGTTACAGAGCTTGCAGAGGCTTTAGYTGCAAAGATGCTTGGAAATATTAAGGTAGTTTTCTTTGTAAATTCAGGTACGGAGGAAAATGAATTAGCTATGATGATGGCTCGGTTRTACACTGGTAACCATGATATGATTTCAGTGAGAAATGGATACCATGGAAATAGTGCTAACACCATGGGATTGATCAGTCAGAGCAAATGGAAATTTAATATTGTGAAGAGTGGAGTGCAAGTCTTTAGATGGCCCCACTGGAGCAATGTACGGTTGTTGCAAGTCTTCTTCTCCAACTCGATCTTTTGATAGAACCTTGCAAGATGAGCATTTATCGTGAAGAAGCTATACAGACACCGGTTGAAGGCTTAAAAGCTAAACAGATTCTTATTTCTCAGATAAATTCAACAAAAACTATAGTTTCTCTTTCAGGTCGATTCTCCTTATCTAGAAAGCCTCTTACTGAGGCCTGGTTACTGAGAACTACAGGTTTCAAAAAACATTATAACTCTTTTATGAAAGCTGAGAAACTGTTGAATTTGGAGGGTGAATCACCAAAATTTCTGGAGGAAGAGGAAGCAGCTAAAGATTGGGATAGAAGAGTGGTATCTGTTCTTGTGAATTTTGAATTCGGTTCAGTCTTTGAAGCTTTAGGAGAATGCCTTATAAACAATTATGTGGAGCTAGCAAGACCTTGCCTTGTCGCAGCAACATGGCTCACACATATGTTGAAGGTCTTACCAGATACAGGTGTTTGTGATGTAGCTCGTCAATGCTTGTTGGAACCATTTTTTATGGTCTTGCAATCATCCAGGAATTTGGAAGAAAGAATCCTTGCAACACTTGCTTTGACTAGCTTTATTAATGAGTCAGAGGGATTAAAAGATTTAGGTGCATATGTAAAGGGAATATGTGAACCTTTAAGGAAACTAAGGAAATTCTCCTCAACGGCAGCTGATATACTTAGATCTATGCTTAGCCTTCCATTTTTGAACATTTCCAAGCTTTGTAGTTTCACAGAATTAGCTCAAGTAGATTCCAGCATGAATGGAGAGGTTCGCTCACTTGCTCATTTTGGAGATCAAATTTTTAGCAGTCACTCTAATGGCACATTGAAGGTGTGGGATGGAAGACAAATGCTCCTACGTCTGATTCAAGAAGTTCAAGAGCATACCAAGCCGATTATTTCAATATCTATTTCACAACCAGGAGAAATTTTACACATTGGATCCCTGGACAAGACTGTCAGGGTTTGGGCAGTAGGTCAGAGCTTCAGAGACATAAACAAGTTGATTAATGATATGCTGGAATTGAAGAGGAACACACTAACTTAGAGGAGCAGATGGCATCTTGACCAGTGATAGTTTCATTTCATGAATGACAAATGGCGAAAATTCCCAACGTTTAGGTGTTGGTTGAACTATATGGCAAACAGTGAGTTCATCTAAAGTGAACACCTAGCAGATTAGACAACAAGTGGCATAGTTTCCCTATAATTAAGGCAGCAGTTGGAGCATCGATTCTCCAACTGCTAGCAAATCCTAACAAACTTCAGCGAATTCGGGGCAACCAAAGCAAACAGTTTCTAGAATTAGTTTTTCCCTTTATTTTACTGTTGGGTTTGTTCTAAAGATAGTCTACAGGTGTCAAGAGCATTGTAACTATTATCTGTATTTAGAAAACAGAGGTAGAGCACAAGTCCTGGCAAGGCTGAGGAAATTTTGTATTTATACAGATGTAAAAGATAGAGAGAGGGTTCGACTGGGCTGAAAGGAGAGGGTTTTGACCTGTGTGAGAGGTTTCAACCTGAGTTTTTTTAATTTTCTTTGCTGGAGTTGTGGGATGTGCTTGACCAGAACATTTTCTATAATTTTTAAATGATCAATCAGTGATGGACATGTTATTTTTTCTACAGGATTCTTGTGTGGATGTATTGGTGGCATTTTTCCTCTGTTAAAGTGTTTTCCTGTCATCTTTCCAATTGTTTTTTCAGTTCTTATTGTCAGAAGTAAGTAAACAGAGCAGAATTTATCAGCAAATACTATTTATCTGTCCTTTTGACAATCTTTATGTTATTCATCTAAAGAGCTCAGTCAAGGAATTCTTAGATGCTCCTTTGCTTGGCTCTTTCCTCCCTTATTTCTTCCTCAAATCAATACCATTAAAACTCAATTCGATCCAATATTGCCGCTACCTTGCCCTGTGAAAGAACTTTGTCCAGATCTGAGAGTGAATCACATTGTTTAAAGCACAGATCCCATTTGCCCAATGGCCCTCCTTGCTGTCCCAAACTAACCATTTAAAAATCAAAAACTCCATATTTTCATTACTTTCATAACTAGCCTAAAATCCATCCCTTACAAACCAAGTTAAATCTAAAAGAGAGATCCCTCTCTGAGTCTTGGAGGGCTAGATCCAAGACTTGAAGTGGTTTGAGGTTACCTCTGTGATTGCCTTTGCAGCCTTAGCCAAATTACAAAGCGCTAACAATGTCAAGCATGTTTTAAAGCTGCACCACACTTAGTCCCCTCATCATATAAAGGGGTTAGGCAAACACACATAGGCACTTAGGAGTATAAAATCAATTTCCCTTCTTTGCTTTTGGCCACATGGATGGCTTGTTTTGACTTACAATATAAGTTGGAAATCATTTTTAAATCACATTTAACTTACATTGGGACTAGAAGTTGAATTACAATTGCTTAGTATGCTCTTCTCTCACACCTTCAAGCAACCTTGAGAATCAAAAAAAGATTGTGAAACGATTTCATCTCCCTTAAGAACATTAAAACCTTTAGGAGAAGACAATGGCCCTTCTTGGGACCCCTATTAGTTTTCTTTTTCAAACACATCTTAATATTGTAACGGGCCCATACATGCCCACATGCTACAAAGATAGAATAGTGTTTGAAATTTTCTCTTTCTTAGATCAAAACACTAGGGAAGTTTAAAGGTTTGTAACGGGCCCATACATGCCCAAATGTTCAATCTAGGATAGTTTCAAATCTTTTCTTATATTACATCACAATAGGGAGTTAAAGGATAGTAACAGACCCACATGTCCACATGCTATCTTCCTAGGGACTTTTGAATTATGCAAGGTTGTACCAAAGGCACTTAGTTAATTAGGTAATCAAACACTTGTAAGGACCAAGCGAAGTCCACATGCAGCAAGGTGACATCTAATTCACTTATCACTCACATAGATTCTTCTTGAAAACATGGAGGTCAAAGTAAGTTTCCTCCAAAGGGATTCCGAAAATACCCCACTCTTTTCTTGACGAGACTATCCACTCCCATTTTTAATCAACGAGGTTGGTTTGCACCCCTAACCTCCCAAAACAACTACATCTAAAAACTTTCTAAAAACTCACTAAGATTTCCTCCACAGGAGGTGCCAAAAGAAATTTTTAGTCTAGGTAGGATTTCGGGGATAGGCATCCAAAAAACTCTCAGATATCTGGTTCTCACATTGTCAAAACATAGAGGTTGTCAAATAGGGAACTGAAAATCATCCAAGTCAAGTGTTCCAATTACCATAAGGCGGGGAGATACCCGTGAAGGGTTGAAGGTCGAGGTCCGGTTGTTCTGTGCGTCCCCCCTTGAGGCACCCACCTCTTGGACAGGATCCAGCCCATGACCCATTTCTTAGGCCGAAAATCTAAATGTTGTACTTTGACCGAGGTACCTAGTGACCAACTTTAGGACATCTACCCAGGTGGCAATTGTGGGCTGCAACTGTACCTTGATTGGATTTTGTGTGGCTATTGGGAAATATCACCAGCTCTTTCGGGATATGCCCCCTTTACGCCTCATTATAACCAATTATTTCATCCTTCACTAGTTTCTCTTCCAGTGACTTCAGACCCCACTATTGAGTACTATTGGAAGGTCCAGTGCTATTTGAGAGGAAGGAAGTTACGTCTTCTAGGACACGAGCATTTGCTTTCTTTTGATTCCCCCACACGGACAAAACCCACTTACCCACATATATGCTTCTTTCTCATTTATGTATGTTGCACATCTAATTACAGTTTGATTTGGATATATATATTGTGTAAACATTCAACGCAAAGGATTTTGTTTCTATATTACTCTCACAACCTTTTGCACACATTCACACAACTAGTCTGACATCATAGGGGAACCACAGAACCCCCGTCGTTCACGACGCTTGCTTAACCTCCCTCCTATCTTAGGGGGAGTATCTGGTTGTGCCCACTCATCGACACCTCCTTCCCACACTCCTATGAGTGCTACTATTTTAGGATCAGCCTTGCTTGGTTCTACATTACTTGGGTCAACTTCCCAAGGTCATCCGTTCACTCACTCTCCTTTACGCAGAAGTGGGGGACCCACTTCCTCTCAAGGAGGGAGGACCAACCCACCTAGCAACCCTCAAGGGTTAGGTTCCTAACACACTATGTCCGAAACTAATCCTCGCCCCCCACTGCAGATGCCATATTTGGCCTCTCTCAACATACCGGATCTCACCAAACTCACCAATGATCCTATATTGCATGATCCCACATGGCCTGCAATGCCAACCAAACTACCTTCAGACATACCAAATTTTGAAGGAAAGGCAGGCGATGAACCTGCCAACCATGTCATGACCTTTCACCTATGGGGCTCCTCCAATAGCATTATGGATGATTCCATCAGACTGTGATTATTTCAACAAACACTCACTGGCCCATTGACTAAATGGTATGTCGAAGAAAAATATGGGTCCCACGCAACTTTTGAGTCATTGGCCAAAGCATTCTTGACCTTCTTCCAATTACCCATCCGCCATGACAATGGTCTAGAACTACTATCTAACTTCAAACAAACCTCATCCACACACATCGCTGACCACATTCACAAGTGGCATAGGCAACGTAGTTTGTGCAAAGCAGAAACCACCAAGGAACAGTGTCTCGATTGGTTTTTTAGATTCCTTGTCTCTCTTCTCGGTAAGGATATAGCTTCCAACTTCCCTCAATCCAAAGAGGAAGCCATCAACAAGGCCCAACAGTATGTCCTCATCTATGCACAGTCAGGGTACTTATACACTGTACTTCCCAATCTTCCAAAACCTGTACCATTTGGCCAAGACAAACCTGGGATGTCTCACTCAGCAGACAGACTAATCAGTGCCACCACACACCATGGTCCACAACCCTAAGAACCACCAATGTATGGAACACCTCAATACCCACGGACATACGGGGGCACTTCTTATTACCCCCCACCCCCTTATCAACAACCATACCCTGTTGCTATACCTCCACCTATTAGTGGACCACCGCTAGCACCTCCCATGCACCCACTGATTCCAACAAACAGTGGTACTCCCTCAACATCAGCTTATAGTAATAGTGAAATCACTACAACTTCCTATGTACCTTATGGATCGGTACCCCCACAGAATCTGTACTTCCCATTTCTTGGTCCTCCACAACCCATGGCTCCCCCACATCCTCATGCGGGGGTGAATTTTGTTCAACCCTCTGTTGTTCAACAATACCAAAGTTTTGAGCAGTTGAATACAGCCAATCCAACCCATCCATCGAACAATGCCAAGAAGAAAGGAAGAAACATGAATAACAACAACCCAGGTCAAGGCAGGAATCAACCCCCGCAGCACCAACCCACTGGGGGCAACCAGAACCAAGGGAACCAAAACCCCCAAGGGGGAAATAATAATAATAAACACCAAGGATGAAATAATGTTAAAACTATCTTCCCTTGTGCCCCTTGTGGTGAGTTCATCCATTACACTCATCATTTTCCCCATATCGCTGATTTCAAACGGTTGAAAGACTCTGGTAGTCTTCCCCATTCTCCTGCACAACCTGCCCTTCAGCAGGCACCACAACAATACGTGAAACAACCCCCTCCCGTCGTGCTGCAAAATCCTATTCCACATCAAGGTGTGATAAATACCCAACAGGACACACAACATCCCCCACCTCAGGGGGGACAATACCTCACCCCCAACAATCTAGCAGATCGTACAATTCTCCTCACAAGTGAGGAAGAAATCCTTCTGCAAAGACGTACTCGTCAGTATCATGCATCTGTTGAGTCTCCTCCCATCCCTCCCAAGACAAAACCTACACCAACGGGACCCCCGTTGGTGATCCCTTGCCCTTCCTCCGAACCTCCGCTTCACATCCCTCGCATCCCATTGCGCAGGAATGTCCACAACCCACAGGCTAGGGAAGATCATAACTATAGTTTGGTAGATGACTTAATGCAATCCCCAGCTACCAAGTCAGTCTTGGAAGTCCTACAGACTTGTCCTACTCGGAGGAAATCACTACTTTCTGCCTTGGGGGCATTCGACCCTGCCGATACTCAGCTCATCACCTTTGATCTTGACAGTGAAGAACCTCATCTTCCCGCCTTAATCTCTTTTCAAATACCAGTCAAAATACGGAACATCACATTTCATCGATGTATCATCGATGAAGGTGCATCTACATGCATCATGTCCAAAATAGTATGGCAGAAACTGGGTTCCCCGGAACTCATACCCTCTGCCAGCACATTAGGAGCTTATAACGGACGACCATCCTCTCCTGAAGGGCTCTTCCAAAATGTCCCCGTCGAACTCGGGGGCAAGACTATTCTCATTGATATTGAAGTTATCGATGCCCCTCTCGAATATAATATCTTGTTCGGTCGTAGCTACATGTACTCTATGAAGGAAGTGGCATATTTCGTCTTTCAGACAATGATGTTCCCCCACAATGGGAAGATCGTTACCATTGACCAAGTCTCACATTATGAGCCTAATCCATCTGCCAACATCAATAACATTCTTCCTCTCATCCACACAAGCCATGACACATATCCAGTCGTCGAGATGGGCCCTGGGATTTTTAAATATCCATCCTTATTAGGAACATATCATGGAGTACCACCACTCCTACACCCTTCCAATCAAGTGTGTGTCATATCATCTAACAAAACTCACATAGAAGATACCCTTCCTCCTACAGAGGCTTCTATCATACCTGACGTCCCACTCATCGCAGAAACCCCCCCTCAAGAACCTCCTGGACACTCGTAGACCCCACCAGTCCACGATTCCACCTCTCCCCAAGGACATAGTCCAATTTGAGAGACAGTTCCCCAAACCCTCACTCAAATTCTCTTTTTTACCCTCCACCCGGTATCGAAGCTTTCCAGGTAGTCGCAATTCTCACACTACCTAATATGGTGTTAGCAATCCCAGTTTGGTATTTACACCCACCAGAGATGGTCCCTCGACCATCCCTTCCTCCCCAAGAAGGAATCCCCATGACAATTCCCATCCTCACCCCCACCACCCCCCCAATCACTAACCCCCCTGCTACAGCTGGGGGCAGGAGAAATAAGAAGGAGCCCACCGCTCCACTTCCTCCATGCATCCCACCACCTTGCGCACTATGTGAGAAAGATGGCCACCAAACCAACAACTGTCCATCACTACTTGAACTACAGAATTTGATCCCCCTCAATCAAACTCCCCCAACTCCCGCCACTACTRCTAGTCCCGCCACTACCACCCATCCTTCCAGTAGTAAATGGTTGAGGACCAAATACACTTGTTCTATATGTTCAGAGTATGGCCATTATACCCATCATTGCCCAACACTGCCATGCTTTCGACAGACATTAGTCGTTGTACACCAGAACTTCTAGAACAACCCCAGTCCTACTACAACCTCCTCAACAAAAATAACTGACATCCATTATGTCACCACTTCATTCAACGAACGTATGAGACGCCCTTGCTCTCTCTGTGACTCATTGGCTCATTTTACATACTAGTGTCCTATGATCCTTGAATACAGGCAACGTCAATTGACCCTGCTTCACCAACCTGCAGAGGTGATAATTGACATTACCTCATCACTAGAGGCTCTCCATGTCATTTCTCCCGAACCAGAGGCACTCCCAACACCTCCATGGTTCTTAGATGACGTATCTGAGGATTCACCCCCCAATCCTCCAACTCTCCCGCTCACTCCCCTACGGACACTCTCCACCCCACCACCATGGGTACCCCTCAATACTTCAACATATGTTTTATGTCGAGTTAACCCTCACCATATCCTAACCATGTCCCCCCTGCTTCTTCACTAGGGTTCAACCACATGACCACTATCACAGAGATCACTCCTCATGACCCCTTGTATTCTTGGTGCTTCCAATAAGATGAGGAAATACTCGAAGAGATAAACCACCCGGACTCTCCGTAGGATGTGCTACATCACCACGCACTCTTCTTTCCATAGGAATCCTTCGCGCCTCCTAACCACAACCCCATTTACGCGGTCAAAACCAAGGATTTTCTCCCATCAGAGCCTATCGACTGGTTCAAAAATCCCAATCCTGCCCCTGATGCTTTTGAAGAAGGAAATATGGCCAACATTTCCCCCACCATCAAAATTGACATTTCCATTAAAAATGGCATCGTCGAAGAAATTACCATTGGAGCTGCTTGCACTCCTCAAGAAATCAACGCATATAAAGCCCTCTTCCAGGAATATAGGGATATTTTCTCCTGGTCATACACAGAAATTCCTGGCCTCGATCCCTCTATTGTCTAACATCGCATCGACACCTGGCCTAACATCACACCATTTCTCCAAAAATAGTGCCCGCTACACCCATCCAAAGCCACGGCTATCAAAGCCGAAATTGACAAGTTACGCGCTGCCGGGTTCATTTACCCCATCGCCTATACCTCATGGGCTTCCAAACCTATATCCATTAACAAAAAATAGGGCACTATCCACGTTTGCATAGACTTTCGCGATCTCAATCACGCATGCCCCAAAGACAACTTTCCAATGCCTTTCATCGTTCAAATTATCAACGACTGCACCGGCCATGAAGCTCTCTCCTTCATAGACAGATTCTCTGGCTATAGTCAAATTCAAATCCACCCAGCCGATCAGTATAAAACCGCATTCACTACCTCGTGGGGTACTTTTTCATATCGTGTCATGCCTTTCATCTTAAAGAATGTCGGCACCACTTTCCAGTGGGCTATGACCTACATCTTTCAATATCTGGCCAATATCATCCTCGCCTACTTGGACGACCTCACAGCTCGATCCAAGAAATGCACCCAGCAACTCGATGATTTACGAATCATCTTTCAACGATGTCATCAGTACAACATCCACTTGAATCCCCTCAAGTGTGTGTTCTTTGTCACCGTAGGGCGCCTCCTCGGTTTTATTGTTTCCCAAAGCGGTATTACCATAGACACCCTCAAAGTCCAATCTATCACTGAAATTCCACCTCCCCGGAATTTACGGCAACTTCAAAGTCTTCAGGGCAAAGCTAACTTTCTTAGATGATTTGTCCCGGATTACGCCATACGTGCACACGGTTTCCTTTGCTTATTACGTCACGACATCCCATTTCACTTGGACGACCACGCCCAACATTCATTTGATGATTCTAAAGTAGTGCTTTCAAATGCACCTTTAATTAGTGCACCTGACTATAATCGCGACTATATCCTCTACGTATCAACATCAGCTATATCAGTAGCTAGCATCCTCGTCCAGCTCAGAGATGACAATCGTGAACATGTCATTTAATACGTTAGTAAAAAACTCTCAGGGCCACCCTTGAAGTATAAACACGAAGAGAAACTTTCTCTTGTAGTTGTCCTTGCAGTCGAAAAACTGCGCCATTACATTCTGCTTCGCACCACAAAGGTCATTGCAGATTCCAACCCTATGCAGTACTTTCTCATCCATCGGCAAGTTAACGGAAAATTCACTTGATGGATCATTATCCTTTAGGAGTATGACCTCAAGTTCTCAACACCTAAGAGTAAGAAGGCCCTCGTTCTCGCCAAACTTGTCACGGCCCTCCCCTCTGACACCACCAGCGCCCCCGTCAACACCGACTTTCCCGACGAACATCTCTTTTACATCACTTCGGATGATCCTTGGTACGATGACCTCCTCGTCTACCTCTGAACTCAAAATTTCGGTAACCAACTTTCACGAGATGATCATCAATGTATTCTCCATCAGGCCCCCCGCTACCTTCTCATCAGAGACATCCTATACCGGCGAGGCGTCGACACCATTCTTCATCGATGCTTGACTATTGACAAGGCCGATAGAGTCTTAAATGACTGCCACAATGACGCATGTGGGGGCCATCTTTCGGGTATATCCACTGCTCAAAAGATTATCCGAGCCGGTTACTTTTGGCCTACCTTGGTTCATGATTTCATTCATGCTGTGAAACGATGTGAGCAATGTCATCTCTATGCCAACAAAGCCCGTGCTCCCCCCGCTCTTCTTCACCCTGTCATTACTTCCGACCCTTTTTGTAAATGGGGCATCGAATTTATGACTTGTAATCCCCCCTCCATCAATGGTCACAAATACATCGTTGTCGCTATTGATTACTTCACCAAATGGGCCGAAGCTATGCCCACTTTCAACAACACCACTGACACTGCAGTGCGTTTCTTCTTTAACCACGCCATATCCCACTTTGGAGTACCCCTCCAACTCATTTTCGATCATGGAAAACACTTCAAGAATGAAATCTTCGTCAAACTCTCATCTCGGTTAGGCTTCTCTCACGAGTTTTCTTCACCATATTACCCTCAGTCTAACGGATAGGTTGAGGCAGTTAACAAAGTCCTCAAGACCATGTTATAGCGCACAGTTAATAAACATAAAACCAATTGGCATCATATGTTATTTTTTGTGCTATGGGGTTATCGAACGGTTGTGAAGACCGCTACTGGTTTCACACCATTCCATTTAGTCCATGGGGTTGAGGCAACTCTTCCCATCGAGTGTGAAATTCCCACCTTACGCATCGCCATTGAGCTCTTACCTGACACTACTCCAATGGAGCAGTGCTTGCTGAACTTGGAGTCTCTGGATGAAGATCGTCGATCTTCCTTACAAAACAACGAGACAGCTAAAAAATGATCCAAGGCTACCTTTGATCGCCATGTCAACCTTCGATCATTCTGCGAAGGCGACCTCGTCCTGGCTTATGATATCGCTCATGATACCTTTGGCCATAGAAAATTTGAATCACTCTGGCATGGCCCATACATCATTCAACATTGCCTCACCAAAGGCGCATATATCCTGGCCTCTCCCAAAGGCCTTTCTCTCAAAGAACCCGTCAATGAGTTGTATCTCAAGAAATTTTATGCTTAAAAGTAGTCATTCTACTTTAGATTATTTCTTTTCTAGCATTTTTAATATTTTTCTCCTCCCCTCACATCTAAACTATCCTTTGAGCTATTGACAGATGCTTCCTCTACCAGCCTACCACATCGGTTACGCCGACGGTGCCAGTCGTTGGACACAAAATTTTGCTTCGGCTGCTTGGGCTCTCTACACCCCCTCACATGAAATGCTCCATTCGAGCGGCATATGTTTGGGGTCACTAACCAACAAACAAGATGAATACACTGCAGTCATTGGCCTCCTGGCCAATGCCCAACATCATCATATTCGTCACCTTAGCATCTTCCTTGACTCTCAACTAGTCATTCTCTAGCTCAACAATGTGTACCGCATTCGTGATCCTTGCCTCTTTCGCAAATACCTGCAGGTTAGGCTTTTATCTCTACATTTTGATTCCATTACATTTAAACATATTCCAAGACAATTGAATCAAATTATAGATACCCTAGCTAATATTGTGTTAGACTGGCATATATCACATCAAGCTCCCTCTACACATACATAAACATATCACAATCCTGTCACAGCATATATATATATATAGACTAGACATCATCAAACCATTAACCAAAAACATGTAAGCACCACATATATATATAAAAGTATACTCATGTATATATATAGGTCCAAAATGCCATCTAAATATTTGCATACAAAAAATACACGTATCCGCAGGCCAATACAGCACCTCGGTACAAAATGGGCTCACCAGCCTATATACAAAAAATATATAAATACATCAAAATGCCCCAGAGCACCACTCATGGTGCCTCTAGTGCACCACCACCTCCTCCTCCCTCAGGTGGTGGCGGCCCACTACCTCCTACCCCAGGAGGGGGTGGTCCACCCCCTACCGGCCCCTCCTACCCCGACAACAGTCGTCTGGTCGTCAGCACAGCAACCACTGTTGCTCATCATACTATGGCCTACCATGGTGGCAGCACCCCCACACACTGCTCCAGGAAAGTCTCATCCTAGATGCGAGACCATATGCCCTCAGGCACCTCCTGTAATATCGTCTCCAGACGACGGCGTATGTCCTCATAATCAGCTCCGGTCGCCGTCGGAGGAGCATGTGATGGCCCATTACCAGGGTCATCAAACCGGTGCCTCCTCGCTGCCCTCTCTGGCTCAACGGGTCGCATCGCAGCCTCATCATGCTGACGTCTCTCTCCTCATGGAAGTATCTCTGGTGCTCGCTGCAACTCCACCTCGCGCCCGCGAGGTGCCACATCTGCACATGCAAAAAAACAACAAATAGTATCAACATCTATATCGTATACATATAGACTATGATCTCAAAATACCAAAAACATACACATAAAAACCAAACATACCTCGATGATCAAAAACCTCCCGTGGAGGTAGCACCATATCTGGATCATCCCAGAAGTCCACCCCGGCATAGGGGTAACGTAAGATCACCTGCGGCATCTACCGCCATACCTATGCCGCCTCTACAGAAAAGAAGTGGCCACCTTTGTCACCACCATGGTGAAGCAAAATGGTCGACCACTGCCTCAACCGCGGCTCTCGCGCCCCCAATAGAATCCTTGGGCGCAAAATCGACACCCTCTCTAGAAACCAGGCCACTAGGATGGACCCGAAAGCAAACTCCCCTGTATCAGTAGACCGACAGTGGTCCAACTGTGCCACCATCCTCGCATGCAACGTAAGCTCCCATGTGAAACGCTCACCGACCAACACTCTCTCCATCACTAGAGGCTGGCCACCACTGATCCGCTGGCTCTCCAGTGACCCATATACTCAAACAATCATCGCTGCTATACAGCGATGCACTAAGGAATCAATAGATGCAATGCTCACAACCGTCCTGGACATAAATTTCCGACCCAAACAATATCTCCGACGAATAGTCTCGAGCTGTGTACCCCTTGGCAGAACCGGCTCCGCCGGTAGGAGCGTTCCCCGAAAGGGAAGCCCAGTCAAGAAATATACATCCTCCACCATAGTGAAGGGGATCTTCTCTCCTCACACGAGGAAGCAGTGCAGCTCCGGACTCCACATCTAGATCAGGAACTGTAAGAGATACTCTTGTGCCCATATCAACGGGCACTCAAATAACTTTAGCAGCCCACAGGCTGCCAAAGTCGCACGCACACCTGGCCCCTCAATGGCCACAGCGTCTTGCAGCTGAGACCAGTCTCTCTCTCACCACCCCACTAGCATCGTCACAACCGTCCACCTACAAACACAACCCAGAGTCCTGTATCAGCTCAAGAAACCATCAACAACATCAAAAAGACTCATTTTTTTTTACACCTAAAACTTGCCTCATAGGCACGGTTTTACCACCCACAGGCGTGCACACATGCATGCCTGTTCAATACATAGGTGTGCACCAGTGCGCATCTTTTTGCTTCATAGGCGTGCTCCCAAGCGCACCTGTTCACCATACAAGTGCGCACAGATGCGCACCTGTTCAACCTATAGATGCGCACTTGTGCACGCCTGTTCAACCCACAGGCGCGCCCTTAGAGCACTCCTTAAATCCCCTCTACTGCACCTCCATGCGCATATATCTGGTATATAGGCGTGTACACATGCATGCCTATTACCGGATCGCTCGCGCATGTGGGGCCCATATCCCCTAAATGTCTCTGTACGGCCCCCCGTATAGCCCCTGCCCAAAAAATGAAATCGTATTTCTATGCAGGATGATCAGACCACTAACCTGACACTCGCTAATCACCAATCAGATGCCTCGTCCTCCCTGAATCTCCAACTCTCCTCTGAAAATTGCTCGTCCAGTCACTATCACAGCAGGTACAAATGAGGTGGCAATGTGGGCCCTACAGCTATATATAGCCCTTTTTCCAAACTTCCACTCACCATTTCGGGAGCCCACGTTGTCCATTTTGCAATCCATCTTCAGCCACAGGATCAGCATCCCGTCATCTACATCACAACAGTCCCTGGGCCTCTTTTCATCCTGAGCCCCTGGGGCGCCCTTTTTTTTCCTACCCTGGTCAGGTACGCATGCACATATTCACGCTTACCAAATACATGCTCATATCTTCGATTCTCTTCAGATATTGTTCACTTTGGGTATTTGGTTTTCATGTGTGCAGGTACTTTCTCATCATACATCGGCACAACCCCTTCAGGTATATACTCAGCACTGGCATGTAGTCTTTCCCACTGTATCGCACTTTCATTTCCAGTCACACCCTATGATATTTTCCTCTAGGATCCCCACTCCCGGCTCTGCAGTACCGACACCTCCATTTGCATCTTCGGTACTGTTACCCGGTAGCATTATTACCCACATGAGTTGTCCCATTCATAGCACCTTTTGACACTTTTTGACACTCATGCTATTTTTCATTACCCTTTAGGGATGGGAGTCCCGATAGTCTTTCATCGTATCGTGAATCAACCACATACTCCTTCTCCTCATTTTGCTAGATTTCCCACATGGACTCCCAGATTATCTCTTCTCGGTTCTATTTTTTACCTGCACCTCCGCAACATCATGAACCCTCCATTTCATCCACAATCAGTTTGCCCATCTGCGAACCTACCTTCATTTCACCTACCTCATACAGAAACTCACCAATGGGGCCCCCACCCTTCATCATTTTTCCATGCACATTATGCCCTACATGGGCCACCCATATCACATTGGGGCACCTGTTTCTGTATTTGTACATTTCTCCCCAACTATTCGTTATTTATTGTACAAATGCCTTTATTTTCTAGTCATTACATTACCCTTTTTGTCGTCACCTTTGGCGACCTGCTTCCCTCTTTTTGGCCAGCCGCAACCCATGTCACCCTTGGTTGGAGCACTACTTATCATCTTCTCTTGCCCGACATCGCCCATATCTTCAGAGTACCCCATAGGTCACTTACCTCTACCCTCTGAATTTTTTCACCGTGTCCCACCTCTAGCACAACTTATCACCGGTCTTGTCGTCCCCCTAACACTCGACCTCGTTGCACGGTTGCGGCCACTTTTTATCTCATACATTTTCCAACCAAGGGAAGTCTTGAGTCTTCCCACATCTTGACTTCGTCCATGTTCCTCTGCCACTTCCTCACCTCAGTAGATTTCACGAAGCCTTTTGCTTCTGGGAGTCGCGTTCCCCTTTTGTCGACATCAGCACAATTTTCCAAAAGGGCAACAATATCTTGATTCTCATTGTCCACTCAATGAGAGATCTCGGACAGCACAGGGTGAAACACCATTGCTCCCTGTTGTCATTGGCCCCCATAACATTCGACGCCAACACTTTCTCATGTTACAGTGGGTCTTACTTTGCGACTATTGCATTTATTTATTTCATTTTCTAAATACCTCTAAACTTGGTTGGGATATCAATGCCCACATAATCGTTGCTACTTATTACTGCGATCACTGCCTACTATTCAGAGTATGTTCATTTGCAAAATTGTCTTTTGCCTTTATCACAACCACCCCCGAGGGCACTGCAGTTGTCTACACCAATGCTTCAGTCATCTTTTTCAGAGTTACATGACATGAGCATGGGGCATGCTCGCCTCGTTTGTACACAGTTTTATATTTTACACACCTCATGGAAGGTCGGGTCCTACCGGTTCCTTTTTCCCTCCAATGGATCGCTCTGGAAAATCACACTATTACTCTCTCTTACAACAACATTCTCAGTAGAATAAACATTGATGGATTTTGGTTATACATATGTTCCTAACCTCATCCATCAGGGGGCATCTGTTATCACTAAAATTTCTTCTACACATGGTTACAAGAACTCAGCATCGTCAAACGGTAATGAAGTCATTCATGGACCTGAATTAATACCACAACATTCAAAAAGGTCAAAAACTATACAAAGTAGTGAAAAATTTAAGAGCGCTTTGCAGACATTGGGCGCACGGGCGCATGCATAGAACAGGAAGGTAGAAATCGCGCACAGTCGCACGATGCGCGACTCTTAGCACAAAAAGTCGCGCACCTGCTAAACGACGCATTTATGGAAGTGGTCGGCCTCCCAACCACTTATGGTTCAGATCTCAAGCCGATTTGACCCTCAAATCTGGGCTGGATCTGACTGGTGGGCTGGTCAAAGACCTAATAATTCCCTAAATGGCCTCTTTTCACACTACAAAGTAGTTAAACAATAAACCAAAGCAATGTTATAAAAAGCCATGAATGCACCTCATTTTCTCAAGGAATTCAAAGTAATGTTATGCTGCCTATATTGTTTTGAGGACTCCATCCTTGACACAATCACATTGGCACCATTACATTGGACAATCCATCTCACCATTGAGTGGATTTGTAAAGAGTTCTTTCATCACCATTTTCGATTTTCTTTGTTGTAAGAAGAGCTAGCTAGTGAGGATCCAAGAGCCTGCCCTTGGAGGAAGAAGGGACTCATAGTCCCCTTTCTTCTTGGTGTTTTGTTTTCATCAATAGATCAGCCTCAAACATTGGTGACATGGGTCTTTTTGTTCTTTTTTCTTCTATGTCCCTATGCTCATGATTTTAGTTTTTATTGCATCTATTAGTTTAATTCTTAATTATAGTTTTTGTTTTTCTTTCTCTAACTCTTTTCTCTACAGCTGTCCTGCTCAGCAGACCCAACTGAGCTTGCAAGCACCTCTTATTTTCTCACCAAGGTGACGAAAGAGGCGCAACAATGAGACCCACTTGTTGTCTGATATAGGGTAAATGAAATCATCATTGATAATTTTATGGAGTTCCTCTTTAATAATTTCTTTAAGGTTTGGATTCATCCTCCTTTGGGGTTGGCAAATGGGTTGAAATTCTTCTTTAATGTATATATGGTGGGTACATAGTTTAGAGAAAATGACTTTCATATCCATGTAATCCCAGGCAAATGCTTCTTTATGTTCAATCAGTAATTCCATCAATCGGCGAGTTTCAGTAGTGGATATATCGAGATTGATGTTCAAGGTTTTTCCAGGTTCAATTTCTACAATGATGCTCTTTAGGGATGATTTTAGGGGCTAAATTTCGCTCATGGGCTAATTTTCCATGGTTTTTCCCAAAACAAAATTTCACTATTCTAAAAATGATTCACCCAAATTCTAAAGAAAATATTATTTTACCTTAAAAATCGCCAAAATTTTATAGAAACTATATAAAATCCTTAGAAATTTGAATATTTTTACAAAAATATTGCCAAACATTTATAGTTGGAATATGAAGGGTTAGTAATATTTGCCAAGGTTTCTACATTTTAAAATAAATTTCCATCCTTATAATCATCCCTGATGCTCTTAGAACTAACTTTAGGAAACAGTTCAGGTGTTTCATCATCTGTTGTTACAGTTGAATCATTTTTATTTTTAGTGGTTTTTGAGAACATTTCTGATCTCATATCTTCCTAGAAGATGGGGTCGAAGACTCTAATCAATCGGTGGTGCATGTTATTTGTAACAACAAAGGAGTCACATTGTTGAACCCTGGGTCTACCCCTGTACCAACACTCCATGTTTTTGAAGATTTTGGAAATCTTGTTGTTGTTGTGTAATTAAGTTGCACTGAGGACAGTGCAAAAATAAGGGGAGGGGATTGTAACACCCTAAGGTCGAGCCCCTATTGAAATGTAATTATCTTTATAGGCTGGTGAGGCAAGTGTTTATAAGATGAAGACTTATATGATTATTAGCCGGAGAATCTAGATGCTTAAGGCCATGAGCCTGATTTTTGTATATGTAATTGCACATATCATTAATAAAATTACATTGTTGCATGTAGACCAACCACGAAGAAAGAGTATGGGGGACTAATCTCCACTAGGTAGGGTAAGGGAGGCGACTAAGTGTTTAGGCCTAGGGGCTAAGCTAGAGGGCTTACCTTTAAGGGAATAATATTTTAGTATTATTTCCTAAAGGCTAAGGTGGACATGATCAGTGTGTCCTAAGTTCCTGGAAAGGGAACAAGTGCTAAGTGTAACTCATGCAGCTACAGGAAGACAGGTGTCGACCTAGGGGCATCCATTTAAATATGGAAAATACATCTCATTGGGGGTTCACTTCCCATGCTGACATTTCTTCCCTTCCTTGAGTCTGGACCAGTCTCAAGTTCCTCATGACCCTTACAATTCTCTGAAAGTTAGTCACCCTACCCGATTGACCATTGACTCACGTACTGAGCAACCATCATCTCCATCATCGACCTCTAAATAGGAACACACCCTGTAAATTTCTAAGCCATGTTTTGTCATAATTGTTGGTTGTTGCAACCCACAGAGTGCCTGGACTGAGTGTGGCTTGTTTCCATCGTCTGATTTTACTAAGATTTGTTGTTTCCATCAAACTTTTGGGAATTGAATTAGAAGTGGACTGAAGAAGCAGGTTTTCAGGCCTGCAAGCAACTCTCTCCAAGTGAGAGAGGTTGTTG
The DNA here is from genome assembly GCA_000966675.3 of Picea glauca. Lineage (NCBI taxonomy): Eukaryota > Viridiplantae > Streptophyta > Pinopsida > Pinales > Pinaceae > Picea > Picea glauca. Next base: position 398,494 of record JZKD02S1912765.1, read on the forward strand.
GGGAAGTGATTTCCCAGAGGGAGCCCAACTACAGCTATAGTTCTCATAGAATTCTTGTATGTCCTGTTCTTGAATCCCTGGAAGGGAAGTGGGGCAACTGAAGGATTGTGGAGAAAATAAGGGGAACACTTCCTAGGGTGGGACAGGCGTGTGGGGAATGAGAGGTTGTAGGTTGTTAGTGTGAGTTGGCCCTAGGAGATAATCCTTCTTGCTGATTGTGCGACTTTCCTTTTTCCCTCTTCAAGCCTAGGAATCCCTTTCCCGATGGAGTTTAGTCCCAACTCGGGGGTGACCCACTACTGAGCATGATGAGTAGTGTGGTATAAGGCTCGGAGGTTCATGGAAGGTCTGCATGCATTTGGTGGTCATCTATTGAAATATAAGTACCAAATCTCTGTTGATTTCATGTTGTGTAATTGTACATGTTTTATGACTTCATGAGTAATGCCTGGATATTTCATATATGTTGTATGTGTAGGCTTATCGTTATTTCCACATTAATCTATGTATAGCTAGAATATGGCATGTGTATGCATATGTTATCGGTATGTTTGAATGATTATCCCGCATGAATAAGTGGAATGAACAAAACATTGTAACCGTTAATTTTGTTAGATATGCATGCATATAAATTTACAAATGGTATCAGAGCTAAGTGAAACAGCCAAGAAGTGGTGTTTACCGTCCTGTTGGTGGTTGGGGATGTTACAAAATGGTATCACAGCTAAGTGAAACATCCAAGAAGTGGTTTTTCCCGGCCTGTTGGTGGATGGGGACGTTATAGTAGAGAAATTTGAATGGACTTCCAAGTGTGAACATATCTTTCAACAATTGAAAGAAATATTGACAAGTGTGCAAATATTGAAAGTTCCAGATCCAGATGAATATTTTGTTTTGTTCACTGATGCATATAAGGAAGGTCTCAATGGAGGCCTCAATCAAAAGGATCATGTGGTATTCTATGAGTCCCAAAAATTAAAAGAGAGTGAGATAAATTATGTTACCCACGATCTAGAGTTAGCACAAATTGTACATGCACTAAAAATTTGGAGACAATACCTTATGGTGAAGAAATTTGATCTAAGGACATACCATTGTGGTCTAAAACATTTGTTTGGACAACCAACATTAAATTGCATACAAACTAGATGTCTTGCATTTATTAGTGAGTATGAATTCAAAAGTAATCACATCAAAGGAAAATAAAAACAAGTGGTTGATGCACTCAACAAGAGATCACTTGAAAAATATATTGTAGTCATTACCCATTTCGGAATGGAATTGGGAAGTAGTTACAGTTGATTTTATTACAAATCTTCCTAGAATAGTGAAGCAACATTATTCCATCATGGTGGTGGTGGATAAATTGACTAAGGTGACACATTTTATTCCAGTGAAGACTACACACAAGGCAACAAATATTGCAGAAATATACATGAAATAAGTTTCCACGATACATAGAGTGCCTAAGGAAATAGTTTCAGATAGAGATCCAAAGTTCACTTCCAATTTTTGGAAGGGTTTGTTCATAGGATTTGGGACAAATTTAAATCTTAGTACAATGTATCACCAAGAGTCGGATGGGAAGACACATAGGACTAACAGAATAATTGAGGACATGATCAGGATGCATGTGATGGATCAACCATCAAAGTGGGAGGATCATATTCATTTAGTTGAATTTTCATATAATAATAGGTATTGGGCCTCATTAAAAATGATTCCATTTGAATAATTTCATGGAAGAAAGTGTAACATGCCAATGATTTTGGATATTCCAGTAGAAAGAGCATTTGTTGGGATGAATTTGTTGAAGGAAATGGAAGAGTAAATGGAAAATATCAAGTTGAATTAAAAAGTTTCCCAAGATAAGAAGAAACGTTATGCAGATGAGAATAAAGTGTTTAGAGATTTTAAAGTGGGAGAACATTTTCTCTTAAAAGTGAAGGTAAAAAGAAGTTCTCTAAGATTAGGAAATTGCTCGACGTTGGTAGAAATATATCGTGGACATTTTGAAATATTAGAAAATATAGGTTCAGTTTCATATATGCTAGCATTTTCTTCATACATGAGAGTGCATAATATGTTCCATGTGTCATTATTAAATAAATATGTGCCTAACCCTAACCACATAATTGATTGGAATGTGATCTAGGTGGAGCATGAAAGGGATTTCCGGGTGGAACCAGTACACATCCTAGACCAGAAATTCAAAGTGATCAAGAACATGACCATAGGTTTGGTAAAGGTTCAATGGACTTGCTACAGTCCTAAAGATGCTACATAGAAAACATGTGGGAAGAATACCCACAATGTTTTTGACAATTTTGAAGAAAACATTGTTGGAGATACTTCACACACACCTGGGATTTATTTTTCCTAAGGTTTTCCTTATGTTTATTAGTCATTATTTAGTCTCCTATATTTTAGGGAAAATATTCCTCTAAAATAATATTCTCTTCAATTCACACTTCAGTTTTATCACTTGAGTGGAGTCTAGATGCCACATTGGAATTATCACAATGCAACATTGGGATCATAACCAGTTAATGTGCATTATACTTGGGATAATCACCATAATAGTGCATTACTCATGATTCCCTCATCTCCTCCTCACTTCACTCTCTTCTAGTCAATTAACTGAAGACTGAGAGACTAGTTAACTCAGACTAGGTGGCAGTTCACTCCCATTACTTCCTGAGAGACTAGACTAGGTGGAAGTTTACTCCGATAATTGTTGGTGTGTGTCCAGATCACTCTAGACCACCACTATGGTGCATTGGTTTCTCCTCCAGTGCATATTATTTTATTTATACAAAGTATATCATGTGAAAATTATTATTCATTCATTTGGTTAATAAGAATTATTCCATTATTTCTCTCTTGTTTCTCTTTTCTCATATTTTCTCTACAAACTATGTGTGTTTTTTGCTAGATAGATATTTTATGTGCAGGTTCAACACATTTAAATGGTATCAGATCTGATGGAATGCTAGGGAAAAGACACACCAAATTATTTTTCCAGGTACAGAATATTGAAGACAGTAGAAAAATGGAATTTCCAAAAGAATTCATTCTTACACCGTACAATTTATTTGCATGGAAGGAGAATATGATAATGCATCTGTGAGGTGGAGGATTATATAGGTTAACCATGAACAAAAAAAATGAACCAACATCATCCATAGAAAAATCCAAGTATCCAAATCGAATGGATGAAGCGTTTGGAACTATTTGCAGTCTCATTTCACCTTAACTCCTCTTTCACATATCCTCCTGTAAAACCCCCAATGAAGCCTGGAAAACCATGGAAGATATTTCTGGAAAACAATATGAGATGAGGGGACACATGCTTGAGGTGTAATTTCTCACATTGGATCCAAAAACTTTACATAATATCCAAGATTTCTTTACCAAATATAAGGATTTGTTGTCGCAACTCAAGGCTTGTGGGGTTGATAAATATAAAGAGGATAAACAAATGGTTCTCACCATTCTCTCCAAACTTGGTATAGAATAATCATCATTTTTATCCACATTTCATTCAATTAGGCTCACCTCTGGATCCACCTGGACGATTCCCTCTCTTGAGGCCTTTATCGAGTCTCTGACACAAGAGCATAACAAGCTCATCAATATGAGAAAAATAAAAGGCCCAAAGGTGAATGCATTTACTATGAAAGATGGTAGCTTTCATAAATATCAGAAATCTAAATACAAAGACAAAAGGAAAGTAGATGAAAATCCAAATAAGGAAGGGTACTCAAAAACCTTCAATGATGCCTCTGGATCAAAAGGTAGAAAGGGAAGAAAATGGGATGAATGCACTTATAGCCATAAAGGATTCCATCCATAATACACATGTATGCAAAAATAGATAGATAAAATGGCCCTAATACTTCAGAAAAACAATCTTGGATATTGCATCCCTGAGGGTGCCAAAAAGAAAGAAGCCAGCAGATCAAAATCCCAAGAAAGGAAATTATAGTCATTCTTTGATTGCCATCAACTCCTCTCTCGATGCTTGGATCGTATATTCAGGTGCATCACACCACATGGAAGCCACAAAAGAATTTTATTCTTCATTAGATGCATGAAAATGTCCTCCTATTCTGATGGAGGACAACTCTCTGGCCGAGGCCACCGGAAAAGGAATAATTGAACTCACAAATGGATGCTTCGTGAATGTTCTACACGTTCCCAAACTTTCCGTCAATCTTATATCTGTGTATCAAATGAAAAACTATAGAACCATAAATGTATTCATATTCCCACCTAATGAAGTGGATATATATGACATGAAAACCAATTCTAGGGTTTCTACCAGTGAGGTAAATCATCAATCTAGACTCTACACATTTTTTGAATTTATTGAACCAGATTCTACATTACTACTTACCTATGCTAATGAGAGCAATAGGATATGGCATGAAATCTTTGGTAATTTATATTTTAGATATATGCAACAACTTAGAAATAAGGGAATGGTTGATGGTCTACCTGACATCCACTTCTCCAAAGGAATTTGTGAGGGATGTGTTCTTGGAAAACACCCTCAAGAGAAATTCGACAAAGGAAAGACTCAAAAGGCTTCATTTCCTTTAGATATGATCCATAGTGACCTTATGGGACCTTTTCCACATCCATAAATTAGTAAATCAAGGTACATGCTCATTTTTGTAGATGACTTTTCACGCTTCACATGGATTTTCTTTATCAAGAAAAAATCAGAGTTCTTTCAGCACCTCAGATATTTCAAAGCCCTTGTTGAGACATAGTCCAGAAAGAAAATTAAAGTCCTCCAAAAAAATAATGGGGGATATTATGTCAACCATGAGATATAAATATTTTTCATGAAGTAGAGATTCAGTTGCATCACACAGTTCCCTATAATTTGTAGCAAAACGGAGTTGTTGAGCGGAAAAATAGATCTCTAAAAGAGATGGCATCTTGCATGTTACATGCAAAGTCACTTCCAAGGATATTATGGGATGAAGAACTTAATTGTGCAACATACATCCAAAACATATCTCCTCATAGATATTTCAAGTATAAGACCCCTTACGAGGCTTGGAGCAGCCTCAACCCAGAAGTGACCCACTTTTGTATTTTCAGTTCACATGCATGGGCTAGGATTCCCTCTGAGAAGAGGAAGGCACTTGATCCACAGAGCATAGAGTGTATCTTTGTTGGATACCCCAACGATGTGAAGGGATATAAACTCATTGATCTTTCCTCAGACCATCTCATCATTGAGAGAAGTGTCCAATTCGAGGAAAATGCCTTGCATGTACCTCAACAGCCGCATGCAGACACTTTTGTTCTTCCACATGTCAGAGATGATGATCATGCATATGTCAAATATTATTTAGATGAGAGATATGATTTATAGGATTCAAATGATTCAAACATAGATTCCATACAGTCATATGTAGAGTCATTTCATGCAAATGTAGGTGCAGAGCCAAATTCAACACCCAAGTGGGCCAAGACTACTCTTCAGGATGTAGGATATCTTGTTGGGGATCCAGCTGATACTAGGAGGACTCGATCTGATTTCAAGGAGAATCCTCCTGCACTCACTGCCACTATATCGATGCCACCCATGAATCATTTATTGGTTCAGTATTCATATCTATAGTCCTGTGGTGAGGCTGTTCTAAATCCCTTTTGGGAATCCTCCATGCAGGAGGAGTACAAATCCCTCCTCAAGAAATAGACTTGGGATCTCGTTCCCCTTCCTTCAGGAAGGAAACTTGTCTGGTGTAGATGGGTTTACAAGACCAAGAACACAACAGATGGACAGGTTAGCAGATACAAAGTTAGGCTATTTACCAAAGGCTTTCATCAGGTGCATGGCAGTGACTATGATGAGACCTTCACTCGATTAGCCAAGATGGATTCCATACATTTGGCACTTTCCATTGAAGCAACCAAGGGATGGAAAGTCCATTAGATGGACATGAAGAATGCATTTCTTCACGATGATCTCTCTGAGAAGATCTATATGTAGAAGCCCCAGGGATTTATGCAGGATTCAACTTTGTTCTGTCAACTGAAAAAGTCTCTTTTTGTCCTCAAGCAGGCTCTGAGGGCATGATATGACAAGATGGAATCCTACCTATTGTCACAAAACTTTGTACGTTGTAAGTCAGACCCAAATGTTTACATTCTCGGGACAAATGATTCACTTATACTCCTAGTTTTGTAGGTTGATGATTTGATGATCATCGATTGTTGTAGTCAAGAGTATTTTGCATGGTAGGTTCTTGATGACGGACATGGGTCTGCTACATTTCTTCCTTGGGATCGATATCAGTCATGATGTATCATGCATCAAACTCTCTCAGGCCAAGTATGCACGAGATATCCTTGAGATATTTTACATGACAGACTGCAAGTCTTCCCTGACTCCATTCCTATCAAGATTCATACTTGAGGATGGTGGGGACACTCCACTAGTTGATAGCACACTGTACATATAACTAGTGGGGAGCTTGTTGTATCTCACACACTCCAGACTAGACCTCTCCTATGTAGTTGGAGTAGTCTCCATTTTCATGCAGGAGACGCATGAGCTACATTGGAAGGTTGCAAAGCATATCCTTAGATATGTACAGGGCACCATCACCTTTGGGATTCACTATGCAGAACATTAGACCTCATCGGGTTCACTGATTTTAACTGGGTTGGCAATAGCATTGATCACACATCTACATCTGGTTACTCACTTAGTCTTGGTTCTGGGCCTATCTGTTGGTCGAGAAAGAAGAAGAATTATATTACTCTATCTTCATATGAGGAAGAGTATAGAGGGGTAGTTAACATAATGTTGACGGGCGAAATTGAACGTCCGTCAACTAAGAGAGTGGAACCAGTCTGGGGTTGTCTAAATAACCCAAGTCGTTTGGGATGGACCACCCTGACGGGTTTAACGGCTTCGTTGGTCGTTCTAAGGTTCTAAGAAAACTAAAGAGAAAACTAATCTAAACTAACTAATCTAACTAAAACTAATAAACACAAACTAACTAAAACTAAATAAACACAAACTAACTAAAACTAAATAAAACAAAATTATACACTAATCTAATTATTAAACAAACAAACTAATCTACTATCTAAATATACAAACTACTAACTAATACTATACTAACTATATAAATACAATCTACTAATTACTAATACACTAACTCTAATAATTAACTATCTAATTACTAATTGAATTACAACTTATTCACAAATGTACATTATCTACAACTTGCAGATTTGAATAAAACCTGTAAAAAACATTTGTTTTCTGCCCTAAGACAGTTAGGGATATTTTTTTATTTTTTTATTTTATGAATAAGAAATGAAAATTACTGAAATTAAACAATCTAATATACTAATTCTACATATATCTAACTAAACTTATATCTAAACTAAACTACTAATAATATACTAAACAAACATATGACTAACTGACCTTGAAACGCTCCAAATTTGTCCTGTGTATGATGACTTCGAAGCTGGTCGGAGGAAGGAAACTCGCACCGGTTGATCCAAAAGCTTCTCGTAAACGATAGGCTACAATTCTCTTTGAGTTGGTTTACAGGACAAACAAGACATAAAAAATCATAACAATTATATGATTTATAAATCTCTGCAATAAGGGAAACCTGTTATGCAAAAACTTATACTTAATAATTC
>JZKD02S1912765.1:458552-498245 GCA_000966675.3 Picea glauca
AATGTCAAAGTTTACTTGTACCTTAAAAGGAGTGGCACCTCCAGAGTGGCTTATGGATGTCGATGCACCGCCAGTCGGAATCCGTTGAAGAATCTGGGAAAAGTTGTCCATCATCACGTTTCTTTGTTTCTCGAGGGCCTCCTCAAGAAAAAATTTGATAGGATATCCTACTCCCTCATATTTCTTTTCTTCCCCCATGGGCGGTCGTCAGGGTTTGCGAGGCTGATCTCGCAAAGGTTCAACTAGATCGAGCCCCAACTCCTTATACCCTGATCTCATTGGGGACATGCAAAGAAGGATCAAGAATGAGCAGACCGCTCTGATACCACTGATCTAGATTTATGTAGGAACACAATGAAATACATAAATACACATAAATGCAGAGATGCAGCAGAAATAAGACTTCATTTCATTAATAACAAATGACTGAAATATGCTTACAGACAGAATGGAAATAAACTAGTTAGGGCACTGGTAGCTTATCTCTGAGAAGAGATGTGGCTGCTATTCGCACCCGTGAGAAGATGATTACAATGAGGCTCTAGAGGCCTTTTTACAATAGACGAGAATGCGAAAATTCATAGACATCCAAAAACCTAACCCTAAGAGATGAAGCGCCAAAATTCATGTGGGGCCCGTTTGGGTAAGTTAGTACATCAACTTCATGGGGTTGTAACTTTTGCATACGATCTCCGTTTTAGGCGTGTGATAGCTCGTTGGAAAGGTATCATCAAGGAGATTTATTTTGGGGGCTCAATTATGCCTTCAACCATAATTGAGAACCTCGATCTCAAAAAACCTTCATTTAGGCCCTCAAAATGGCCCCGGAAGTCAAAACCTACTAAAAATAGTAAATTGCCAAAATTGCCAGAAAACTTTTTTGAGCCAGTCGAAAAAGGTGGTTGGCCACCAATATCCACCTGGATCAGCCTGTGTAACTGGAAGTTGGTGCTTCCATCCAGTTGGTGCTGGAACATTCAGGAAGTTGGTGCTTCCATCCAGTTGGTGCTGGAATACTCAGGGAGTTGGTGCTTCCTTCTAGTGGGTGCTAGAGAAACCAGAGAGTTGGAGCTCTCAAACAAGTTGCATCTTGTAAAATAGAGGTAGCAACCTCACATTGAGTTGGTGCTCAATTATAAATGATGTATAGAACTGCAAAAGACTGCCTATCATTTCGAAGAAGAAGAGGTTTTTTCCCTTTATGGGTTTCCTCGTGAAAATCTGTCTCTGTGTGTACTTCATATGTGACTGATGGTTTTTAATTTTATTGTACATGTGTTGCATGTTGTTGATGATCACTTGAAAGAAAATTAATAATATTTTAAAAGGTATAAAATTGTTTAAGCTCAAAAACAACTGATTCACCCCCCCCCCTCTCAGTTGTTTTAGTATTTCCAACAACCACCTCGAGTACTCCTCAGTACCTCGATATTTGGTTTATGTCGAGTGAACCATCTCAACCTCATTGCGTCATTCCCCCCGCTTCTTCATCACCAGAGGATAACCACATGGTGACAATCGTCGATATCACTCTTTACGATCCCTTGTATTCCTGCCAATTCCACTATGATGAGGACATACTCAAAAAATTAAACACCCCCGACTACCCATGGGATGTGCTACACCACCGAGCGCTCTTCTTTCCACAGGAATCCTTCACGCGTCCTAACCAACTCCCCATATACGTAGTCGAAACCAAGTATTTTATCCCATCAGGGCATATCGATTGGTTCAACAACCCTATCCATGCCCTTGATGCTTTTGAAGAAGGCAATATGGCCAACATTTCCCCTACCATCAAAAATGATATTTCCATAAAAAATGGAGTTGTCGAGGAAATCACCATTGGCACCGCATGTACTCCTCAAGAAATCACCACCTATAAAGCCCTCTTCCAAGAATACCAGGATATTTTTTCCTGCTCATACATAGAGATGTCTAGCCTTGATCCCTCTATTGTTGAGCATCGCATAGACACCTGGCCTGATATCACACCAGTTCGTAAAAAACAACAACCGCTACACCCATCAAAATCCGCGGCTATCAAAGCCGAGATTGACAAATTACGCGCGGCTAGGTTCATGTACCCCATAGCCTATACCTCATGGGTTTCCAACCCTATACCCGTTAACAAAAAACAAGGCACTATTCATGTATGCACGGACTTTCGCGATCTCAATCACGCCTGTCCCAAAGACAACTTTCCAATTCCTTTCATCGATCAAATTATTGACGACTGCGCAGACCACGAGGCTTTATCCTTCATGGATGATTTCTTTGGCTATAACCAAAAGAAAATCCACCCAAATAATCAATACAAAACCGCATTCACCACCCCTTGAGGTACTTTTTCATATCATGTCATGCCTTTTGGCCTAAAGAATGCTGGCACAACTTTCCAACGGGCTATGACATACATTTTTCACGATCTAGCTCATATCATCCTCACATACTTGTACGACCTCACAACTTGATCCAAAAAATGCACCCAGCATCTTGATGATTTACGGATCATCTTCCAATGGTGTCGTTAGTACAACATCCTCTTGAACCCCCTCAAGTACGTATTCTGCGTCACTATCGGGCGCCTCCTCAGATTCATCGTTTCACAAAGCGGTATTACCGTGGACCCCCTCAAAGTCCAGGCCATCACAGAAATTCCACCCCCCCCAGAATTTATGCCAACTCCAGAGCCTACAAGGAAAAGCTAACTTTCTACGACAATTTGTCCTAGACTATGCCACTCAAACACACAGTTTCCTTTGCTTACTACGCCATGACATCCCATTCCACTGGGATGAACATGCCCAAAAATAATTTGACGACCTTAAAATGACACTCTCCAACACCCCTTTAATTAGTTCACCTGACTATAATCATGACTATATCCTCTACATATCATCATCAGTTGCCTCAGTAGCAGGAGTTCTCATCCAAATCGGCAATGATGATCGTGAGCATGTCATTTACTACATTAGTAAAAGCCTCTCAGGGCCACCCTTGAAGTATAATCACAAAGAGAAACTAGCCCTTGCAGTCATCCTCGTAGTCTAGAAACTGCGCCATTACATTATGCTTCGCACAACCAAAGTCATAGCGGATTCCAACCCCATGCAATACTTGCTCAGTCATCGACAAATTAACGACAAATTTGCCTGATGGATCATTATCCTTCAGGAGTACGATCTCGAATTTTCAACACTCAAGAGCAAGAAAGCTCTCATCCTTGCCAATCTTTATTACAGAACAATGAGGCAGCCAAAAAATGGTCAAAGGCCAGCTTTGATCGCCATGTCAACCTTCGCTCATTTCACGAAGGTGATCTCATCATGGCTTATGATATCGCTCATGATACCCACGATATCGCTCATGATACCCTCGGTCATGGAAAGTTCGAGTCACTATAGCATGGCCCCTACATTATCCAACATTACCTCACCAAAGGCGCCTACATCCTGGCTTCTCCTTAGGGCCTCTCTCTCAAAAAACCCGTCAACGGGTTATACTTAAAGAAATTTTATGGCTAAGCGTAGCCATTCTACATTAGTTTATTTCTTTTGTAGTGTTTTTAATCTTTTTTCCATACCTCACATCTAAAATACCATTTGTGTTATTGACAGATGCTTCCTCCACCAACCTACCACATCGGTTACACTGACGGTGCCAGCCGTTGGACACAAAATCTCACTTCGGCAGCTTGGGCCATCTATTCCCCCTCACATGAACTGCTCCACTCTAGCGGCATATGTTTGAGTTCAGCAACCAACAACCAAGCCGAGTACACTACTTTCATTGGCCTCCTCGTCGATGCCATCCATCATCGTATTTGTCACCTTAGCGTCTTACTTGACTCTCAACTAGTCATTCTCCAACTCAACAATGTGTACTGGGTCCGCGATCCTTGCCTCTTTCGCAAATACCTGCAAGTTAGACTTTTATCTCGACATTTTGATTTCATTACATTTACACATATTCCAAGACAATTTAATCAAACTACAAATAACCTAGCTAACATTATACTCGATTGACATATATCACATCAAGATACCTTTACACACACATAAACCATCAAGAGCCTATCACAACATATATAGTTTAGACATCATAAAATTAAAAAACAAATATTCTCAGACACATGTAAACATCACAAAGACCCAAAAATGTATATCTATATATATATATATATAAATTGGTCACCAGTACCATCAAAATGTTTACATACACATAGAATACATCGTATACAAAATCCACAGGCCAGTGAAGCACCTCGGTACAAAACTGGTGTCACTACACCAAAATGGGCTCACTAGCCTATATATAGTATACAAAAATACACAGTAAGACACTCATGGTGCCTCTAGAGCACCACCTCCTGGCCCTCCCTCAGGCAGTGGTGCCCCACCCACTATTGGTCCCTCCAGACTTGGAGGTAACCGCCCGGTCATCGCAGCACCTACTACTGCTGCTCGCCGAACCACAGTCTGCCACATCAACGGAACTCCCACACACTGCTCCAGGATGCCCTCGTCCTGGATGCACCACCACATACCCTTAGGCACTCCCTGTAGCACCGCTTCCAAGTGACGATGAATATCCTAAAAATATCCCCTAGCCTCAGCTGGAGGAGCATGCGATGGCCCTACACTAGGGTCATCGAAACGACATCTCTTAGCCACCCTCTCCTCGCCAGCTATTCTTGCCTCCACATCCTCACGCCGTCATCTCTCCCCTGCCTGCGACTCCCCCTGCGGAGGCCTCACCGGCCCCTGACGAGCTGACGCTCTCATCAAATCAACCTCACACCCTCGAGGTCTCACATCTGCACATACAAAGAAGTAAAGGATAGCATCAACATTCATCTATACATAATACATAGGTCATACTATCTCAAAAATCAACATATCAGACAAATCACAAACATACCTCGGTGGTCAAACACCTCTCCCAGAGGTAACACCATATCCGGATCACCCCAAAAGTCAACCCCGCAATATGGATGCTACAGTATGAACTGCGGCATCTTCCGCCACACCTGTGTAGCCTCAGCTGTGAAAAAATGGCCACCCTCAACACCACCGTGGCGAATCAAAATCTACGACCACCACCTCAGTCGCGGCTCTCGCGCAACAGGTACACCCAACAAAACTCTAGGGTGCAACATCAACACCCTCTTTAAGAACCATGCCACCAAGATGGACCCAAAGGCAAAGTCCCCTGAGTCCGCAACCCGACGCCTGTCGAGCTGCCCTACCATCTTGGCATGCAGCATCAATCCCCAAGCAAAGTGCTCTCCCACCAATTCCCTCCCCATAATCCTTAGCTGACCACCATTGATCTGCTGAGTCGCAAGGGACCCATAAACCCTCACCACCATCACTGCTACACAGCGGTGAACCAAAGAATCCATCGCCCCGATACTCACTACGGAGCCTGACATAAAGTCATCTCTCAAACAATACCACCAGCCTAAGGTAGCCAACCACCTGTCCCCAGGTAACACAGGCTCCACCGGTAGGGGCGTTCCCCGAAAAGGGAGCCCAGTCAAAAAGTACACATACTCCACTACAATGAAGTCTAGCTACTCACCTCGCACCATAAAACAATGAATATCTGGACTCCACATCTGGATCAAGAACTGTAACAAGTACTCCTAGGGCCGGATCAAGGGGCACTCAAAAAAATTCAGCAGCCCACAAGCTGCCAAAGTAGCACGAACCGCCAGCTCCTCAATAGTCATAGCCTCCCTTAGTTGTGACCAGTCCCACTCTCACCAATGAACTGGCATCGTCCCAATACTCATTTGCAACCACATAAATCTAGTCCTAGATCAGCCATCTCAAACATAAACACATTAAAATCTCCAAAAAATATGAGTTTTTCACCCGTCAGCCTTGCCTCCAAGGCGCGACTGTTTAAACCCATAGACGCACACACATGTGCGCCTATTCAAACCCACATGCGTGCTTGTTCACCCCATAGGCATGCAAACATGCATGCCTATTCATCCCACAGGCATGCATGAATGCGCGCATGTCTTCCATACAGAGGTGCCTTCATGCGCCCCTATCATGTACATAGGCCCGCATCACAATGCGCCTGTCCGCCACACAGCTACGCACCCATGCACAATTGTTTATCTAACAGGTGTGCATATGATGTGTGCCTTTTTTCCCCTTTGGGGCGCACCCGTGTGTGGATTATTGGATAACAGGCGCACACCCATGCGCACATATTTTTGGATCGCTCGCACACTTGGGGGACCACACCCACAAAACTCCCTGTACAGCCCTCCGTACAGACCCTGCCCACAGAACGAAAACCTAATTCTATGCAGGACAATTAGACCACTAACCTGAAGCTCGTTGGTCCTGAATCAGCTGCCTCGTTCTCCCAGAATCTCCAAATCTCCTCTGAAAATCTCTCATCCAATCACTCTAACCGTAGGTACAGATGAGGTGGCAATGTGGGACCTACAACTATATATAGTCCTTTTTGTCAAACTTCTAGACCCCATTCTGGAAGCTCCGGGTGTCCATTTTTCGATCTGTCTTCGACCATGGGATTAGTACCCCGTCCTCTACATCAAGACAGTCCCCGAGCCACTTTTCATCCTTAGCCCTCGGGGAGCCATTTTTTCCATACCATGTCCAGGTACATGTGCTCATGTTCAAAATTATCAAATAAATGCTTGTATGTTCGATTCTCTTCAGATATTGTTCGCGTCGGGTATTTGGTTTCCATGTGTGCAGATACTTGGTCATCATACATCAGCACAACCCCTTCAGGTATATAATCAACACTGGCATGTAATCATTCCCTCTAAATCTCAATTGCATCTCCAGTCACACCCTTGAAAATTTGCCTTTACGGTCCCCATATCCGGCTCTGCAGTACCGCCACCTCCATTGCACTTTGGGTACTGTCACCTGGTAGCACTCTCCCCCACAGGAGTTGTCCCATTCATATTACCCCTTGGAACTTTGACACTCATGTTGTTTTCAACCCTTTAGGGATGGGAGTCTCGATAGTCTTACATCATGTCGTGAATCAACCACATACTCCTTCTCCTCATTTTTCTAGCCTTCCCAATGGACTCCCAGGACACTTCCTCACGAATTATTTTGACTGCACTCCCGCTGCATCATTTACCCATCATCAGTCTGCCCATCTTCAGATTGCCCTACATACATTGCCCTACTACAAAAACCAACCTATGGGGCCCCCACCCTCCACTCATTTTTTCCACCAACTTGCACCACCCCCAAAACGAGCAATCTTACACTGGGGCACCCATTTCTGTATCTACATTATTATCCCCACGAATTTTTTAATTCATTTTGTAATTAAGCTGTTATTTCCAAGCATGTTACATAGTTTTTTGTCGTCACCTTTGGCGACCTTCCTGGAAAATGCAACCCATGTCGCCCTTGGTTGGGGAACTTCTTATCATATACTCCTATTGACATCGTCCATATACTTTGAGTATCCCACAGGCCACCTACCTCTGCTCTCTGAGTTTGTTCACTTTGTCTCACCTCTGGCACAACTTATCCCATGTCCTGTTGTCCCCCTAACACTCAACCTAGTTGAATGGTTGCGGCCACTTATACTTCGCATATACCCCCAACCAAGGGAAGTCTTGAGTCCCCACACATCTTGACTTTGTCCATGTACCTCCTCAGTTCCTAACCTCACCTAGTAAATTTCACGAAGCCCTTTTCTTCTTGGAGTCGCGTCCCCCTTTTTGTCGACATCAACACAGTTTCCATAAGGGTGACAGTATCTTGACTCTCATTTTCCCTTCCAATGAGAGATCTCAGATGGCACAGGGAGAACCATAATTGCTCCTTGTTGTTGTTGACCCCCATAACATTCGACTTCAACACTTTCTCATGTTACGGTGGGTCTTACTTTGTGACTATTGGAGTTGTTTCTTATATATTTGCAGAAGACCTTTGAACTTGGTTGGGCTATCAATGCCTACAGAATCCATGATACTTCTTACAGGTGTCATTTCCTACTGTTCAGAATATGTTCCTCCTTAGAATGGTCCTCTGCCTTTATCACAACCGGCCCCAAGGGCGCTGCAGTTGTCTACATAAACACACAGTTTCAGTTACTATACAACACTATTCTTTTTTGAGTTACATGACACGAGCATGTGGCATGCCCACCTCGTTTGTACACAATTTATTTTTACACACCTTATGGAAGGTTGGGTCCTACAGGTTCCCTTCTCCCTTCAACGGGTCACTCTTGATACTCTCACGATCGCTCTCTCTTACAAAGACACTCTCAGGAGAAGAAACATTGATGAATTTCAACTATATGTATGCTCCTAACTTCATCCATTAGGGGGAATCTGTTATCACTGAAATTTCATCCGCAAATGGTTACAGGAATCCATCATCTTCAAACAGTTATGAGTTCACCCATGGACCAAAATTACCAAAAAATCATTTCCAAAAGGTCCAAAACTATACAACCAATGATAAAATCAAAGTGCGTTATGACTACACAGGGCGCGAGTGCACATGCGCCATCTAGAAATGCAAGAAAATCACACATGCGCATGATGCACGACTGTGGTCGCTAAAAGCTGCACACACCTGAGAACGACGCATTTATGAGATTGGTCGGCCTCCCACCCACTTTTGGTTTAGCTTCCAAGTTGATTTGACATCCAAATCTCAGCTGGATCTGACTGGGTGGTTGGTCAAAGACCTAAAAATGCCCTAAACAACCTCTTTTCACACTAAAAGTTGGTTGCACAATACCTCAAAGTGGTGCTATAAAACAAGGCCATGGGTGTACTACATTTTCAAGGAATTCATTTGCAAGGTTATGTTGTTGCTATTCTCTTGGGGAATCCTCTTTTCTCATCAAGAGTATACTAGAATCATTACATTTGGGCAATCCATCTCACCTTTTGAGTGGATTAGCTTGGGATTCTTTCACCATTTCTTTCAAGTTTCAAAGTTGAAAGAAGAGCTCATTTGTGGGGGTCCAAGAGCCCTCCCTTGGAGGAAGAAGGGACCCAAAGTCCTCTTTCTTCTTGGTGTTTTCTTTTTCACTAATACAATCCTTTCCATTGGTGACATGAGGCTTATTGGTTTCTTGTTCTTGTGTCCTTATGCTCAATAGTTTAGTTGTTCTTTCATTTTCTAGTTTAATTCTTCACTTAGTCTTTTATGTTTCTTTTTCTAACCCTTTCATTTACTGTTGTCTTGCTTAGCTAACCCAACTAAGCTTGTAAGCACCTCTGTTTTTCTCATTTAGGTGACAAAAGAGGCGCAACACTAAGGACAACACATAATTGTAGGGGAGGGGGGATGTAACATCCCCACTGTAATCCCCAGTTTGATTAATGATTAATGTAGATATAATAGGTGGCTACGGCCAAGCAATGTATATACAACATGTAATTCGATGTTTTAATAATAAAAATACGATGCCAATTTCTAAGAGGACATGGACAGGGATGGAGGTTGAATTAATCCACAAGAGAGGGGAGCGCATAGGTTAATTTCTAAGAGGGGTCCAATGGGGGATTATCCATGTCTATCAATTCCACCCACTTTCCTGAATTTTATTATGACTATGTATTAAACTCTAGTATTTTATTAAATGTCCCCAAATCCAAACATTGAAAGCATGTAAGAGGGTGGGTATGGTCACATCCCATAGTTATTGGGAACATGGGGGTTGATTACTCATCTTGGGAAAGTGTGTGAGTCAAGCAAGCAAGCCAAAGGAGAGGAAATCCATATGGACAACTACAACCATTTTAGATAGTTAATGTTTTTGCATGAGCAACAAGGAGAGAGAAAGAAAGAGAGCTTGAAGATGGAACATCCATGAACGGTGAATTCTAGAGCATGTTGGAGCATTTCTGGAGCATTTTTTGGAGTTGGAGACTAAAGAGCCAGGTTTTCAATCCTAAAGATTGAAATCATGTGTGAGTTGCACTATAATAACAATTGTTTGTTGTTGTTTTCTAGTAGTTTTCCTAACAACAAGTTCCCTTTATTTCCCATCTAAGAGATTCCTAGTTACCTGTGCATGAGAGAACCTGATAAATGAATGAGACGCCCTAGGGACTAATATCATTGAAGGGGTACATTCCTTGGGTTGGGAAGGTCAAGAGGAAGAGAGTTGGTGGAAAATTGGGATAGTTGGAGGAGAATATTAGTGGGTTGTGGGATTTCTGAGTTGTGAATGGACAATGAGAGACCACCCTCTTTTGTGGATTACTAGCCTCATCTCGGTTTAATCTAACCTAATCTGAAATGTCAGTCTTGATTTCAAATGGTTTGTGTAAATTAGGTAGCATGAGAAATGGATCTATACACAACTTGTCTTAAAGTTGTTCAAAAGCTTTTCAGTGTGTTGCTACACATTTGAATGTTTTCTTTCCACTTCCTTTAGTTAATTGATACATCAACCATGAAATGTGTTTGAATCTTAACACAAATCTATGATACAAATGTGCTAAACCAAGGAAACTAATTAGATCATGAATGTTTCTTGGAGCAAGCTAGTTCTTGATTACTTGCATTTTTTATGGGTCAACTTGAATGCTTTTAAATTTGATCACATAACCCAAGTATTTGACACTCTTCATCACAAAAGAACACTTCTCTAAGTTTATGATATCTAAGAGTGTTAAGCACTTGCTAAAGGTGTTATAAATGCTCATCCAATGATCTTTTGAAAGTCAAGTTGTCAACTAGGTAAGCAGTGAGTAATTTACTTCCAAAAGGTATAATAATGCCATCCATATACCTCATAAAGGTTGCAAGTGCATTAGTGAATCCAAAAGGCATGAATATCCATTCAAAAAATCGTTCATTGGTTTTGAAAGTATTTTTACACACATATGGAGACTCTATAAGAATTCAATGATATCTCAACTTGAGGTCATGTTTAGTTTTTAGAAGTTAGCATCTTTCAAATAATTAGGAAGATCATATATTCTAGGAAGAGGATACCAATTCTTTATTGAGATTTTATTAATATCCCTATACTTGATGCACATGCACCATATTCCATTTCTCTTAGGAACTATGATCACTTGAATTCCACAAGGAGAGGAACTAAGTTGAATATGTACTTTGTCAATCAATGTTTGAATTTGTCTATGGATTTTTTTATTTTCTAAAATAGACCTCTTGTAAAAGGATGCATTGGGTAATGAAGAACAATAAAGAATTTATTTGGAGGGTTTTACCTAGCAATTTAATGGTATTATAGTTGGATATTTGAACACATCCTTGTATCCTTTAAGTACTATAATGAGTTGTTGCTACTATTACAAGTTGTGTTCAATGGTGAGTTGATTATTTGTTGTGATATTCTTGGAACATGGAGGTTTAATCATCGAAAACATGAATTTCTAAGCATGGTTTATCAAGTTTTTAACTTGTTTCGATGAAACCCTAGACACTATCAATTTAGATCAACATTAAAAAATACTAGACCACCTATCCTTATAATCAAAATCATTTTCTATGGTCTGTACTAATAACTACCGTGTTTTCCCATAATTATGGTTTTCTAAAAAATACATCAACGATTTAGAGTGATAATATGTCGCAAAGAACTTCATCCACAAAAGTATTGATAAAGTAGGCAAGATTGAATTGTTGGGTGATTATGAGTTCATGTCCATCTTTCATCGAACCAATGTTGTAAGGATGAAAGATGTGGAGTAGTAACATGACCCAATTTCTTCACAATGTCATCAAAGAAAAAAATATTTTAACTATCACTATCCACAATAAGATGTAATAGATTATCTTTCATACATATCTATGTAGGAAATAGTCATTCTATTTCATCTTCATTGATGTGGTTGAGGTAGAGAGGATTATCAAACTCAATGCTAGTAGAGTCAATGATTCTGGATTGGATTACATGATATATTTATCCACCTTTGGTTCTGGTAGACTCGAGTGAAATGTAGACATTTGCATCAAGAAAGTATTTTGAGATTTGCATGTAGATGTATCATGCCAAGCTAAACTATGATAGTCTCGCCATTTTCATGTAGGAGGTTGGTTATTGTGTCTTCCTTTCTTGAAGAAATTCTTCCCACTTTGTTTTTGCAGTGTATTATATGTAGACTATTTAATTTTCATGGAGTTAGTAGTTGTGTGAGGTTTCTTGTTAGCAGAATGACTAATACGTTTAGTTGAGTAATGTTTCTTTAACTTTAGCTTCGCCTTAATTCAAAGTCAATCCCAAGGAAATTAGTGCAAGGGTCTCATTGAAACGACCATACATTTATTCTCTCTATGAATCATCACTTGTTCTATGATTTCTTCTATCTCACTAAGAGGATTTATGTTCTCACTTTCACCTACTATCTTAGGTTTAGGGTTTTGAGTAGATAAATACTCATAGGTCAAAGCAAAAAAAATTAAACAACTATGTCCTAGAACAATTTTGAAAAAGGATATGTTTACTAACTACATAGGTAGTATTTTAGCAATGTGAGAGAATTATAGTCTAATAAAAATCAATTATCAGAAACAATGTTATGATACGAATGATATGTTATGCGTAGGTGAAACATAGGGGGGACAACAAATTCAATTGCATGAGTCAAGCTTTGTTATGGTGGAATCATATGAGTCAAAGGCCCTTTTCTCTTTCACAAACTTTATATTTATGTTAGTGCTCCTTGTCTTTTGGCCTCACAACTACCTAACTATCCAAATTCCAAATACAATGCTTCATGTTCCAATTATTGACAAAGAGTGGAATTTCTCCACAAATGATATAGAAAAATTCAATTCAAGTATTAAATAGACAACCACCATGGTCTAAAATTCAGTTAAAAACAAGCAAAATACAACACCACATAGTTCAAAAATTCTTTGTTGAATTAATGACAATCCTTTTTACATTCAAAGAAATTATGCATAGGCCTTTAGATCATGCAACCATCCACTCTACACAAACTAAATCAAAAAAGAGTCAAAAACTCTTTTCCCATTCACAAGCTTTAGATTAATACTTATGTTCCTCAACTTTTCGCCTTACAATTACCCTCAAGTCGAATTTCAAATATACAATACTCCATATTTCACTATAAATAAAGGCATGAGATGAAGGAAAACCTTCTAAATATGACCCCAATATTATTTCAAACCATAAAGGGGACAATAAAAGAAAAGGAATTCAACAATTGTGAGGTCACTATAAAATTGTGTAATATTCATTATAGTCATCCCAAGGAAAACTTGTGAGCTCACTATAGAATTGTATAATATTCATTACAATAATCCCAAGGAGAACTTGTATATAGTAAATGTATGATGCAAAAAAGTATATAATACATTCATTTATTATTAATACAAAGTGGAGCTTCCATATATGTACTATAAAAAAAAACCCTTCTTTCATTTATATTAAAATAATTGAATTTTATAAATTAAAAAAAAAAAAATCAAAACTTTTTTTAAATATAATTTTATATTTTTTTATTTTTTATTTTATCTTGGTTTTATATATATTATGATTTTATATAAAAAAATTTATCAAAAATAATAAAAACTTATAATAAAAATATATTAATTAGATCTATTCTAAATGAATGTGAAATGAAGTGATATTCCTTTACCCAAATTCTATTCAGAAATGATGATAAAATCATTATAAATATATTTTTGATTAATTTAAATTTATTATAAATATATTTTTGTAATATAATATAATGTGAATTTTTAAATTATAATAATAATAATAATAATTTATTTTTAAGATTTGAATTTGTAAACTTTTAAAAAAAAACACATATTCTTAATCATTAAACTCATTAAATATATATAATAGGTAAACTTCAATACCACATTATGATTAGCTTCAATACTTCAAACTATAATAATAACTTTCTAATGGAAACATGTTACCACTAGATTTCCAACCAAATTTGTGATACTAATGATCTCGCGGCATCAAACTCATCGTACAAAAGAATCAATAAACTGATACAACCCATTCCCATTGTCATACCATTCGATAGACATTTACACCCATCACTAAAATGTCAATTCTTGAGGCCAGCATGTTTAAGTGGCGAAGGCAGCGAATGAGTAGTATATGGCTCCGGCATTGTTGGTCACAAAACTTGGGGTTTTTAAAGGTAAAGGTGCACGCAACATGCTAGAGTGTCCCTAACTAATCTCACTAAACTACTTTTGTTGACATGCCAAAGCTTAGAGGAGACAAAGACACGAAGATGAACAACACAGCAAAGTAAGAGGTTATTTTCAAACTTATCTCGAACTACACCAAAGAAGGGATTGACAATGTAAGTTTATATATAATGTTGCCTACAATGACATTTAAATCTACTATGAATTGCTGAATCCTTTTCAGCGCAACTGTTAAAAATAGGTCAAGCTCCATGAAAAAATTGTCGCTTACGTTCATCCAAAAACAACTTAAAATTAGTACAAGAAGATTAATTCACATCTGGTTATCATGGTTATCCACACTTGCATGGGTTTTCTTATGATAACTGCATGCCATGACTGAGTATTCAAAGATTACAGTACAAGATTGCTCTGTCTGTGAAAACAAAAAACATGAAAAGGGATTAAAAATTATTGGTACAAGATTTTGTATCTCATCGAGGATCAAATAAAGATTTCACCAATCCACATCTCTAACAACTTTTTAAAAATAAGATCACACAACTCATGTAAAGATTAGCTCTACTTCTCAATACATTCAATAAGAATTATATATTCCTACATAAAACAACATAAAGAAATAAAGTAAACTATACCTGCTTTGATATCCGTACGCCATTGGTTTTCAACGCCTACTCTGGATGGTGTTCCACCTCACCTCACATGGCCTGGATAACGCAATTTTAGTAATGACATTGCCAACGCTTGCTCGAGGTGGTACACCAACCAGAGTGAGCATTCGACACCAGTCCAGTAACCGGCCATTGTCGTAGCTCCATGCACAAACACAGTGCACTCTATAATAAGAACACATCATACCCTTTTATCCTGGTTGGTTCAACACTCAGGTTGCTTGATTTGATTTGATGAGGAGCGGGTTGTATAATGACATTAAATGCTCCCTGCTGCGGCGCTATTCTATGAATCAGGCTCGCTGCTGCAGCAGGGGGCTCTGCCCCACTCATGATGACAAACAGAATAATGTAAGATTTATTGCCATCAAACAAAAGTAACTCGATCTCTTTAGATTCGTCAAGGTTATTGTCGTGAAGTCTCCTATGTTAAAGTGATATGATATTTTAAAGTTTAGATTCGTTAAGGGATTTGATTGATAAAGTTTATGAAGGTATATATACCCTACTTTTTTTCTGGATTTGAACATGTGACTTTTTAAGAGGAAACACGTGTTCTTAATCATTAAGTCCACTCAAATTATATATCCTCTGATAGAATGTAATGATCATCTATATCAGCTTAAATGATTCTAAATTTGTGAAAGACAATCAAATTAGTTTAGATATAATTTTTATAGAATATTTTGTTTTAAAAAATATATATTTAAAAAAATCTAAATAAAATTATAAAGATATATTTTTTTCCATATACTCTGCATAAACATAAACAAAGTTATAAAGATATAATTTTTTACAATATATTTTTTTTAAATATATGTAAAACAAATCAAAACAGATCAACTGACCAATTAAGTTACAAAGTATTTTTTTTTAATATAATAATTTTTTATTATAATAATAATTTTTTTTTTAATTTAATTTATTAATATCACATAATTGTAAATATACTTAGTAACTAACTTATACATTATATCAAATTCATCAAGGATTTTTAATTAAAGGCTATGATATAATGTTATGATATTGCTTTTTCAGTGGTGGATTTGTATTCATTAAAGGGGTAGCTTAGACAGAGTATAAAAGTGTCCCATAAGCCATAACAAAATTCTAGCTCTATTATATAATGTTATGATATTGTTTTTTCCCAGTGATGGATTTGTATTCATTAAAGGGGTAGCTTAGACCGAGTATAAAAGTGTTCCATAAGCCATAATAAAATTTTAGTTCTATTAGCAATCAAAATTATTAAAATTCTAGCTCTATGATCTTTTAACAATCAAAATTAATAAAATTCTAGTTTTATGATCTTTTAACAATCAAAATTAACAAAATTTTAGCTATATTAACCATCAAAATTATTGTTTAAAATTCTAGCTCTATGATCTTTTAACCATCAAATTTTTGTTCTCTTATTATTGCTTAACATATTTGTATTCATTAAAAAAGGGTAGCCTAACTTCTGATTACAAAAAGTGTTATATAAACCATAACAAAATTTTAGCTCTATGTGATCTTCTAGCAATCAAAATTTTTCTCCTTATTATTACTTAACCAATAATCAATATTACTATTAAACTAGGTAATAAATATCATTTATACATAATGATAGACAAAACATACTTAATTGTTAGTTCTTTGTTGTTGGATCCAAACCATTATCATTCCCTGGCTCGTTTGTATCCTTCGCAATCTCGACAGGAGCATTCAAATCATTCAAATCAGGAAGAAGCATCGAATCTGGTGCAATCGTTCCTCCATTACTATCTTCAGAAAGAGAATTCCCATGTACCTCATCCCGCTAAGCTAGTAGAAGATTGAATGAAGCCAATTGACTTCCCAAAAAGTCCACTTCGTCATGGCTAATTGACTTCGCAAAAAGTCCACTTCGTCTTGGAGCTGGCCAATTAAAACACAATGTTGAACCAAAGTGTCCAAGGAAAACGATGTTGTGGAGCTAAGAGAATTTACTTGGATGATCAGATGTTGTCTTTCCTCAACTTTGTTTATCTCCATTTCCTGGTCATGGGACCAAGACATATCCTGATTTTCCATGTTGTGCCAGGCACTCAAAATATCGCTCGAATATTTACTCCGACTACCAAAGAATGAAATCGCCAGTGCTTATTTTATAGTAGCAATTAAAACCACAAAGTGCCTACTAACACCTTGCTATGATCCACCATAACTTACCACACTGTTTAGAGAATTAGAATCACAAGGAATAGGAGAAACCTTCCAGACCACAAAAGTCGTCGAGGAAAACCCAAAGAGCCCTTTATCATGGAGACCCATTATCATGGAGACCCAAGCTAGGCTTTGAGTTTCCCAAGTGATCCAAAAGCAAGGAATCCAACAAGGATTTCACATCTCCATAAATAACCTTCAAATTATTTGATAGGAGGGTAATAACAACTCGATGTACCTTCAAATCCATACCTAAATAAATTTCCACAAGCTGGCCATGCAGATTCAAGGTAATGTTGACATCTTCTCCCTCATTTGGCATTATTTTATGTACTATCCCATCCTTTTCCACATTTTACTATAATATCTATGCTCCTCGCCTGCTTCAGATCCATCGAATTGGTTTAAATGCGTATAGTCCTCCCATTGTTGCGATTCTAGCCACAAGCCGAGACAAATTTCTCACTAAGTTTAATCATTGTGCTAATGCTCTTTAAATGCTCGACAAGACTCAAACTTTAGTGTTGGATCTTTTGGTGTCTCCTCACGATAACAACCGGTTTAGAACCTCGATGGCCATGAAGAAAGAGGCCCCTCCAAACCTAGATAGCTCTATCAAAATTTGACATTGATTAATTTTTAAACATCATTAATATTAATATTGTAAATGTGATATATCTTATTTATATTATTAAATAAATCTTTAATAAAATAATTTGATATAATTACAAAAATAAATATATAAAGTAAATATAATACTTATTAATAATAATAATTGAGAAAGTCTAATTTTATTCAATTCTAAACTAAATTCACTACATAGATGATAAGTAAGACTAGATAATAGTATTTAAAAAAATTAGCTTAAAATATTTTATATGTGATAATAAAGTTTTACTAAAGCTTATTAGTCTTTCCCATGAGACTATAGCAATGAGTTTGTTTTTGATGTGACATTAATTTGTTTTTTACCATAAATTTGTGTATGTAATGTAATGTTTAATATAGGAAAACAAATATATATTTTTAGATATAATAAAAATATTTGTGTTTCTCATTTCTAATTGGTTGATAAAATATTGGTTGATAGAATTGAAGTGTTATTGCTCCCTTTAAATCTTTCAATATGTAGAATTAATTACATAAACAATGAATTTCACCAATTACCACATCTAAATATAAAAAGTTGTACTATGTATTTATTATTATTATGCATTATTATTTATATTATATTTATTATCTAATATATTATATATTATTATATTTATTATCTAATATATTATATATTATTATATTTATTATCTAATATATTATTTAGATTATATTTATTAAGTAATATAATAAATATTATATAAAAAAATATATTATTAAATTTGAAAGGTTTATTTTTAAAAAGAAAAATTGAATATTTTTAAAATGTAATTTGTATTTGGTTAGCTTAATTTAATTGGAAGGAAATTTAGGTTAATCCCAAAACTATACAACATCCACATTAAAGTAAAAATGTGGTAGAGATCCTCTCCAATACTGCATATGACAAATCTATAAACTAAGTGTCATGGAGGAGCTCGTCTTTCTCCATTCCTTGCGAGTCTAGGTCGAATTCTTTGGATTCCAATCTTTCTTACGGTATAGTTACCAATGTTAATTTTTTTCATTTAAAATCTTCATCAATAATCATAAGGTGTGAGCTATCATTTCCATTTCCAAATCTACTTGACATGTTGGAAAAGTTGTGATTTCAACTTCTTGGTAGGTTTTTATGTCTCTACAATCAAAATGCCACCATTCATGGTTAGGTAATATCTCTCGTGACAAGGCATGTTTATTGTTTAGGGGTTGGTTCGTTGTTCTACAAAATGGTTTTTTTTGTCAGTTGTTTTAGGAAATGGTTTTTTTTGTCGGAATCCTGTGATATAAATTTATATGAATCATTATTTTATTTTTTTGTGAAATGGATTCAGGGTGCAGAGCACTCGGATTATACAGAAATAATCACTTAAATCTACTAGTCCAACAATTTCTGATTGATTTCCCGTGAATATCCCTTGAAAAAATCTTCATTTAATAGAATCTTTGGCCTAATACTTATTTAATACTTATTGTTTATATAGTTTTTTTTATTTAAAAATTATTTTTAAATTTTACAAAAATATTACAAAAATTATTTTAACTCCACTAAAGCATTATAAAAATAAATTTCCACTTAAAAATTTTGATCCTAAAACTTTCTTCATATATTTTGATAATTTTGATGAACAATCATTTCGTACAATCTATTTAACCATTCTACCCTAAATCCTAAACAAATTATTACATCATAACAGAAAGTTATGAAACTCAGACACGACACACTCGGGTAGCGACTCGGTCAGAAAAAAGCTGCTACTGCGCGCAATTAAACCCAATCTCAGGATTTTCTGTAAGCATATTTGCATTCGAAAAGACTTGTCATGGACGCCACGCCTACCCTCAGAGACGGGAATTGTGGGCTTCAAGGATTTAAGTATTTCTGGCCTCAATGATCCTCGATTCGATTTAAGATCACAGCTCATTCCCGGCTGTGCTCGTAAGAAATAGCAGACTGTAACGTGACAGCGGATTGCAGATTGCTGTGCTATGTTCAATTCTGTAATTGTCATTGGACATGTATGAAGTATGATGATGTATCTACTTGCTTGATCGCAATTTAAGAAGTTTGCAGGATTCTTGATTTCTACCCGTCTTGTTTTCCTTTCGTTGCAGTCACGAATCACGATTTTTATAATTCGATCCTGAACCTTGACGTCAGACAAGGCAGGTGAAACCAAGGACATTTGTAAAGTTCGATTGGAATATATGTCGCATCAACCTTACGAGCTGAAGATGCGACCTGAATATTTCAAAGGTGTTTATAATGGTTTGGTCTAACTGTTTTACTTTTTTGTTTTCTTATTGGAATTACTTGTTGAATTGTAAATGCGGAAAACATAATTCATATATGATAATCAACAATCACACAGATAAGAAATACAAGAAACACAGGTGGTTCACGTTGGTCTACGTCCACCATTGTTTTATTATTAGATCATGGAGATTACAACAGCTTCACTAATACATCTCATCTCCCTATACGGGCTTACATGAATTTATATACATTTACACAAGAAACTGATTATTAAATGCACTCATATCCATATCCTAACTTGGTCTTATTGGTTATAACCAACGTTGGATTATAGGATCTAAAATCCTAATCCTAGAAGAATTCGTTGTCACCAGATTCCAATAATATTCACCTTGACAACAATTAAGTTGATACCTTGCTCCTTCTTTTGTTCATCACCTTTTCTGCAAGCCAAGAGAAGCCAAGCACCATCGTAGCTTCTCTAAAAGTATTGGTTTTGTGAACATGTCTACACAGTTCTCTTTTGTATGCACTTTCTCAAGAGAGACTCCACGTTCATCGATGACCTATCTTACAAAATGGTACTTTATAGGTATATGTTTTGTTTTACTGTGGTATTGTGGATTCTTAGCCAAGTGAATAGCACTTTGACTATCACAAAGTAACTTTACTTTGTCCTGCATCCTTCCAAACTCACCAAACAAACTGTTGTCTCTTGACCAAGTTTTGAGGATCCTTGGTCATGTTTGACCTATTTTTGGGACTTCGATAGGCTATCGAAGGTGGAGCGCAAGACGAAGCGGAGATCGCGGGATCTCAGCCCCCTTTTAAGGCTTTTTGGGATTTGGGATTATGTAACGGGTATGGGGATGTTGGCCCATGGGTTTACCCATGTTTAGGCCCGATTTTGTAATGTATAACTAGATGCTAGGCGATGTAGTGAGTATGAATGGCTAAGTGTAGATGACAAGTCATTTGTAAGTGGTGTTGAATGCAAGTAACAGTTGTAAGTGCTTTGTGTATTTTTGCAAGGCTGAGTGCAAGTAACAGTTGTAAGTGCTTTGTGTATGTTTGCAAGGCTGAGTGCAAGTGGCTGTAAGGGACTGTATGTAGGCTTTGTGCTATAATCTAGCTTGGGGAAGGAGGATCTAGCGAAGAGTGTGCGGATCTCCTATCCTCTGTGAAGTTGATCTGAAGGCTCTGTGCATGTAAAAAGATTGAAGAAAGCTAATAAAGAAGATGAAGAGTTGGTGGACGTAGCCCTAGGGTGGGGGTGAACCACGTACATCCTATGTTGTGAATGCTTTGTGTGATGCGTTGATGTGTTTATGTATTTACTTGCTTAGTGCTTTGATATAGATGAATGATAGGTAGATATGTGTTTTCTTTGTTCTTAATAGTGAAAGTAAATGTTGGATCTGACCTGTGTGAATGTTCTTAATGCTTGAATCTGCTAGATTTGATCTGTTTTTTCATATTAAGTGCTGCTAGATGTTAGATCTGGTTGAATACTACAATGCTCTGTAATTAGGGTTTTACCTACGAAGTAGATACTGGTTAAACATTGATGAACTATATTGCGAAGTGCTTTGTCAAAGTGTTACAATCACAGATTTGTGTCCCATCTAAGGTTGCAGACACTGGAGTCCTGCAACCACCCCTGCCTCTACCTCGGGTGACACTTCATCTGCTTCGCAGGTGTTTCCGAAAGGGTCAGTAGTTAGGGTTCTATTCATGCGTTGTTGTAGCATTGAACCCTGGGTCTGCCCCTATTCCGACAAATGGTTACATTGTCGGGACCTAAAACTGTGATTGCTGGGAACTGAGGAAAAAGAATCTTTGTGTGAAGATCGGACTTGAAACTGTGATTGTTGGGAACTGAGGAAAAAAAATATTTGTGTGAAGATCGGACCTAAAACTGTGATTGTTGGGAACTAAAGAAAAAGAAGCTCTATGTGAAGATCTGACATGAAACTGTGGAAGCTCTGTGCATAGATCTGTTTCCCTAGTGCACAGTATTCTACTTAATCTGTGAAGCTTTGTGCTAAGAAAAGAAGTCTGATCTGAAGAGAAGAGGTAAGATCTGGAAGTTTTGTGCTTTGTTAAAGGTAAGATAAGTGGAAATTTTTGTTTCAAAAGTATGGATTTGGGTATGTTTGTTAAATCTTGTCCTAGATTGAAAAGTAGGGTGCAGCTAGATGAAATAAGATTTGATATGAATACAACTGATAAGAATAGTGAAATATATTTTATACCTATGCATAGAAAGAATTTTTGGACCAACAAATGGATGCAAGATCCTAGAAAGAATTTTTTGCAGGTTAACTACTATGATCCTAGTGCGCAGTACAGGAAATGCTAGGGATCATTTAAGAGAAAGAGAGAATTAACCCTTTGTTATAGTTGCAGAAGACCAGGACATCTTGCTAAGGAATGTCCTAGTAGAAGATCTAGTTGTCTTTGTTGTAAATCCATGGACCATGAAGTTTTGGATTGCCCTACAATGATTGCTAAGCTTGAAAAAATGAATATGGAACAAGTAGACCCTGAGAAAGGTCAAGCAACTGAGATCGTGGCAGAACCCCAGAAAGAATCAGAGGCTGTACTATTATAGATGAAAGAAACCCTGAATGACCACAGAGATACTAATCTATCAGAGATCTTACAAGAGAAAAAGTAAATAGAAGTAAGGATAGGAGACTTCAACATTGACTGTATTCTAAATGAGGAAACACAGGTGAATATAATGACAGAAAGAACTTGGAAAATCTTAGGAAATTCTGCCATGATTCATTCTTTAGGAGGAATATGATTATTTAGAGGAAAACTAATAACCCTATGTGGAAGACTCACCCGGGCATATATGAGTGCTCATGGAACTTCGACAGAGGAAGATTTTGAGGTTGTTAAATTTATTGAGAACAATGCCCCATTTGTTATGTTACTAGGAAAACCCTAGATCAAGAAGGATCAAACTAGAAGGAAAGAAGAAGAAGTTTTAGAGAAGAAAAAACAAGAATTAAAAGATTTCATGACTAGGAGGATCGCACACTTGATTGAGAAATAGGAGAATAGATCGAATCTATTTAACTTGGATGCCGAAGTTGAAAGAACCCAAGAAGACTCACAGAAGACTGAAGCACCTACCCCAGATAAAGAAGAATTATTACTTGTGCACCCTACAAAGTAATCTCAACAACGTGAAGTTACTATGCCAAAAGAAGATAAGAATCAGAATGGAAAGAGGAATAACGAGACAAAGCTCACCGGAAAGAAAGCTCAAAAGGTCAGCAAGAAGAGAGCAAAGATCGAAAAGTTACAAAAGGTTCCAGAGGGAACTTCATAGAAGGAAAATTTGCAAAACTAGAACTTTGTTGGGATATGAGAACAACGTCACATGGCACTTCGCCATGGCGAAGAAATATAGTTGTTGGGAACAGTATGATCATTAGACCAACGCCACAAATGGTTAGAGCGAAATTTATGGTCAGGAATCCCACCATCAAACCATTGGGACTACGCCAAAAGGGAAAGAACTAAAATAATGAAGGCTTCTCACCCGTTGGAGACATCCATTACGTTGTTTCCTACTTATCTGTCGACTGTTGCACCCGGAACACTTTTGCGAATTGTATCAGAGAGAACTCATTTCTACTGCACTGTTATTAGTAAGATTGACACAGGTTCTATTGTTTTGCGCATTCATTCAATCTAAGCATGTATGTCGGACGAGCTCAACGCTGCGGAGAAAATCATTGAAGAATTTCTCATCGATCTCATGGCTGAGAAAGTAATGTTTGCAAGTATTCAAGCATCATTGACGAGAGGAGTGCAAGCCTCTCCGTCGACCGCTCGTGGATCCGGGCCATCCCAAGTCATCACAGAAAAGAGAAATAAGCACAGAGATGACCTAGTAAATGTGAAGTTGATCCCGACCATACTACCTGACTACATCCCACCTCTAGCCGGCGCGGTGACTCGTTATAGTGTGCCAAGAGATTTTGAGTACACCATGGTTACTGCGTACCTCCCAAAGGGGATATGCGTAGTTCGAGCATAGCAGGACAAGATCGCAACATTGAAGTTCAACGAATTCAACCTAGGAGACCGCAAGAACCATAGTATGCTCGCCCCATATAAATACTTGACCAGGATGAAGGGGAAGAACTTGAAAATAATCTCCCATCCATGGACGATGAACCTCACGCAGTCCACCCTGTTGAATGTAATGAAAATCCCACACTTTGGAAGGCACCAGGAAGTTAACGCCTGTGTCAAGCTCCTATTTTCATGTTACCATGGTGGCTACTTATGGATAGACTGTCGTATCACAGTCGATCTGATGTTGATCTATAGGATCATCGGATTGAGTATGCAAGGACCCAACCCACAGGACTTCTATCCAAGAAAAGACACAGATCGCGCGTTAGCACAGAAGATCAAGGATACCTACGACGTTGTTGAGAAGGGAACGCGAGGCTAGCTTCCATCCAGAATGGAACAGTGCTCCTAGTATGCTAATTAATCGCAAGAAATATTGTGAGAAAGAACAGACCCACGCAGGTCACAAGCTTTGTCGATGACTTCACGAGGAAATGTGTAAAAGGCCTACAAATGAACTGGGTGAAGTACCTAGTTAATCAACTGAAATTGGACTGTCATGAAGAACAGGATCAGGGCTATGAGTTCTAGTTTAGCTGGCTCCTAATCCTCATTGCGTTTATTAATTGGGAGATGCCTGAAGGTGTGACTTTCCCGAACATTGAACCATTCAAGATGCTCACTGCAAAGTTCACCATGCTTTGGTACTCGAGCGACATGGGAAAACAATGGCAGTCTAACACAATTTTTCACACATATTATCTCCAGCTAAAGAGATCCATCGAAGTTGAACCTCGCATGATGTTGAACACCCTACAACAGTTTAGACCCCTCATGAAGTTCTGGGTAGATCGACACTTCATCTATATTACTGCATGAGCAGACGAACATAAGGAAGAGCTTCAGTCGTACTACAAGCTCACAGAAGAGGACCTCGAGGAGATGACCAAGGAATGGTCAATAGACCTCCTTATCCTCGCTGACCCTGCAGAGATGTCTGACCCCAAACTTGACAGCTCGGAGGCTACTCACAAGGAACACGACACACCTGAACCCAACAGAAGGAAGAAGACCGAAGAATTCCAAGACTTAAGCAACACATCAGAGAAGACTGCTTCAGTATCATATGACTGAGGGGGTGATGATGAAGTAGAAGAAATCAATGGAAACGAAGATGAGCAGAAGCAAGGCGAAGTAACACTGCCTAGAGATGAGGTTGATACCTTGAAGAAAAGGAAGGTTTCTACCAAGAAACCCTCTTCCCGGAATAAATCAAGAGCCACTTTGACCAAGATGTAGACTATGCTCATTGTTGATGATTTTAACTTCATCATCGCAGTTGTAAACGACACCTCACAAGAAATATTGCATAAACAAGAAGCCAAGCAGGAGGAGATGTACGACAAAATTGAGGTCGATCTCCGAGGAGTACAACAGGCCTTTCAGTCTAGCCGCTCAGTGTCGACTACGCCCCTTCCATCAGGAGAACCAGAGTTGGGAGATGAGCCAGTCCAATTCCAATGACTAGCCGATGCGACCGAAGCTCGCCTTCGTCGCACACAAGAAGAAATAGAACAAGCCACCCAGGCCTTGAAGCAAGTACAAGAAGTAACAATAGAACAATGTCGAGTTGCAGAGCCGGAGAAGGTTTCTCTCCCGACAAAGTTTAAAGAGGAGAAAGCACATATTCAGTAGGAAAATGAATAGTTGTTAGCAGAGCAACTTGAAGTGCAAGAAGCAGTCCATAAAGCACTTTGCTCTATGACATGTGTTAGCACTAGAAGTTTCTCTTGGACTGCTCAAGTGCAAGCCTAGCACATCTTCAAAATAAAATGACTTGATTTGGATTATTTGGATTTTAAGAAACTTAGAGAATGGTAAAATTAATCAAGAGGGCAGTGAATCCATTGGGCATTGAGTCCAACAAAAACAAACGGTAATTCTGACCTAACATTTTATGTGCAACAAATCAGGTCAACAAATCTAAGATCAGTTATAATGCTTATAAAGAGATGGAAAGAAGAAATAAGAAAAACAAAACTAAAAATGATCAAAGAGCATCCTGATATTCAATACATCTAATAGCAAGAGGAAAAACTCAGTTTTCAGAAATCCTTTCTAAAACTGAATCAAAACTTAGATAAGCCTGT
Organism: Picea glauca; assembly: GCA_000966675.3. Taxonomy (NCBI): domain Eukaryota; kingdom Viridiplantae; phylum Streptophyta; class Pinopsida; order Pinales; family Pinaceae; genus Picea; species Picea glauca. The sequence continues at coordinate 484,711 of JZKD02S1912765.1, forward strand.
GGAAAGGGATATAGCATATCCTATACAATAACCCTCTCAACACAGAAAATGCAGACATATAACCTATAGAAACAACACATATCCAAGGAGATGAAAGATGAGAAAATTATTTACACAGAAAAGAGAAAACAAACTGATATATAACTTCATTGTCAGTTGATATCTTTACATAGAAAGCATCACAGGTCTACAACTTAAAATCAGAGACTTTCATCCTTTCTAGCTCCCTCACGGATCTTGAAATATCACCTAGACCTCTCGGGTCTTTTTTTGTCTCTCATTCCCCTTCTCCAAGAGATCTCTCCTTCCTTAAATAGAAAATATCATCCCAATCACCTTAGGAGGCTGAATCCCATCTCCTACATTGGATCCTAAGCCTTGGATATAGGTGGCAACAATCAAAGAGACAAAAATCCAACAAACTGCTAATTTTCAGGAATTTTTTGGAAGTCATTAATAAATTGTTTCCACCTCATTGCATGAGGCCTTTTATGGAGCTAAATATTAGGTGCAGGTATCCCTTGATATCTAATTTATCTTTGATAATCCATTCTAATCCTCCTTGATAGGTGGCAACCTCCCAACAAGGCGAATATCAAAACCGTGACTGCTACATGAAATTAGGTAGTGTCGTTGTAAAACAGTTGGTAGCACCACTTCTATGTCTAATATCTCTCAAACTATAACACATTTTGAAAAACTGAGAGAGGTTTTTGTTATTTGGAATGTTATAAACAAAAGTGTCCTCCAATTTTCAAAAATACCTTCTCAATTGTTCACAATCCAAGATTTAAATTAGTGACTCAAAACTGGCATAATAACTCTGCACAATTTAGCCTCTGCCAGAATTTCGGTAGCGCCTTTAGGTAGTGCCCGCCTATGTTTCTGCGTGCAATTTGGTAGCATAAATCCATTGGTTCTTTTGATTCTTGGAACCTTGTGAGAGTGTTTTCAATGTTTTTTCTTGAAACTTGGCACCTTAACCAATCTTGTGCTAACATAGGCTCCATGGGGAATAGAGTCCTCTCTGTGAGGCTCTAAGAACTCTTGTAGTTTTAGTGCCTTATCCTTTGGGCTTGTGGAGTCATGCTCTGATGCATCATGATGAAGATAACATACTGACAACTTATATTACCCTAATTTCAAACAGAAAGAAAACACACCTTATCTTGATGGAGCTTATTTATGTACAAAACCTAAGCTAACTGACTTTTACAATGGGCTAGGTGAAGGAAAAATTCCACCAAAACCATTCAAGAAACTTGTTGACATGAGTCTTTATAATGCCAATGATTGACATCAGACAAAAGGAATATGACAATGGTTTGAAAAAATTCCTTGTATCTCCTCTGACTGTTGCTGACACAATAAAGTTTATAGGTTCCAAAACATTTGAGAAATACAACTCCATAGACACCCTTACAGGGTCATAAAAATGGTGACAAAACACATGGGACTGATAGCATACTTATTTTTCCACTTCAAGTTGCTTACTGTAAACTGTGGGTACAAGTGGAAGAAGGATTGACATAGGTGGATATTGATCNTTCTCTTTTGTATGCACTTTCTCAAGAGAGACTCCACGTTCATCGATGACCTATCTTACAAAATGGTACTTTATAGGTATATGTTTTGTTTTACTGTGGTATTGTGGATTCTTAGCCAAGTGAATAGCACTTTGACTATCACAAAGTAACTTTACTTTGTCCTGCATCCTTCCAAACTCACCAAACAAACTGTTGTCTCTTGACCAAGTTTTGAGGATCCTTGGTCATGTTTGACCTATTTTTGGGACTTCGATAGGCTATCGAAGGTGGAGCGCAAGACGAAGCGGAGATCGCGGGATCTCAGCCCCCTTTTAAGGCTTTTTGGGATTTGGGATTATGTAACGGGTATGGGGATGTTGGCCCATGGGTTTACCCATGTTTAGGCCCGATTTTGTAATGTATAACTAGATGCTAGGCGATGTAGTGAGTATGAATGGCTAAGTGTAGATGACAAGTCATTTGTAAGTGGTGTTGAATGCAAGTAACAGTTGTAAGTGCTTTGTGTATTTTTGCAAGGCTGAGTGCAAGTAACAGTTGTAAGTGCTTTGTGTATGTTTGCAAGGCTGAGTGCAAGTGGCTGTAAGGGACTGTATGTAGGCTTTGTGCTATAATCTAGCTTGGGGAAGGAGGATCTAGCGAAGAGTGTGCGGATCTCCTATCCTCTGTGAAGTTGATCTGAAGGCTCTGTGCATGTAAAAAGATTGAAGAAAGCTAATAAAGAAGATGAAGAGTTGGTGGACGTAGCCCTAGGGTGGGGGTGAACCACGTACATCCTATGTTGTGAATGCTTTGTGTGATGCGTTGATGTGTTTATGTATTTACTTGCTTAGTGCTTTGATATAGATGAATGATAGGTAGATATGTGTTTTCTTTGTTCTTAATAGTGAAAGTAAATGTTGGATCTGACCTGTGTGAATGTTCTTAATGCTTGAATCTGCTAGATTTGATCTGTTTTTTCATATTAAGTGCTGCTAGATGTTAGATCTGGTTGAATACTACAATGCTCTGTAATTAGGGTTTTACCTACGAAGTAGATACTGGTTAAACATTGATGAACTATATTGCGAAGTGCTTTGTCAAAGTGTTACAATCACAGATTTGTGTCCCATCTAAGGTTGCAGACACTGGAGTCCTGCAACCACCCCTGCCTCTACCTCGGGTGACACTTCATCTGCTTCGCAGGTGTTTCCGAAAGGGTCAGTAGTTAGGGTTCTATTCATGCGTTGTTGTAGCATTGAACCCTGGGTCTGCCCCTATTCCGACAAATGGTTACATTGTCGGGACCTAAAACTGTGATTGCTGGGAACTGAGGAAAAAGAATCTTTGTGTGAAGATCGGACTTGAAACTGTGATTGTTGGGAACTGAGGAAAAAAAATATTTGTGTGAAGATCGGACCTAAAACTGTGATTGTTGGGAACTAAAGAAAAAGAAGCTCTATGTGAAGATCTGACATGAAACTGTGGAAGCTCTGTGCATAGATCTGTTTCCCTAGTGCACAGTATTCTACTTAATCTGTGAAGCTTTGTGCTAAGAAAAGAAGTCTGATCTGAAGAGAAGAGGTAAGATCTGGAAGTTTTGTGCTTTGTTAAAGGTAAGATAAGTGGAAATTTTTGTTTCAAAAGTATGGATTTGGGTATGTTTGTTAAATCTTGTCCTAGATTGAAAAGTAGGGTGCAGCTAGATGAAATAAGATTTGATATGAATACAACTGATAAGAATAGTGAAATATATTTTATACCTATGCATAGAAAGAATTTTTGGACCAACAAATGGATGCAAGATCCTAGAAAGAATTTTTTGCAGGTTAACTACTATGATCCTAGTGCGCAGTACAGGAAATGCTAGGGATCATTTAAGAGAAAGAGAGAATTAACCCTTTGTTATAGTTGCAGAAGACCAGGACATCTTGCTAAGGAATGTCCTAGTAGAAGATCTAGTTGTCTTTGTTGTAAATCCATGGACCATGAAGTTTTGGATTGCCCTACAATGATTGCTAAGCTTGAAAAAATGAATATGGAACAAGTAGACCCTGAGAAAGGTCAAGCAACTGAGATCGTGGCAGAACCCCAGAAAGAATCAGAGGCTGTACTATTATAGATGAAAGAAACCCTGAATGACCACAGAGATACTAATCTATCAGAGATCTTACAAGAGAAAAAGTAAATAGAAGTAAGGATAGGAGACTTCAACATTGACTGTATTCTAAATGAGGAAACACAGGTGAATATAATGACAGAAAGAACTTGGAAAATCTTAGGAAATTCTGCCATGATTCATTCTTTAGGAGGAATATGATTATTTAGAGGAAAACTAATAACCCTATGTGGAAGACTCACCCGGGCATATATGAGTGCTCATGGAACTTCGACAGAGGAAGATTTTGAGGTTGTTAAATTTATTGAGAACAATGCCCCATTTGTTATGTTACTAGGAAAACCCTAGATCAAGAAGGATCAAACTAGAAGGAAAGAAGAAGAAGTTTTAGAGAAGAAAAAACAAGAATTAAAAGATTTCATGACTAGGAGGATCGCACACTTGATTGAGAAATAGGAGAATAGATCGAATCTATTTAACTTGGATGCCGAAGTTGAAAGAACCCAAGAAGACTCACAGAAGACTGAAGCACCTACCCCAGATAAAGAAGAATTATTACTTGTGCACCCTACAAAGTAATCTCAACAACGTGAAGTTACTATGCCAAAAGAAGATAAGAATCAGAATGGAAAGAGGAATAACGAGACAAAGCTCACCGGAAAGAAAGCTCAAAAGGTCAGCAAGAAGAGAGCAAAGATCGAAAAGTTACAAAAGGTTCCAGAGGGAACTTCATAGAAGGAAAATTTGCAAAACTAGAACTTTGTTGGGATATGAGAACAACGTCACATGGCACTTCGCCATGGCGAAGAAATATAGTTGTTGGGAACAGTATGATCATTAGACCAACGCCACAAATGGTTAGAGCGAAATTTATGGTCAGGAATCCCACCATCAAACCATTGGGACTACGCCAAAAGGGAAAGAACTAAAATAATGAAGGCTTCTCACCCGTTGGAGACATCCATTACGTTGTTTCCTACTTATCTGTCGACTGTTGCACCCGGAACACTTTTGCGAATTGTATCAGAGAGAACTCATTTCTACTGCACTGTTATTAGTAAGATTGACACAGGTTCTATTGTTTTGCGCATTCATTCAATCTAAGCATGTATGTCGGACGAGCTCAACGCTGCGGAGAAAATCATTGAAGAATTTCTCATCGATCTCATGGCTGAGAAAGTAATGTTTGCAAGTATTCAAGCATCATTGACGAGAGGAGTGCAAGCCTCTCCGTCGACCGCTCGTGGATCCGGGCCATCCCAAGTCATCACAGAAAAGAGAAATAAGCACAGAGATGACCTAGTAAATGTGAAGTTGATCCCGACCATACTACCTGACTACATCCCACCTCTAGCCGGCGCGGTGACTCGTTATAGTGTGCCAAGAGATTTTGAGTACACCATGGTTACTGCGTACCTCCCAAAGGGGATATGCGTAGTTCGAGCATAGCAGGACAAGATCGCAACATTGAAGTTCAACGAATTCAACCTAGGAGACCGCAAGAACCATAGTATGCTCGCCCCATATAAATACTTGACCAGGATGAAGGGGAAGAACTTGAAAATAATCTCCCATCCATGGACGATGAACCTCACGCAGTCCACCCTGTTGAATGTAATGAAAATCCCACACTTTGGAAGGCACCAGGAAGTTAACGCCTGTGTCAAGCTCCTATTTTCATGTTACCATGGTGGCTACTTATGGATAGACTGTCGTATCACAGTCGATCTGATGTTGATCTATAGGATCATCGGATTGAGTATGCAAGGACCCAACCCACAGGACTTCTATCCAAGAAAAGACACAGATCGCGCGTTAGCACAGAAGATCAAGGATACCTACGACGTTGTTGAGAAGGGAACGCGAGGCTAGCTTCCATCCAGAATGGAACAGTGCTCCTAGTATGCTAATTAATCGCAAGAAATATTGTGAGAAAGAACAGACCCACGCAGGTCACAAGCTTTGTCGATGACTTCACGAGGAAATGTGTAAAAGGCCTACAAATGAACTGGGTGAAGTACCTAGTTAATCAACTGAAATTGGACTGTCATGAAGAACAGGATCAGGGCTATGAGTTCTAGTTTAGCTGGCTCCTAATCCTCATTGCGTTTATTAATTGGGAGATGCCTGAAGGTGTGACTTTCCCGAACATTGAACCATTCAAGATGCTCACTGCAAAGTTCACCATGCTTTGGTACTCGAGCGACATGGGAAAACAATGGCAGTCTAACACAATTTTTCACACATATTATCTCCAGCTAAAGAGATCCATCGAAGTTGAACCTCGCATGATGTTGAACACCCTACAACAGTTTAGACCCCTCATGAAGTTCTGGGTAGATCGACACTTCATCTATATTACTGCATGAGCAGACGAACATAAGGAAGAGCTTCAGTCGTACTACAAGCTCACAGAAGAGGACCTCGAGGAGATGACCAAGGAATGGTCAATAGACCTCCTTATCCTCGCTGACCCTGCAGAGATGTCTGACCCCAAACTTGACAGCTCGGAGGCTACTCACAAGGAACACGACACACCTGAACCCAACAGAAGGAAGAAGACCGAAGAATTCCAAGACTTAAGCAACACATCAGAGAAGACTGCTTCAGTATCATATGACTGAGGGGGTGATGATGAAGTAGAAGAAATCAATGGAAACGAAGATGAGCAGAAGCAAGGCGAAGTAACACTGCCTAGAGATGAGGTTGATCCCTTGAAGAAAAGGAAGGTTTCTACCAAGAAATCCTCTTCCCGGAATAAATCAAGAGCCACTTTGACCAAGATGTAGACTATGCTCATTGCTGATGATTTTTACTTCATCATCGCAGTTGTAAACGACACCTCGCAAGAAATATTGCATAAACAAGAAGCCAAGCAGGAGGAGATGTACGACAAAATTGAGGTCGAGCTCCGAGGAGTACAACGGGCCTTTCAATCTAGCCGCTCAGTGTCGACTGCGCCCCTTCCATCAGGAGAACCAGAGTTGGGAGATGAGCCAGTCCAATTCCAATGACTAGCTGATGCGACTGAAGCTCGCCTTCGTCGCGCACAAGAAGAAATAGAACAAGCCACCTAGGCCTTGAAGCAAGTACAAGAAGTAATAATAGAACAATGTCGAGTTGTAGAGCAGGAGAAGGTTTTTCTCCCGACAAAGTTTAAAGAGGAGAAAGCACATATTCAGTAGGAAAATGAATAGTTGTTAGCAGAGCAACTTGAAGTGCAAGAAGCAGTCCATAAAGAACTTCGCTCTATGACAGGTGTTAGCACTAGAAGTTTCTCTTGGACTACTCAAGTGCAAGCCTAGCACATCTTGAAAATAAAATGACTTGATTTGGATTATTTGGATTTTAAGAAACTTAGAGAATGGTAAAATTAATCAAGAGGGCAGTGAAGCCATTGGGCATTGAGTCCAACAAAAACAAACGGTAATTTTGACCTAACATTTTATGTGCAACAAATCAGGTCAACAAAGCTAAGATCAGTTATAATGCTTATAAAGAGATGGAAAGAAGAAATAAGAAAAACAAAACTAAAAATGATCAAAGAGCATCCTGATATTCAATACATCTAACAGCAAGAGGAAAAACTCAATTTTCAGAAATCCTTTCTAAAACTGAATCAAAACTTAGATAAGCCTGTGGAAAGGGATATAGCATATCCTATACAATAACCCTCTCAACACAGAAATTGCAGACATATAACCTATAGCAACAACACATATCCAAGGAGATGAAAGATGAGAAAATTATTTACACAGAAAAGAGAAAACAAACTGATATATAACTTCATTTTCAGTTGATATCTTTACATAGAAAGCATCACAGGTCTGCAACTTAAAATCAAAGACTTTCATCCTTTCTAGCTCCCTCACGGATCTTGAAATATCACCTAGACCTCTCTGGTCTTTTTTTGTCTCTCATTCCCCTTCTCCAAGAGATCTCTCCTTCCTTAAATAGAAAATATCATCCCAATCACCTTAGGAGGCTGAATCCCATCTCCTCCATTGGATCCTAAGCCTTGGATATAGGTGGCAACAATCAAAGAGACAAAAATCCAACAAACTGCTAATTTTCAGGAATTTTTTGGAAGTCATTAATAAATTGTTTCCACCTCATTGCATGAGGCCTTTTATGGAGCTAAATATTAGGTGCAGGTATCCCTTGATATCTAATTTATCTTTGATAATCCATTCTAATCCTCCTTGATAGGTGGCAACCTCCCAACAAGGCGAATATCAAAACCGTGACTGCTACATGAAATTAGGTAGTGTCGTTGTAAAACAGTTGGTAGCACCACTTCTATGTCTAATATCTCTCAAACTATAACACATTTTGAAAAACTGAGAGAGGTTTTTGTTATTTGGAATGTTATAAACAAAAGTGTCCTCCAATTTTCAAAAATACCTTCTCAATTGTTCACAATCCAAGATTTAAATTAGTGACTCAAAACTGGCATAATAACTCTGCACAATTTAGCCTCTGCCAGAATTTCGGTAGCGCCTTTAGGTAGTGCCCGCCTATGTTTCTGCGTGCAATTTGGTAGCATAAATCCATTGGTTCTTTTGATTCTTGGAACCTTGTGAGAGTGTTTTCAATGTTTTTTCTTGAAACTTGGCACCTTAACCAATCTTGTGCTAACATAGGCTCCATGGGGAATAGAGTCCTCTCTGTGAGGCTCTAAGAACTCTTGTAGTTTTAGTGCCTTATCCTTTGGGCTTGTGGAGTCATGCTCTGATGCATCATGATGAAGATAACATACTGACAACTTATATTACCCTAATTTCAAACAGAAAGAAAACACACCTTATCTTGATGGAGCTTATTTATGTACAAAACCTAAGCTAACTGACTTTTACAATGGGCTAGGTGAAGGAAAAATTCCACCAAAACCATTCAAGAAACTTGTTGACATGAGTCTTTATAATGCCAATGATTGACATCAGACAAAAGGAATATGACAATGGTTTGAAAAAATTCCTTGTATCTCCTCTGACTGTTGCTGACACAATAAAGTTTATAGGTTCCAAAACATTTGAGAAATACAACTCCATAGACACCCTTACAGGGTCATAAAAATGGTGACAAAACACATGGGACTGATAGCATACTTATTTTTCCACTTCAAGTTGCTTACTGTAAACTGTGGGTACAAGTGGAAGAAGGATTGACATAGGTGGATATTGATCTACTGATGACTGTTGATTTACTTATGGTTGTGTATAAACAATCTCTTCATGTGCCTCAACTAAGGGCTGCTCCTGGTCAAATATTCGGGTTATGTCTTCTTTGATGAGGCCAACCTCTGCATCATACTCCCTGTCTTCATAGTGATCAAATATAGGATAATCTTGCTTCTCATCATCACTAGAATATTCATCGAAAACAAGATTCCCTTCATACCTATGATCAACCTCTAAAACAGTAATTTCATCAAGAATATAATTGTTAAAAATATCCATTTCAGGAACAGCAGTAACTATTGCTTCTAGTTTTTCATACACATGATTTTCATCTGAAACAACGTTATGAATTATTTCCTCTCTAAATATAGGAGTATTCTTTATTCTTTCATTTGGACAGTGAATAAAATTGTTTTCATCTTTATATTCAGCAGAGAAATCTAACAAATCTTGAGCACATTCTACATATCCCTCACAACAGTTATGACAAATACTTTCAGAGGGATAAAACCTTTTGCAGTGTTCATTGAATACTCTGTGGAAATCCTTCAAGGATGAAATGTTGGAAGGGGGTAATGAGAAATACCATTTATGTGCATCCCCATCCAATGAATACATGAACATTTTCATCAATATATCTTCATGATGGATGTCAAGTTGCTGCATCAAAGCATGAAATTATTGAACATGCTCAACGGGGCTGTCATCATCACCTTCATAAAATCTAGGCAGTAGATCTTGCCATTCATCAATAAGAGGCACAGGATGTGGATAATCATCTATGACTGAGAAATTGAGTGTGGAAAACCTCCTGGACAGGATAGCCTTCATAGCCATTTAATTGGTCTCATTCCAGTGGAGTCACTAATAGATTCTGAACAATGGAGTCGCCATGGTGAATGTGTAGTCTTGAAGGTGTCCAACTTCAGTCACCATCTAAAGCTGGAGCCATGCAATGTCATTCTTCCCAGGGAGATTTTCAATCTTCTCAAATCCGTCCCCAACAACGACGCCAAAAATGTTAACACTAGAAGTTGTTCTTGAACTGCTGAAGTGCAAGCCTAGCACATCTTGAAAATAAAATGATTCGATTTGGATTATTTGGGTTTTAAGAAACTTAGAGAGTGGTAAAATTAATCAAGAAGGCAATGAAGCCATTGGGCATTGTGTCCAAAAAAAAAAAACTGTAATCCTGACATAACATTTTATGTGAAACAAATCAGGTCAACAAAGCTAAGATTTGTTATAATGCTTATAAAGAGATGGAAAGAAGAAATAAGAAAAACAAAATTGAAAATGATCAAAGAGCATCATGATCTTCAATACATCTAACAACAAGAGGAAAAAATTAGTTTTCAGAAATCCTTTCTAAAACTGAATCAAAACTCAGATAAGCCTATGGCAAGGGATAGAGCATATCCTATATAATAACCCTCTCAACATAGAAATTGCAGACATGTAACCTATAGCAGCAACACATATCCAAGGAGATGAAATATGAGAAAACATATTTACACAAAAAAGAGAAAACAAATTGATATATAACTTCATTTTCAACTGATATATTTACATAGAAAGCATCACAGGTATGCAACTTAAAATCAAAGACTTTCATCCTTTCTAGCTCCCTCACAGATCTTGAAATATCACCCAGACCTCTCAGGTCTTTTTTCTGTCTCTCAATCCCCTTCTCCAAGAGATCTCTCCTTCCTTAAATAGAAAATAGCATCCCAATAACCTTAGGAGGTTGAATCCCATCTCCTCCATTGGATCCTAAGCCTTGGAGATAGGTGGCAACAATCAAAGAGACAAAAATCCAACAAACTGTTAATTTTCAGGAATTTGTTAAAAGTCAGTAATAAATTGTTTCCACCTCATTGCATGAGGATTTTGATGGAGATAAATCTTAGTTGCATGTTTCCCTTGACATCTACTTGATATTTGAGGAGCCATCCGAATCCTCCTTGACAGGTGGAAACCTCCCAACAAGGCGAATATCAAAACCGTGACCGCTACAAGAAATTAGGTAGTGTCATTGTAAAACAATTGGTAGTGCCACTTCTATGTCTAATATCTCTCAAACCATAACACATTTTGAAAAACTGAGAGAGGGTTTTTTTATATGGAATGTTATTAACAAAAACCTCCTCCAGTTTTCAAAAATATCTTCTCAATTGTTCACAATACAAGATTTAAATTAGTGACTCAAAACTGGAAAAATAACTCTACACAATTCATGCTTTGCCAGAATTTCGGTAGTGCCTTTAGGTAGGACCCGCCTGTGTGTCTGCTTGAAATTCGGTAGCGTAAATCCATGGGTTCTTTTGATTATTGGAACCTTGTGATATTGTTTTCAATGCTTGTTCTTAACACTTGGCACCTTAACCAATCGTGTGCTAACAATAGGCTTAGATCTAAAGGCAGAAGACCAAGTCGTGCATCAAGTAGACCAGCTCGCAGAAACTATCCAATAGCTACAACAAAGAATAGCAGACTTAGATCTCCGCATAGTTCCCGACACTCTATAGGATGTGAGGGATAAAAGGGAAACAACTTCTCAAGGTGCAGTTGAAAGAATCAAGAGCCTCACCTTGGAATGTAAACAACTGAGTGATCACAGAGCCTAGACGTATGAGCGACTCACTGAGAATCCAGAACTAAAGACACTGGAGTCATAGCTCCAAGAGGTGAAGTGTCAAGCAGAAATAATACAGGCGCAGTTGAATCCCCTGTTAGCTATTGAAAGAATGAAGTGATCCCAAGAGCAGTGCACTGCTCAACAACAGGTCCACACCATTCAGAGAAAAGTCATGGAAGTGACTTAGAGGCTCCAACCTATACAGGATGAGGCTTTCCAATTGTTCTTAGAGATCGAAGGTCGAGGAGAAAAACTAGAACAAGTCATCACTGTAGCAGAACAACACCTAGAGGGACCTGGCAACGAAGATGTTATCCAAGAGTTCATTGAATAGGAGGTTGTGGCACAACAACAAGCCGAAGAAGCTCAAGCCAAGCTAGAGGCTTTTGAGGTAGAATTATCCAGATTAGAGTGACTCGAGACAAATCACAGGTGATTGTTGGGGGCATGTTGGCCCTTGACCAAGTGTTGAGGATCCTTGGTCATGTTTGACCTATTTTTGGGACTTCGATAGACTGTCAAAGGCAGAGTGCAAGACGAAGCGGAGATCGCAGGATCTCAACCCCCTTTTAGTGATTTTTGGGATTTGGGATTATGTAACAAGTATGGGGATGTCGGCCCATGGGTTTACCCATGTTTAGGCATGATTTTGTAATGTATAAATAGAATCTAGGCGATGTAGTGAGTATGAATGGCTAAGTCTGAATGACAATTCAATCGTAAGTGTCGTTGAGTGCAAGTAATAGTTGTAAGTGCTTTGTGTATGTTTGCGAGGCTGAGTGAAAGTGGTCGTAAGGGACTGTATGTAGGATTTGTGTTGTAACCTAGATTGGGGAAGGAGGATATAGAGAAGAGTTTGTAGATATTTTGTCCTCTACAAAGTTGATCTGAAGGCTCTATGCATGTAAGGAGATTGAAGAAAGATAATAAAGAAGACGAAGATTTGGTGGACATAGACCCATGGTGGGGGTGAACCATGTACATCCTGTGTTGTGAATTATTTGTGCGATGCGTTGATGTGTTTATGTATTTACTTTCTTAGTGATTTGATATAGATGAATGATAGGTAGATCTTTTGTTGCTTTGTGCTTAATAGTGAGAGTAAATGATGGATCTGACCTATGTGAATGTTCTTAGTGCTTGAATCTGCTAGATATGATATGTTTCATCATGTTAAGTGTTGCTAGATGCTAGTTCTGGTTGAATACTGGGATGCTCTGTAATTAGGGTTTTACCCGCGAAGTAGATATCGGTTAAACATTGATGAACTATATTGCTAAGTTATTTTTCAAGGTGTTACAATCACATATTTGTGTCCCAACTAACATTGCAGACACTGGAGTCCTACAACCACTCCTGCCTCTACCTTGGGTGAGACTTCATCTACTTCACAGGTGTTGTTGAAAGGGCCAGTATTTAGGGTTTCGTTATTGTGTTGTTGTAGCGTTGAACCCTGGGTCTGCCCCTATGCCAACACAAACCTTTCAACCAAACTGCCTCTTTGCAAGCATGTGAAGTAGCTACGTATTTTGATTCTGTAGTGGATAAAGAAACAATTTTATGTATATTTGACATCCAACTAATAGCTCCACCTACAAGAGTAAAGACATACCCTGAAGTCGACCTTCTCTTGTCCAACTCACCTGCAAAATTAGAATCAACATATCCACATAATAATTCACAACCACTATTATAAGGGATACAATAATCACTTGTGCCTCTCAAATACCGAAGCACCCATTTCACTGTTGTCCATTGTTCTTTGCCTGGATTTTCCATATACCTATTGATAACCCCAACTGCATGTGAAATTTCTGGCCTTGTAATAACCATCACATACATTAGACTTTCTACTGCATTATCATATGGTATTCGAGACATATCTTCCTTTTCTTCTTTTGTACTAGGACATAAACTTGAAGAAAGATTAAAATGGGAAGCCAAAGGCAATTAAACTGGTTTCACATCGTTCATACCAAACCTCCAAAGTATGTTCTCAACATACTTTTGTTGTGACAACCAAAGCTTACCATTCCTCCTGTCTCTGAATATCTCCATGCCCAAAATCTTCTTTG
>JZKD02S1912765.1:573593-586704 GCA_000966675.3 Picea glauca
ATAAGAATTTTTTTTAATTATATTTCTATGGTTTTTAACTCGAATAATACTTCTATGTCTTTTTGAAATTATATCTAACGTGAATTATACTTCTCTGTGGTTTTGAACAGGAATAATACTTCTCTCCGGTTTTGAACGGGTGATATTTCTACGATTTTGAACTCGAATAATGTTGATGCTTGGACAACATCGGGAAGACATTCTCTAAAGATAATAATTAATAAGTAAATGATAATAATAAATAGTTATTTGATTATTCAAGGGACGCACACTTTCATGGATGGTCACCTTATGTTACCTATATATGGAACACTCATTATTATAATAATACATCGAATATCTCTCATATATCATATGAATAAAAACCAACAGTTTAATTATTTTAACTCTCTTTTGCAGGTTAGTATGAAGACTTTTGTCAATATGCATTGATTCTATAGTTAGGAACGAATTTTCAAATTCATACACTAACCTCATGTGCAATTAAAAGTTAGATTGTGTTTTATTCATGCTTTTAGAATCAAGTTTAAAATAGAGTTTGAAATAGAGTAGAACAAAGCTTTATTTCATGTTTTCTTTACCAAGGATTTGATGGATGGATAGGGTTAGCTTCAGTTTTTTAATTGTAGATTGCTTATTCCATTGTTATGTAGATCTTGCTTAATTAGTTGTTAGTTAATGTATTCATTAGTTTACCTTTTATATGTCATTTTTTAATTCTTGTTCTTAAGGACTTTCTTTCTTGCATTTTGAATTATTAAAATAGATATAGCATAGTTTCATTTTATGCACTTTCTTTCCTAGAATTAGATTTCAATTACAATTCTTAGTTAATGATTGAATTCGATTATGAATTTTTCTTACATAGCATAGAGTACCATTATAATCTCATTATATTGTTGATGGTTAATAATTCCATGAATATGCAGGGTAATTGACAATTGTTTATGTAATGGCTAAGTTCTCATTGGATTGTTTAATCCATACCTTTCACTTCGCTGTTGAGATCAATATTGAGCTTATACTGATTGAATTATCTTTTGTTGTCAAGTGCCATCGAGATATTATAAGACACCAAAGACATTCACACAACCACCAACACTATATTTGAGCTTTCATAGGTTAAAAAATAGTTTCTTGTTTTCGTAGATCAAAATATAGTTTTATTGTTGTTGTAGGGTAGATAGTTTTTCGTTTTGATAGATTAAAGGGAAATTTTACTTATCATAGATTAAAGATTAGTTATTAGTTCTTCTTTATTGCAATTAAATAGATTTCCTTTTATGAATTAGAAATAGTTTTGAAGTTTGAATTAAGAATAGAGTTCACTTGCCTCTTAGCTTAATTAGTTGTTCAATGAGCAGTTTCAATTAGATTACTTGCAGTAGAAGTTATCTGAGGGTAGTCAGATGTTTACTTTATTTAATAGGTTAAATTGTTTACTTGTTTATTCTTGCTTTGATAGTATAGTTTCTTTTTTATTTACTTGCTTTTAAAGGGTTGTTGCTCATTGAATTTAGGTGGGATAGTGAAAGTAGTTTGCTTTTGCTATTTTCTTATTGTCATGCTTACTAGTTTCTTTTGTTATTTTCTTATTGTCATGCTTAATAGTTTCTTTTTCTATTTCCTTATTATTATGCTTAATAGTTTCTTTTGCTTATTGTTATGAACTAGTTTTCTTTAAATAGGGTTTTCACTTGTTTTTCTAGAACTATCCATCGATCCTTGATCAAAAAGTACTTAGGTTAAATAGTTTTAAGTTTCTTAGTAGGGTTTTCTCATTAGATAGGTTTGCTTGAATAGATTAACCCTTAGGTAGCCACTTCCTTAGTTAGACTATACTACTACCAACCCTTCTACCTTGGCATATATTTTGCTACAACTCTAAGTTTACTTACCCCGGGTTGACAATTTAATTGAGGGTTTTTAGTGTGTTTTTAGTGAATATAGAACACCCATCAATAGTTTAGTGCTGAATAATGTGAATGAATGCTAGATATGATCTCTATGTGTGTGCTTCGTGCTTAAATCTATTGGATCTGTGTGAATACTGCATTGATCTGTTGTTAGGATTTAGCTGCACTGTGAACTAAAGCTTAATACTAATGGACCATAATAACTAAGTGCTCTATTAAGGTGTTACAATCATTGATATGTGTCCCAACTAAGGTTGTAGACATTTTAGTCATGAAACCACCCTTGCCTCTACCTCGGTTGAGACTTCATCTGCTTTGCAGGTGTTGCCAAAAGGGCCAATAGTTAGGGTTTTGTTGGTGTGTTGTTGTAGCGTTGAACCCTGGGTCTGCCCCTGTGCCAACACTGAGCATCAGCATGAAAAGTGAAAATCACACCATCAACATCATGAGAAACTACGAGAGGTGTTGGGGTAGGATTCATAGATGGACAAGGAGCATCAAGGATCAAGTCATATAGTGTGCTCGTTTGTGAATGAACGAGATCTAGATATTGAGCATGACTAATCGCCTACTCTTCAATGACGACACCACACATGGAAACATCACGGGCTATAGGACCAATGAGCGATTTGGTAAACCACTCGACCAATAGTTGATCAGGAAGGGGAACTTTGATTAAGCGTCTTCTCCTCCTCCACTCATTAATATGATATGAAATATGAGTAGAAGAGGATTGTTTAAATGAACTCAAAATTTCAATTCGTGTCTCATATCGAATTGGCAATTGGTAATGCGTTAAGAACGCCATGGCTAAGGTATTGAAGTCATTAAAGAATCCTTATGGTAACTCAATATACCATTTTGATGTCAAACTTGTAAGAGTTTGTTGGAAAAGATGTAATCTTATAGAGTCGTCCAACAATGAGTTGGAAAAACACCAAAGATGGAATGTGATGATGTGATTATTTGGGTCCTCTCTTGATCAACTGTCAAATTTAGGAATGTCTGATGACAATTTGGCATGTATGACAGGCCAATAAGGAGAATGCAAAATAGGATCATTCAAAATCCTAGATAAATCCGGTAAATCCAAAGTAGCAAGAAATGGAAACCGTTAGTTCACTTGAGGAAACTGGTAGTTTTGAGGAGGGATTCCTGTAGGTATACCAGTAGGACCATAAGAAGTCTGTAGATATTTAGAAAGTCTTGAAAAAATCAGTGGTGGAGGATTTTGAGTTGAATAGCCAACATGAGTTGGTTGATTAGGTAAGTTTCCTTGGAAATGAGTATTAGACTAAAACTTTTGACCCCAAGTAGGATTCATAGAACCTGGATACGGTTGCCCGAGATTAGGGGGTACAAAAGAATTAACTTGAGGATGTTTCCCCCCAGATGGTTTTTTATTCCCTTGGANTTTATTTCATGTTTTCTTTACCAAGGATTTGATGGATGGATAGGGTTAGCTTCAGTTTTTTAATTGTAGATTGCTTATTCCATTGTTATGTAGATCTTGCTTAATTAGTTGTTAGTTAATGTATTCATTAGTTTACCTTTTATATGTCATTTTTTAATTCTTGTTCTTAAGGACTTTCTTTCTTGCATTTTGAATTATTAAAATAGATATAGCATAGTTTCATTTTATGCACTTTCTTTCCTAGAATTAGATTTCAATTACAATTCTTAGTTAATGATTGAATTCGATTATGAATTTTTCTTACATAGCATAGAGTACCATTATAATCTCATTATATTGTTGATGGTTAATAATTCCATGAATATGCAGGGTAATTGACAATTGTTTATGTAATGGCTAAGTTCTCATTGGATTGTTTAATCCATACCTTTCACTTCGCTGTTGAGATCAATATTGAGCTTATACTGATTGAATTATCTTTTGTTGTCAAGTGCCATCGAGATATTATAAGACACCAAAGACATTCACACAACCACCAACACTATATTTGAGCTTTCATAGGTTAAAAAATAGTTTCTTGTTTTCGTAGATCAAAATATAGTTTTATTGTTGTTGTAGGGTAGATAGTTTTTCGTTTTGATAGATTAAAGGGAAATTTTACTTATCATAGATTAAAGATTAGTTATTAGTTCTTCTTTATTGCAATTAAATAGATTTCCTTTTATGAATTAGAAATAGTTTTGAAGTTTGAATTAAGAATAGAGTTCACTTGCCTCTTAGCTTAATTAGTTGTTCAATGAGCAGTTTCAATTAGATTACTTGCAGTAGAAGTTATCTGAGGGTAGTCAGATGTTTACTTTATTTAATAGGTTAAATTGTTTACTTGTTTATTCTTGCTTTGATAGTATAGTTTCTTTTTTATTTACTTGCTTTTAAAGGGTTGTTGCTCATTGAATTTAGGTGGGATAGTGAAAGTAGTTTGCTTTTGCTATTTTCTTATTGTCATGCTTACTAGTTTCTTTTGTTATTTTCTTATTGTCATGCTTAATAGTTTCTTTTTCTATTTCCTTATTATTATGCTTAATAGTTTCTTTTGCTTATTGTTATGAACTAGTTTTCTTTAAATAGGGTTTTCACTTGTTTTTCTAGAACTATCCATCGATCCTTGATCAAAAAGTACTTAGGTTAAATAGTTTTAAGTTTCTTAGTAGGGTTTTCTCATTAGATAGGTTTGCTTGAATAGATTAACCCTTAGGTAGCCACTTCCTTAGTTAGACTATACTACTACCAACCCTTCTACCTTGGCATATATTTTGCTACAACTCTAAGTTTACTTACCCCGGGTTGACAATTTAATTGAGGGTTTTTAGTGTGTTTTTAGTGCATATAGAACACCCATCAATAGTTTAGTGCTGAATAATGTGAATGAATGCTAGATCTGATCTCTATGTGTGTGCTTCGTGCTTAAATCTATTGGATCTGTGTGAATACTGCATTGATCTGTTGTTAGGATTTAGCTGAACTGTGAACTAAAGCTTAATACTAATGGACCATAATAACTAAGTTCTCTATTAAGGTGTTACAATCATTGATATGTGTCCCAAATAAGGTTGTAGACATTTTAGTCATGAAACCACCCTTGCCTCTACCTCGGTTGAGGCTTCATCTGCTTTGCAGGTGTTTCCAAAAGGGCCAGTAGTTAGGGTTTTGTTGGTGTGTTGTTGTAGCGTTGAACCCTGGGTCTGCCCCTGTGCCAACACTGAGCATCAGCATGAAAAGTGACAATCACACCATCAACATCATGAGAAACTACTAGAGGTGTTGGGGTAGGATTCATAGATGGACAAGGAGCATCAAGGATCAAGTCATATAGTGTGCTCGTTTGTGAATAAACGAGATCTAGATATTGAGCATGACTAATCGCCTACTCTTCAATGACGACACCACACATGGAAACATCACGGGCTATAGGACCAATGAGCGATTTGGTAAACCACTCGACCAATAGTTGATCAGGAAGGGGAACTTTGATTAAGCGTCTTCTCCTCCTCCACTCATTAATATGATATGAAATATGAGTAGAAGAGGATTGTTTAAATGAACTCAAAATTTCAATTCGTGTCTCATATCGAATTGGCAATTGGTAATGCGTTAAGAACGCCATGGCTAAGGTATTGAAGTCATTAAAGAATCCTTATGGTAACTCAATATACCATTTTGATGTCAAACTTGTAAGAGTTTGTTGGAAAAGATGTAATCTTATAGAGTCGTCCAACAATGAGTTGGAAAAACACCAAAGATGGAATGTGATGATGTGATTATTTGGGTCCTCTCTTGATCAACTGTCAAATTTAGGAATGTCTGATGACAATTTGGCATGTATGACAGGCCAATAAGGAGAATGCAAAATAGGATCATTCAAAATCCTAGATAAATCCGGTAAATCCAAAGTAGCAAGAAATGGAAACCGTTAGTTCACTTGAGGAAACTGGTAGTTTTGAGGAGGGATTCCTGTAGGTATACCAGTAGGACCATAAGAAGTCTGTAGATATTTAGAAAGTCTTGAAAAAATCAGTGGTGGAGGATTTTGAGTTGAATAGCCAACATGAGTTGGTTGATTAGGTAAGTTTCCTTGGAAATGAGTATTAGACTAAAACTTTTGACCCCAAGTAGGATTCATAGAACCTGGATACGGTTGCCCGAGATTAGGGGGTACAAAAGAATTAACTTGAGGATGTTTCCCCCCAGATGGTTTTTTATTCCCTTGGATAGGAAAATTCCAAGGTTGATATTGTAATCCAGGTATAATTTGTCTATAAACTGGGTTATGGCCTCCAACTTGAGGTTTCCCACCAAATTGAGGTTGACCTCCAACAGGAATTTGAAAAACCAGAAGCGAAAAAATGACTGGTGCCTCCAACTTGATTGGAGATATTAGGGCCAGGATGTTGAAATTACTAAGACAACTCAGGGGGGGGGTGAATCAGTTGTTACTGTGCTTAAACAATATTAAGTCTATTAAACCATTTTTAATCTTTCATCAAGTGACCATCAATATTATACATCATATGAACAAAATAAATAATGAGAATCAATCACACATAAGATATACACATAGACAAATTTTCACGAGGAAACCCATAAAGGGAGAAAACCTCTTCTTCCTCGAAATGATAGGCAATCTTTTAAGTTCTGTACGTCATCTATGTTTGAGCACCAACTCAAAGTGAGGCTACTACCTCTATTTTACAAGCTCCAACTTGTTTGAGAGCACCAACTCNCCATAAAGGGAGAAAACCTCTTCTTCTTCGAAATGATAGGTAGTATTTTAAGTTCTCTACATCATCTATGTTTGAGCACCAACTCAAAGTGAGGCTACTACCTTTGTTTTACAAGATCCAACTTGTTTGAGAGCACCAACTCTCTGGTTTCTCTAACACGCACTAGAAGGAAGCACCAACTCCCTGAGTGTTCCAGCACCGACTGGATGAAGCACCTACTTCCACTTATACAAGAACCAACTTTCATATAGAAAACTCTATGTTTTTCCAAGCACCACCCTGCCACCCTGTTTTCTAGCCACAACTAGATGGAAGCTACAACTCCCAATATTCAAGCACCAACTCGAATATAAGAGGACCACAGTCCTCCCCAACACCACCCTTCCTCCCTGATTATAAATAAATGATTGAATAACCAACAACACAGATAAATTGATTCTTACCACTTCTTCTCTGTTCTATAAATCTGGTTTGCTTCTAACTATTCTACAATTCTTCTCTTCCTCTGTCTGTTCTGCAATTCTTCTCTACTTCAAGATGTTCTGCAATTATGCTCTTACTTCTATCTATTCCTCATTTGTTACTCATCTTCGAGTTTTATCTCACACTGCGCATATTGTCGGTCTCACACTGCACATACTATAATTTTCCCTTTCTTATAGTTCAACTCATTTTTCATTCAAAATGACCAACCTTCCACAGTCATTGCGTATCCATTTTATCCTATACCACCTATTCAGTTACACCTTGAATCTCCAAGAAAATGCATTAGCAGTTGAGTCGCCAACCGTCCAAGAATCATGATTCAGTTCTGCTAACTGAATCGTAACTGATCGATTACCTGTGAGGTGAAAAAATAACCCTTCGATCAAGTTTCCAATTAACTAGTACCGTTGGATTAAATCCGCAGGATTTCACATTTATCTCATATGCCCACTAGTTGTGACCGAGCGCTAAATAGAATTTGATTTTCGTGATTTCGCATCTCGGCATTCCTATGATGAAGGATCTCGAAACTCCAAGTCGCGATTGCCGAAACTCCGAGATGGATCTTAGCACCGCTAGCTTCTTCTCCTCACGTGACCACCGATGGTGACCATAGGTTGCGCCAAAAGGCGCTTCATATTTCATGAACTTCTGAACTTTATCAAGCCTGATCAATGGTCGATATATCCAATGATCCAATGGTCCAGATCTCATTGCGATCTCACATATCATGATTCCTGTGATGAAGGTTCTCGATACTCCAAGTCGTGATCACCGAGACTCCGAGATGGAGCTTAACACTGCTAGCTTCTTCCTCCATATTCCATAGATGTAACCACTAGCTGTGACCATAGCCTTATTCAAAAATGCATTTCGCACTTTCATGTCTTGGGTATTCTATGATGAGTCCTCTCGACTCTCCATGTTACAAACTCTGAAATAGAGCTTGGCTTCTCTAGCTCTGCTCTCCATCTCTCGACAATGTGACCACGAGATATGACCACTCGCCAATCAAACAAGCACTTTGCTCCTTTGACTTTCCAGTCAGCGAAATGATGATCTTTCGCCATGTATCTTATGGAACCAACGGTCCAGATATTATTGTGATTTCACCACGTGTCCTTCTTGAATCAATGGTCAAGATCTTATCGCGATTTTGCAACTTCACGGGCCTTCGTCATGCCTGATCAATGGTCCACGATATCGATGATTTGACGGTCCAGATATTTTCATGATCTTGCATATCGCGAGTTTTCACACCATGCTCCATTGACTCCTCCAATGTGCAAGTCAACGAAATTCCAATCGCTTGCCACATGTGCTATGGCTCCAACGGTCAATATTGTTATCGCAATTTCACATATTGCGAGTTTGAACCTCTTTCCTTTAGATTTCCCAATCCGTGAAACTCTGAAATGAAACCTTTGTCGTTCTTTGACTGTTTTCCTTCTTCTGAGCTTACACTATTGATCTTGCCACCTTTTTTGTGCTTTGACTATTTTCCTCCTTCTGAGCTTACACCGCTAATCTTGCCATTATCACTACGCTATTGATCGTGTTGATCTTTTCCATCAATGACAAACACGCATACTCTGCCTCTGTCTAAAAACATGCAAACAATCTCCCTGTTTGGCATTGATGGAAACCCCTTGAAAAACATGCAACTATACCACTGTAGCATCCTTGAAATTACCACCACTGTAGCATCCTTGAAATTTACCACACTTTCTCCCCCTTTGACATCAATGTCAAAGAAGAAACATGCTCCCCCCGAGCTGTGGCAGTACATACTCCCCCTATCAACTATGAGCAACTCAGAAATACAACAGATATTCAATAAGTACTCACCTTGATCAGGTGAAAAGATTAGGCAAAAGAAGTTATAACCCCCAACTTTTGATGAATATATCCAAAAGGGGTCACTGCTAATGGTTTAGTAAAGATATCAACTATATGTTCTATGGAAGCAATATAATTCACTTGAACAATTTTGTTTGTAACTTGTTCTCTGAGAAAATGGTATTTAATTGGTATGTGCTTAGATTTTGAATGAAGTACAAGATTCTTAGAGAGACTGATGGCACTGGTGTTATCACAGTGAAGTGGAATGGGATCAATGTAAGTTACCTTCAAATCTACAANGGGGGTGAATTAGTTGTTACTGTGCTTAAACAATATTAAGTCTATTAAACCATTTTTAATCTTTCATCAAGTGACCATCAATATTATACATCATATGAACAACATAAATAATGAGAATCAATCAAACATAAGATATACACATAGACAGATTTTCACGAGGAAACCCATAATGGGAGAAAACCTCTTCTTCCTCGAAATGATAGGCAGTCTTTTAAGTTCTGTACATCATCTATGTTTGAGCACCAACTCAAAGTGAGGCTACTACATCTATTTTACAAGCTCCAACTTGTTTGAGAGCACCAACTCTCTGGTTTCTCTAGCACCCACTAGAAGGAAGCACCAACTCCCTGAGTGTTCCAACATCGACTGGATGGAAGCACCTACTTCCACTTATACAAGCACCAACTTGCATATAGAAAACTTTGTGTTTTCCCAAGCACCACCCTGCCACCCTGTTTTCTAGCCACAACTAGATGGAAGCTACAACTCCCAATATTCAAGAACCAACTCGAATATTAGAGGACCATAGTCCTCCCTAGCACCACCCTACCTCCCTTATTATAAATAAATGATTGAATAAGCAACAACACAGATAATTCGATTCTTACCACTTCTTCTTTGTTCTGTAAATCTGGTTTTCTTCTAACTGTTCTACAATTCTTCTCTTCCTCTGTCTGTTCTGCAATTCTACTCTTCCTCTGTCTATTATGCAATTTTGATCTGCTTCAAGTTATTCTACAATTCTTCTCTTCCTCTGTCTATTCTGTAATTCTTCTCTGCTTCAAGCTGTTCTGCAATTCTTCTCTTGCTTCTGTCTATTCCTCATCTGTTACTCATCTCTGAATTTTATCTCACACTATGCATACTGTCGGTCTCACACTGTGCATACTATAATTTTCCCTTTCTTACAGTTCAACTCATTTTTCATTTAGAACGACCAACCTTCCACAGTCATTGCATCTCCATTTTATCCTATACCACCTATTCAGTTACACCTTGAATCTCCAAGAAAACGCATCAACAATTGAGTCGCCAACCATCCAAGAATCATGATTCAGTTCTGCTAACTGAATCATAACTGATCAATTACCTGTGAGGTGAAATAGTAACCCTTTGATCAAGTTTCCAATTAACCAGTATCGTTGGATTAAATCCATAGGATTTTGCGTTTATCTCATATGCCCACTAGCTGTGATCAAGCACTAAACAGAATTTGAATTTCATGATTTCGCATCTCGACATTCCTTTGATGAAGGGTCTCGACACTCCAAGTCATGATCGCCGAGACTCCAAGATGGAGCTTAGCACTGCTAGTTTCTTCCCCTCACGTGACCATCGACGATGACCACAGGCTACGCCAAAAGATGCTTCGTATTTCACGAACTTATGAACTTTATCAAGCCTGATCAATGATCGAGATCTCCAATGATATGACAGTATAGATCTCATCGCGATCTCGCATATCACGATTCCTGTGATGAAGGTTCTCGATACTCCAAGTTGCGATTGTCGAGACTCTGAGATGGATCTTAACACCGCTAGATTCTTCCTCCATCTTCCACAGATGTAACCATTGGCTGTGACCACAGCCTTATTCGAAAACACATTTCTCACTTTCGCATCTTGGGTATTCTGTGATGAGTCCTCTCGACTCTCCATCTTACGAACTCTGAAATAGAGCTTGGCTTCTCTAGCTCTACTCTCCAGCTCTCGACAATGTGACCACGAGATATGACCACTCGCCAATCAAATGAGCACTTCGCTCCTTTGACTTTCCAGTCAGTGAAATGATGATCTTTCGCCATGAGTCCTATGGAACCAACAGTACAGATATTATCACGATTTCACCACGTGTCCTTCTTGAATAAACGGTCAAGATCTTATCATGATTTTGCAACTTCATGGGCCTTCGTCATGCATGATCAACAGTCCACGATAACAATGATTATATGGTCTAGATCTTTTCATGATCTCACATATCGTGAGTTCCTACACCATGCTCTGTTGACTCCTCCTATGTGCAAGTCAACAAAATTCCAATCGCTTGCCATGTGTCCTATGACTCCAATGGTCAGGATTGTTATCACGATTTTTCATATTGTGAATTTGAACCTCTTTCCTTTGGATTTCCTGATATGTGAAACTCCGAAACGAAACCTTTGTCGTGCTTTGACTGTTTTCCTCCTTCAGAGCTTACACTGCTGATCTTTCCACCTTTGTCGTGTTTTGACTGTTTTCCTCCTTCTGAGCTTACACTGCTGATCTTGCCATTATCGCTATGCTACTGATCGTCCTATTCTTCGCCATCAATGAAAAACATGCATACTCTGACTCTGTCTAAAAACATGCCAACAATCTCCCCCTTTGGAATTGATGGCAACCCCATGAAAAACATGCAATTATACCACTGTAGCATCCTTGAAATTACCACCACTGTAGAATCCTTGAAATTTACCACACTTTCTCCCCCTTTGAAATCAATGTCAAAGAAGAAACACGCTCCCCCTGAGTTGTTGCTGTACATACTCCCCCTGTCAACTATGAGAAACTTAGAAATACAACAGATATTCAATAAGTACTCCCCCTGATCAGGTGAACAGATTAGGAGAAATAAGTTATAACCCCCAACTATTGACGAAGATATCCAAAAAGGGTCACTACTAACGGTTTAGTAAAGATATCAGCTATCTGTTCTATGGAAGGAATATAATTCACTTGAACAATTCTGTTTGTAACTTGTTCTCTAAGAAAATGGTATTTTATTGGTATGTTCTTAGATTTTGAATGAAGTACAGGATTCTTAGAGAGACCGATGGCACTGGTGTTATCACAGTGAAGTGGAATGGGATCAGTGTAAGTTACCTTCAAATCTACAAGAGTTTGTATCATCCATAAAATTTGTGTGCAACAAGTAGCAGCAGCAATGTATTCTTCCTCTGTAGTTGATAATGAAATGGATCCTTGCCTTTTACTAAGCCATGCTACCAATGAGTCACCCAGAAAGAATGCTCCTCCACTGGTTCTTTTTCTCTCATCAACACAGTTTGCCCAATCGACATCTGAATAAGCAGTTAACTGACAGTTCTGATTTCTGGGATACCACAGACCATAATTCATTGTGCCTTTCAAGTACTTGAATATCCTTGTTACCACCACTAGATGACTTTGTTTAGGATTAGACTGATAGCGACCTACCATTCCAACATCTTGCATTATATCAGGACGAGAAGCTGTGATGTATAAAAGACTGCCTATCATTGATTGGTATGTCCTTTGATCAACATCTGGTGACATATCATCTTTACTGAGCTTGCAACCAACCACCATAGGTGTACTAATAGGAGAGGAATCCTCCATTTGAAATTTCTTCAACATCTCTTTCAAATATTTTTCTTGAGAGATAAATATTCCTGTAGAACTCTGATTTACTTGTAAACCAAGAATATATGACAATTCTCCTATCATGGACATCTCAAACTCTATTTGCATAGAGTTAGCAAACCACTTTCTTGAACCCTTTTTCTTGTAAAAAATTGTCCAGTCTATAATAGCAAGCTCGTGGTGCTTGTTTTAGTCCATATAAGGCCTTCTTCAGCTTGCAAACATAATTAGGATTATCTGTCAATGAGAATCCTTTAGGTTTCTCCATATATACTTCTTCCTCTATATTTCCATTAAGAAAATATGACTTAACATCCATCTGATACACTTTAAAGTTCTTATGACAAGAATATGCAAGGAACATTTTGATGGACTCCAATCTTGCCACTGGTGAAAAAGTTTCATCAAAGTCCTAACCTTCAACTTGTGCATACCCTTTACAGACCAATCTGGATTTATTTATAACAACTTGTCCTTTTTCATTCATTTGA
>JZKD02S1912777.1:22796-38589 GCA_000966675.3 Picea glauca
AGGAAAGGAAGAATTAATAGAAATAAGGAAACTTGTAATAAAGAAAACTTAATAAAGGAAAGTAAGGAAACATAGGGTAAAAAGCAAAAAGGAATCAACAATTAAGGAGTTACTAAAAATCCCCAACTTCATTTTAGGAAAGTTATTAAAAGTTGAGAGGGGATCTAGGAACCCTAGGAGTAATTTTAGGAGCGACTATAGGAGGGGTGAGGGAAATGAGTCTTTTAATTATTAAAAAGAAATTAATTGTTGGAGAAACGTGGGGGATGAGTGACACTTGGATGGCAGAGAATTTTTAGGGGATTGTCATTAAAAATTAAATTAATAATGAATTAGGAAAGAGGTGGGTCTCAAATTTCTATAAAAGAAGGGTAAAAGAAGGAAGAAGGGGTTGAACAGTGAGCATAACGTTACGCTTCCGAATTGAGGCTTGACTGTTTGCTTGTGAGGAGTTGGGCATTTCTCAGCTGTATTGGAGTGGTAGCTCAGCCTTGGAGGCAAGATGAGAAGCTAGTCTTATCTCTGGTTCTTGTGTGGCCTCTTTGCGGCTCGGGGGGCTAAGGGGGAAGCAGAGTACCCCTAGCGATTGGCTGGGAGGTACCGATGAGATTTCTGCGGTCGGCAAGCAGGAGCAGCAAGGAGCGCGGGACATCAATCGAGGCGTGGACTTTAATCAAGACGGTCAAAAGGGAAAAAGGTACGCATGTTAATTGGTAGTAGAATGCTTGGATGTAATTTTTCGCTGTAATATTGTTGCTGTGTATCCTTTTCATTCATCGCTCTGGACTGTATAAAATCATTTCTGCTGTAATTCTGGACTGTGCAAATTTAAATGATGGTGCGGGAATGTGTAATTTTTAAATATTTGTTGTTCTTTAATCTTGACTGTGGGTTGTTTTTGGGGCGATCAATTCTGTGGGCGTTCTCTTTATTTACTGTGGGCATTCCATGGTGGGCATTTCATTTTATAAAATTACGGTCATGTCTTTTAAATTTACTGGCATTCATTTGCTAAACTACTGTCATTTGTTGGTGTCTTCTGGCAATCCATTTTATCTCTGGCATTGGTTTTATCTTCTGGTAAATCGTTTAACCTGGCAATTCCTTTTATTTCTGGCAAATCGTTTTATCCTTTGGCAAACGTTTAACCTGGCATTTCGTTTTATTGTTTGGAAAATGTTTAACCTGGCTATTCGTTTTTCTTTTCCTGGCAATTCGTGGTGTCTTCTGGCACTCCATTTTATCGCTGGCATTGGTTTTGTCTTCTGGTAAATCGTTTAACCTGGCAATTCCTTTTATTTCCGGCAATTCGTTTTATCCTTTGGCAAACGTTTTAACCTGGAATTTTGTTTTATTCTTTGGAAAATGTTTAACCTGGCCATTCATTTTTATTCCTGGCAATTCGTGGTGTCTTCTGGAAATTCGTTTATCTTCTGGCAATGCATTTTAATGGGTGTTCTAAATGATCTGAGTTTAATGGATTTTTCCTCTGTATTGCTGGGCATTTATATTGCTGGGCATTTTATTGCTGGGCATTTTAATTAATGCCATTTAGACAGAGTTGTCCCAGCATTTTTCCCCACAACTGGATGGGATTCCAGCTATTAAATCCATTACTTTTAGTGTCTAAAATTCATGGTAAGGGTCCTATCGGGTGGCGTCATTAATTTCTAAATTTTATCTAATGATTATTACAATTTTAAGTTGGCGGAGTTTATAATTCTACCTTGAGGGAAAGAGGCGAATACACCCATGTTTCCCTTTGATTTCAATCTAATATGATTCTTCATTGATTAATTTATTGCATTGTTTCCGTAATGAAAAGTCCTTTTTGGTTCAGAAACAATGCTAATTCATTACACGACGAACATAACATCAGTCTATTATTAGTTTATTGTTGGTTGATTGTTCTTAAAATAAAAAGTCAATATTAGTTTATTATGCTTATCCTCAGTTCACTATTAGTTCATTATTGAAATGAAAAGCCTTATTTAGTTGGGGGTACAATGCTAAATCATTATATGGAGAACAAAATGTCAGTTTATTATAGTTTAATATTGCTTCATTGTTTGTAATGAAAAGTCATAATTGTTTATCATGTATATTATCGATTATTTTATTAGCTTATTGTTAGATCATTATTTTGTAAGGAGAAGTCTTATTTTCTTGAATTACCATGCTATGAAAATTCTCTACAATCTGATTTACAGCAGGTTTTCCATTGAAGTTAAATTATTATGTTTGAAATAACTATGATGCTTAAATAATTTGATAGCCAATATTAGATTAAATTTCGATGCTTCTCTATTTTAAAAAGTAAATACATGGTTACTAATTGCGTCTCTAATGATAAATTGTCATTCATTAAATGGTTATTCATTAATTGTTTTAATCTATTATAAAAGTAAGCACACGGTTATTATGGTCAAGATTCTCTTAGCTCCATTGTTTTTAATAACAATCAAAGGTAAAGTCATTATTATTTTAATTGAATGATTTGTGATATAGAAGGCGATGACATGGATGTGTTATGGTGATGTTAGGGCAATTTCCTTATGCATGATAACGTATGAGTGTGGGATCCTTATTTCCAAGGGCACTCAATCTTTACGATTCAACAAACGGGGATTCAAATTTAGTTAAAGTACATCATTTAGGACTGGGTCGGTCACTCGCCCTTTAAAGAAAGACAAATGGAGTAGTTGGTCTATGAATTAGGTCAGTGAGTCTCAATAGTGGGTGGGTGGATGTCGAAATCCTTATGACTTGCGTCTCCCGTAGTGGTCGGTGTTGTCCTTGATTTTGCAGTACTTGGTTGTCTTGCATTGCATGGGCTGCTGGGGTCGGGTGGGATATAGACACCTCTAGTAGCTTAATATTTATGTCTATGTGTATTTCCAGTAGAAGGAATCCAGTGCCATATCAAGAGTCTCGGGCTGTTTAAAGGCACAGTTTCCACTCTTGCGACACACTCTGAGCCGTATCAGTAGTCTCGGGCCATTTAAAGGCACAATTCCACTACTGCGACTCCCTAAAAGATTTATTAGTTTATGCCTGAGCAGTTGGCTAGGAGCTTGTCTAATCTTCTTTCGAGAATACATAAGACTAAAAGCCCTTCTTTTCTGTGCAAAAATAGTAAACTCTACTGTTGGATTCTTCCATCTGTGACTGTACTGTACTTAACACCTGGTGTCATTTTTTGCTCACAGCTGCTAGTTGTACGCCTTATGTCTAGGGGCGTTTCTTTCTTATTGTCACTATGATATGTCGGGGTCATCTTGCTTGCGTCTTGTTCTAGGTCGGGTTACTAGTTTCTGCCTAAGCAGTCGGCCAGGAGCCTGTCTAATCTTCTTTTGAGAAGACATAAGACTAAACGCCCTGCTTTTCGGTGCAGAAATAGTAACCCTAACACCTTGGACTCTTCCCTCTGTGTTCTTACTATGCACCCCCATTATGTCTTAATGTTTGGGATGTGCGCCTTATGCCTATGGTCGTAGATTGTTGCAGTTACTCGTTGTGTGCCTTCAGTCTTCTTGTGCTGAACATCGTGGTTGCGTCTTGTTGGTTGTCGAGTGGCGACGTAGAGTCAAGTGTGTTTGTTACTTCTTCATGCGCGCACACACCTTAAACAAAAGAAAAAATTGCACCTGTTCTTAGAGTTGTTGTCATAATTTTGAGGGCGTTACACCCCTCTCTCTCTGAGCCGAAAGGACAGAGAGAAGGCAGAAGAAAGTTTGTGACAAAATTGTATTGATCTGGATATTTTTCTTCAATATAAGTTTCATTTGTTCTTGTCCAAGTGATGGTGTGTTGAGCATTTAAGTTACCTACTACATTTGTAAACCAATACCTTACCTAAGGAGGTAGGGCCCCCCTCCTTAACCCGATACTATTTGTATTTTTTGTACTTTATAGAAATAGTTGTAGTTGAACTTCTTTATTTCCAACAATTCCTGTAATTAACATTTTGTTGTAACTCTAGGGATTTTCATTGTTACAACTCATGATTTCCATAACTCAATGCTAACATTGCAGAGTATTGCTTTTTGACTAATGAATGAGCATTTGTATCATATTTTATACATTTCTTTTATTTCTAGAACTTCCTCCGTTTAATACTTTGTTGTAACTTTAATATTTCCTTTGCTGCAATTCCCATTTATGTGACTCCTATTGCTACAACTCATGTTGTTGCAAATATTATTGATATGAATCTTTTTGTTTCAATTCTGCACTCACATTATAGCACTTAGATTCTTGGTTAAAAATTGTTTTGTTTGCAGTTTGAGACAGTTTATTTCCTTTTTTTACAACATAGTTGTTGAGGGAAATATATGAATTATCTTACTCAAGCATTTTCGAATCTTGCCTGGATAAGAAAAGATAATCAGGAATATCACCCTATGTTTTATAGCCTAAAAAATATTTTCCCAATCTACAAGTGTTTAGGATGATTTTTTTATGAAAAGAATGTTGCAAAATAACATAATTTTTTTATATAATTTTATGAAAATACACAGATTACAGAAAATAAATGTGGAGATCAAAATCAAAAGTAACCAAGTCACAGATACACACAAATGAGATAGAATAGAAATCTTCTTTATTTCATTCCAAGAAATCAAAAGTATATTTCTCTTTACAAAATCCCTGTGAGGGCATGGACCAAAGTCTAATTTAGAGATCCCCGATGAAAACCATAAAAAAGGACTTTGACAAGAAATAAAAACTGAACTTTATAATTTGGATCATCTTGCCACAGACTACTACCAATTTGACTCTACACAATATCCTTTATCAGCTATGAAACTTAATCCATAAACAAATATGTATACACAGAATATCAAAGATAGATCAACATCTTTAAAACAAACATCTGAATGATTTGGTTCAGTTCTGAACCTTGTTTTCTACAATAGGACCTTGCTGTCAAAAAAAGAATTAGGCTCTGAATGAATTCAAGAATGAATGAAAATTGAAACTATCTCATGAAAACAAAAGAGAAAACCTTAGTATTACTTTCTCCTTCTATTCTCCCCTTGTTCTTCCTTCTCATTTGGCTTTTATGCATTCCAAATAAGTTGAAACAATTCAACTACTTTCTTTAGTTAAGTTAATTAAACTTAAATAATTTCAGTTTAGGAGAAATAATAATAATAATAATAGTTAAGGGTCTTTATTTAATAATAACTAAGTAGGTGGGACCCCTTGTGACTCCCTTCTTTTATTCTTTTCAAAAATAAACACAATTAGATAATCATTTAAACACATGCCGCCTTATAGCTCCCATAAATATTTCCAAAATTTGAATATTAAATATCAGAAATAATTCAAATCATATCCAAAACATGTAAATTACCACATTATCCAAAAAAAATAGCTTGTTGTCCGAAACTTTCTGCAGACCATTGTCTTCAACAAGTCAATCATAAACACATAATTAAAATTCATATTTTCCACTTTGAGAGGCAATCTTCTATCATTGTTCTCCCCTTTGGGCTTGCCAGAAGTATCCTTTGTTTGATTCGAACCTTGAGGCTTAATATCACTAATAACATGGGAACAATCGTCCTTCAAATGCATATGGGAGGACACTGATTTTGATGAGTCATTTGAAGGAGGTGAAGGGGAGGCAACAACTTTACCTTTTTCTTGCACATGGGGGACATCAATATTATGCCTTTTGCTAGCATGAGAGGATTGAACAAGTGAATGCAAAGGGGTAATTTGAACATTAGGATTTAAAGGTGGAGGAGGAGGCAATGAAAACTTGGGCCAGCCACGATGGTGAGAGATTGTTGGATTGACATTCTCTTGCCATCCATCATTCGCAGGGACTTCCGGTTGCAAGGACACATGAGGAGGCACATGAATACCGGGTATATTTTGAGTCTGGAAGGGAGGTCTCTCTAGTCGTGGTTGAACTATCCCTTTCCCAATCCAATTGGAGAACCCAACTTGAAACAACTGGTTCAAATCTTGGGGGTCAACATCAAAATGAATTGAGAATCTAGGCCTTCTAGGCCCAATGTTACATTTATCTCTTCCTCTATTATTTCAAGCATGTTTGCCTATATTGAGGAAACTCATCCTATATGCAACAATTCATCAATAACTAGCCCTTAACAAACCATACATGACATTCTTATTGCACAAAACAATTTTTGGCTCAGAAATTGACACAAGACCCATGCAATTCCATCCATAAGAAATCATTTAATAATTTCCAAATGAGCAGGGGGTGGATAGGGTTCATAGGACATCTTGAGGGATTTTAATGAGAGAAAAAGTGGTAGCATGACAGGGGACAAATACATGAGTGTTGGCATAGGGGCAGACCCAGGGTTCAGCTCCAAGAGTGCACCAACAAGCCCTAACTACTGGCCCTTTCGGCAACACCTGTGAGGCAGATGCAGTCTCACTCGAAGTAGCTATGAGGGGATTGCAGGACAGAGATGTCTACAACTAGAGGGAATATCAAGTGGATCCAATACAAGAACAATACAACATTTATATATCACTTACCAACTTAGATCTACTCCGCACAACTATCTTTCAGATCTAACACAGTAATACAATAGCAGTATATCAAATGACAAAGAACACATCATCAATCACACACAACACAATATATACGTGGTTCACCCTCTCTCTAGGGATATGTCCACAGAACTGTGATTTATAATATATTAAAATGAAGCATACAGTTCTCGTCTGTGCTCTTAGCTAGCAGATCTTCTTTCTTCTCCTCTTTGTCTCTCCCCTTCCTACGTACCCAGCTGCAGGTCTGATCTTCGCACCCAGCTGAAGATCTTACAATACCAAAAGGCTCTTACACTCAACACTTCTCTCTCACACAACAACAATCACTCATGCAAATAAAAAAACTAGAACGAACCCTCTTCCCTCATCTAGGTTCTTATTTATACATTACAATAGCTCACCGACATCCTTAGGTCGAGACCTAAGTGTCAAAACCCTAGATACCAAAACCATAGGTGTCTAAAACCCTAGGTCAACTTGACCCACATTTTTAGTGCTTTGCCAGCCTGTCTTTCCTTCCTTCTCGCGTGGTGCTCCAAAGCATCCAACGGTGGATTTTTCCACTTGATGAGTTGTCCACAATTTGTCTTCCTTGCTGATATGTCATCCTTGATCTCCTCGTCCAACGACTTGTTTTCTCTTACTTCTCTTCGTCTTTTCTTTTCTTCTGCTCACTTCAACCCAACAACAGTCACTCTGTCTTCCACACAGTTCGTGTTCCTTCTTTTCTGCCTTAATCTTTTCCAACTTCCATACCCAAGGGCCGACAGGCCCCCAACACTCACTTGTGACTCATCCCGAGGCACTTTGGATCTGATCCTTCTGTTTTGCTTTATCTTTGGACTGCGTAGTTGGAGCAGACGATCCCCCTGTGTCGTCCTCTTCCACCAGGACCTCCTCTAACTTTGGCCTGGAGAGCTAAAATGCTCTTCAACTTCCCCGTTGGAAGTTCTTTACCCACAACAACCCTTCACTGATCTCCCTTCCAAATTGGGAAATCGGAATTCGCGACTTCACGAATTCTGTGGTCACGAGATTTTGCCTTGCGATTCCCCGAATCTCGATACGGGTCAATCGCTGACTTTCTTCTCCTTTTCTATCGGAGTTTTCCCTATCGGGGAATCACTACTCGCGATGTCAACGAGTTGAAACTTCAACCCCTGAACCCTGATGTGTCGATTCTCCAATGACACCTGTCTGCGTTACTGACGCTTGGACCCCACACACCTGCAGCGATCAGGAAATTGTCGATCGGGAATCTGCAATTCCCGTGACACTGTTTCACAGGACCTCCTAAGTCCCGAACCTCGATACGAGATGCCACCTGTCAATACCACGTTCTATCACCGTGGGAACCGTCGCAATTCAAGATTTCATGAATTCTCCGTAATTATTTCAACACCGAAAGTCCCGAAGTGCCGAACCTTGATCCTCCGGGATCTCGTGCCACGTGTCCCCGTCACGATCAATGGCTCCAACAACTTTGGGAAATCGTGAATCGCGATTTCGACGAGTATGAAACTCTCAACCCATGAACTCCGATGTGATGAATCTCGATGGCCTATTCCTTCATGCACCTAAGGCTAACTCCCACACAAATTCTCCCAGATCGGATGATCAGTGGGACTTCGCAAATCCTTGCTGTGACTCTTGACCGTTGGTTTCTTGTCTTTGGACTCCTTTCGCTCTGAGACTCCTACCCGCTCAATCCTTCTTCGAACCACTGCTACTGTTCTTCTGCATAGTATTTTGAAGGAACTATTTCTCCTGAGCTTCTCCTCACTCCACAAGTCTTTACGAAGAATTGTTGCACACACTCCTTGCAACGAACTCCAAATACGACCAAGTATTGGGACTCTTCAATTCTGCACACTCCTGCAGCAGAAATCTTCCACTCCCTTAGTTCAGAATCGCAACCCTAAGTCTACTTCTAGTCTGCGCACACCTTGCACGGCTCCGGTGCCAATCCTGCACTTCTGAGATGAATGGGAACAAAATCTATCTCCAACTAAACCCTGCAGTCACGCACTCCTTGCGGACAAATTCAACTGCACTCCTTGCAGGAGTTCTCTGGCTTACTTAAAGAAACAATTGAAACTTATTCACTCATTTCTTCAGATTTCAAATTAACCATGAAATCACATACACAGCATATCAAAGCAATTGTATGACAGAAAGCAAGCATCCATGAGCATAATACCGACACAGAGAAATGACACAAACCATGGAATTGAATCAAAGTATTTCTTCTTATTAATTCAATATGTACATGGGTGTTCTCCACAAGTCCTCTGCTTTATCTTCTTCTTGCTCCTGCTTCTCAATATGTTACAATGTACAAAGGAGGGTGTCTATATCTGTTTTCCCTCTCGAATTCCTAAGCTATCAAATCTACAATTAAGTTCCTATCTAATAGCATTAAAATTATTAAATGCCTCAGCTAACTAAGGAAAAGATCTTAAAGGCTCAAGGTCCCATTTACAATACAAGTGCGCTTCTTTATGAGTGATTTCATTAAAGAGCGGCGCAACAACTTCTAAAGCATTTCAAAATTCGTAGGTGTTGTTCAGCTGTCTTTTCTGCTTGATGTGCTGGCTCGCTTGATACGCTGGTGATTCTCCTGCATCAGTAGTGCAGCCTGTGCTTTCAGATCTATTCCTTCCATCCTTCCTTCCTTCTTTCCTTTCTTGTGCAGACTTTCTTTTCTGTATCTAGTACCCAGTTTCAAATGCACCTAGTATCTAGACCCTTTTCCTCAGGATTTTATTGAGATTTGCGAGGCAGCTGGTTGTCATAACACAATTTAAACCGACTCCTGTTCACTAATCCTTCCTTCCATTCTCCATTCAATGTCTTCAACTACACCGCTCCTCCTTCTGTAACATAGGCAACCTCATATGGCCCAAGCCAATGCGTTCTTAACTTTCCTGGATGCTTCATGAACTTAATTTTATATACCAATACCAAATTACTTTTCTTAAATTCCTTCTTATTGATGTGTCTGTCATGGTAAGCCTTCTCTCTTTCCTTCTATACATGCTGATGAAATCCTACAATAAATCGGTATTCTTCTAGTTCTACCAACTGCACGATCCTTTCTTGAACAATGCCAGTGTCATCCATACCTATAAAGGCAACGATTCTTAGGCTTGGTACAAAATATTCCATTGGGACAACTGCTTTGAGACTATAAACCAACTTAAAATGGGTCTGCATTGTTAGCTTCTTGCAAGTGGTTCTATAGGCCCATAGTTTTGCTGGTACTCTTAAATCCCAGTCATCCCTGTTCACACTGCAAATCTTAATTAGCATTGTCTCCAATATCTTGTTGAATGCTTCAAATGTCCCATTCACTCGTGGATGGTAAGGTGTGCTCTTTTGATGATGTACTGCAAATTCCTCAGTCAAGGCTTCAACGGTCTTATTGATAAAATGTGTACCTTGATCGATCATAAGGATCTTCGAGCATCCAAACCTGGTTATGATGTCATCAAATATGAAGCACACAACTGTATTTTCACTACATTCCTTTACTATTTTTTCTTTGGCCCATCTGGTCAAGTATTCCATCGAAGTGATTATGTACCTTGCTCATGTGAGCTTCCCTGGTGGGTTTATAGGTCCCACAAAGTCAATGGCCCATTTCTTGAATGCTTGTAGGGTCATTTGTGGTGCTAAAGGAATTTCATATATTCTAGACGGTTTCCCAACTCTTTGGCATACATCACAGGCTCTGTAGTAGTCCTTAGCATCTCTGTGTAGGGTAGGCCACCAGAGGCCATCTCTTAGAACCTTCTGTGCTGTTGCTTTCCCTACGTAGTGTCCTCCTGTGATGCCTTCATGAGATTTGGCGAGCATCAATGGTCACTCTGCCTCCATAACACACCTCCTTAGTATCTCATCGGGTCCCATCTTGTATAACTGTCCAACTATAAGTGAAAAGTCTGCAGCGCGCACTACTAGAGGTTTCTTCTGGGTGATTGAATATTCACTAGGTGCCATTCCTGTTGACAGGAACTGGACTATTTCTACGAAGTGATCATCAATCTTTCTAATGGCCAGCAGCTGTGCATCTGGCAATGTATCCTCCAAACTAGTAGGCTCTTCTCCATGTTCCAGCCTCGACAAGTGGTCAGGACCTTTGTTCATTCTTATTGTCTTAACCACGATCTCAAAATCATATTCCTGAAATAGAAGAATATATCTTCATATTCCCCCCCCCAACACTGGCTTGTTGACTAGGTATTTCAGTGCAGAGTGATCAGTAAACATTTTAAAGTGTCCTCCTAGCAAGTAGTGGCGGAACTTTTGCAGCGCATACACCATGGATAACCCTTCTCTTTCGATGGTGGTGTAATTAATCTCAGCTGTTGATAGCTTCCTGCTAGCAAAGGATAACAAGTGGTCGATGTCTCTTGTTCTTGGTTTTGCTAACACAACTCCTAATGCAATAGAATATGCATCAACATGTACATGAAATTCCTTACTCCAATCTGGAAAAACCAGAATAGGTGCAATAACCATTTTCTGTTTCAGCGTGTCAAAGCTTTACTGACATTCTTTTGTCCAATGAAACTGATAGTATTTCTTCAAAAGATTCTCCATGGGTGCTGTAATATGGGCATAACCTTTAATGAACTTCCTGTAATATCCAGTGTGTCCAAGCATAGTGTGCAACTGTTTGACTGAAGTAGGAGGGGGCAGATCAACTATAATGGAAATCTTAGATGGATCTACCAGTAATCCTTGCTTACATACAATATGACCTAAAAACACTCCAAAGGGTGAAAAGAAGATGCACTTCTTCAGGTTTAAGGAAATCTGACACTGCCTGCACTTGTCCAACATTAGCCTTAGAAATTCAGTATGATTTTTCAATAAACTAAATATAGTCCAATCGTCAAAGTATGCTTCTAAACAATTATGTAGAAATTCCTTGAATGCTTCGACCACCATCCTGGAAAAGATGGTTGGGGAATTCTTCAATCCAAACGACATCACTATATACTGGTAGGATCACCATTCTGTGGCAAAGGTGGTCTTATGGCTATCTTCCTTGGAAATACAGATCTGATGGTATCCTAAAAATCTGTCTGTAAAAGAATATACCTCATGGCCTCCTACATTATCTAACACTTCGTCGGTAAATGGTGTGGGGAATGGGTCATGCAGACATGCATCGTTCAATTTCCCGAGATCTACACAAATCTTGATCTCTCCTGTCTTCTTGTCTTGTACCACCATAGAGATAATCCATTCTGACTCATCGACAGGTTCTATGATTCCTTCTTCTATCATTATGTCGAGCTCAATTTTCACTTTCTCCTTGTATTTAGGGTTCAATATGTAAGGTCTCTGTTTGACTGGCCTGGCATCTAGTTTCAAAGGGATCCTCATCTCTCCCATAGGCCCTTTAATTCCCTTCATATCAGTGAACTTGGTTGGAAACAAGTCCTGATATTCATGCAGTAACTCTGTGATCTTGTCAATAGTGGTAGCATCCCGATAGTCTCCAACATTTGCAAGCTTCGATGTTTTCTCTATTCCAATATTGACTTTCTTGATATTGATCGGTTGTCCAATGAAAGGTAGCTCAACTCCTAGTCCTTCTATGTCTCTTTGGCCTTTTGTTTCGACGATGTTCACCTTCTTAAGATCATTGTCTTCATCAACATTGATATTGTAACAACCTTGCAATTTCTGGAGAGGTGCAGTCCATTCGTCCTCTTCTTGTTCCAGAGGGAGGCTAGGTGCCTCCTCAAATACTTTATGTATTTGTTGGCAGCCAATTCACTTTTTTCTATTATCCTATAAGATGCCTACACCTATGTCTTGCGAACCTCAAGTTTTCGTCGCATTTTTCAAATAGACGACATTTTCATTTCTTGCGACATTTGCACATTTGTCTTCGTTAAGTTTTCACGATTGTAAGAGTGAAAACTTCTCCTTTCGAGGTCACATTTCAATCACTATCTGAACTATCATGATCTTTTTATCGATATGCCTACTGCGCTTACCTTTTGTTTATCATTATGTGGCTAGAAGGAATTTCGAACTATGCTCATTGGACATTCTTATATTGATTGCATAACTTGATTTTATTGAGTTTGTAAGGTATTGAGCATTTGGATTTACACTTTTTATGGCTTGCTTGATCATTGATTCTATGAAAATGCATAGGGGTTATGATTAATTTTTTCCATATATATATGATATAATCCTTATGTTAATCTTTTATAATTTTTGGCTTGTCAACTATTATGAATATCGTTTGGCACCTTAGTTAAACTTTTGATTATATACATTGGCGCATAGTTGATTTTGGGTTTTGATTTGTACGTCGGATGTTTGAACACCATGACATAACATTTGCGTGGCATACACATTTGATTTCATTGGTTGTACACATGAATTAATGGTTGAACTATTATTATGGAGTGAACAACTATGAAATTTGGCGGTTGTACTTGGATAATGAATATTATGCATGGCAGACTCCACCACCCTCACAGGCTCGCATTTATGCTTACCCCTTTTGGCTCATTCATTGCTGTTGTTTTGGGTAGCTCTTTTACTGTGTGTGTTGGTGAATTCGAACCCTTCCCTTACCATGCATTCGACTCTATGAACCCAGTCGTGCGAGTTGAACCCAATGGCAACCAGGCCCTGTTAATGTTTGACAATGCCCGCCAAGATTTGAAAGACAGTGGATGGCTTACCTTCGTGAAACGATTCGAGGGTTTTAACCTTTGCGTAGCTCGACAGTTTGCCATGACCTTCTATGGTTGTCGAGACAAGGTAGGTGATGTACAGTTAGAGATTGATTAACAGTTTATCAGCTCATCTACGGGGTTATCTACTTCGGGACAACATTGGTTTAAGAATTGCAAGGTCAAGGAAGTGCCATGGACATTGTTGTTTCAGTCACGCAAAGTCACCTCTTTTGACAGAGGTATACCTATCTCTACACTTAAACTGCGCTGGCACGATACTTTGATGATAATTAAGTAGTTTGTGACCTATGAAGGTCGATATGGACTTGTGTTCCTTTACCACCTACGTCTGCTGATGATTTTTATAGGGTATCCCCTAAACATGCATTTCTATTTTCATCATAGCTTGTATAAGATGTCGAAAAAGTTTAAGAGGCATAAGGCTGACAACAACCTATTTCATCATGGGCTTATTTGAATTTTCTGGGTGATAGTTGGAAGGCTTTCATCGCCCGTAATGTCTTTGAAGACACCGACCCTGCACAGGTTGATAAACCTATGGTAGTCAAAACCATGGATGAACCGCCTATACCCTTACACCTCCTACTACCCAAACCCTCCTATCGAGTAACCCGATATTGTAACTAAGAGTGCAGAGGCTATTAAAAATCCTATGAGAAAAAATCCCAAGGAAAACCTGACTGTAAATGTTAAAGGGAAAAGGAATGCATGACTTATTTCGAGAATGTCCAGAAACAAACCAAAACCCTCTGCCGATTCAAACCCTATCATCCTAAGTGAGGATTTCGATTATGATATTGAACATTTCTTGGCCAGCGAATACCCCTACTCAAAAGGTTTGTGTCCCAAACCCCCTTATGATTTTGTATCAAACCCACCCCCCTTCTTAAAGGACGACCCTAACTACTCAGGTATTAAATTGCCTTGGGAAACCCTCTATCGTTTGGCCAAACCCTCGCCTGCTCTGTATAAACCCACACAGTCACCCTGTGACCAATTCAATGCATGGTTAGAACGATATTATAGTGAAGTTCCTATACTCCAGTCAAAGATTCAGTCACTGGAAGACCAGATTGCACTGCTAACCGGTCAAAAAGAGAAGCTCCAAGCGACAGATAAAAAGCAAAAGACAACCGGCTCTATCCTATTCAAAAATGTGGAATCAGCCACGACTGTTGTAAATTCCAAGCTGGCATAATCAAGCAGCTTCGTCGCTACATAGGTATGGCTTTGACATCATTTTGTTTTGTAAATAATCTCGGTTGATATAACGATTTGAATTCAGTTTTAAACAGTTTTGTTCCCATCTTGAATGGCTCTATTATATTGCGTGCATTTTATATATAGCCTTTCTTTGAATAAAAAGAAATTTCAATTCGATATACGATCTGATTATTCCCAGTATAGAAATCAATGGATTTTGATTGGATTTGAGTGATCTTCATTTGAATTTGTTTGATTGTTTGCCTTCAAATGAACTGGTTTGTATCCGATTTGAAAAGGAAATTTTTCATATTCAGTTTAGAACACAATCATGCTCGAATTTGGTTTGGTTATGATCCATATGCTATGGTTGGTAAACAGTTTGATTAAGTTTGATTGTTGCGATTTTTGCTCGGATTCGATTTCATTATCATTGGTATGCTATGGCTGGTAAATGTTTCGAGAAAATACTTGTTACGATGCTGTGTCGTGTGATGATTGTTTCCAAGTTAAGGATAATGACTCTGTTTCTTCGATGAAAACATTACGCTCAATTAATATTCGCGCCTGAATCGGAAATGAATCCGAATCATAACAACTGTGTGAAAATCTTGGCTCTTATTTAGCAAGTTTGTTTTATAAGTCAAGTTCAGATTATAATTGATGATCTGTATTTTAAATTTGTGAAATGAATTGGTCAAACCCTGATATGATTCGTTTGATTGAAATGATTGTGATCAAAATTAATCGATCTTGTTTGCTTACTATGCAATGATCAACGATCGAAATCTATAACACATTCTGTTTGATTAATCCTGTTATGATTTTGTTATGAGTCAATTATAGTTTGGATTCATTCACAGCCTAAATCGCTTGTGTAATGTCCCCCACCTCTTAGAGAGGTAATGAGGAGACTCAGTGGCCTAGGCACCCCCACTAGGTCATAGTCTCACACTAAAGGGGGGAAAAGTCAAGAAGTTAAAAGTTATATTTTAAGTTGACTTAAGAAAGGAAAAGGAAAGGAGTAAAAGATAACTCAACAGAAGAATAGAAGATTAACCCTGGGAGTTAACCTAACTCAACAGAGAATTATAAGGAAACGTATAAGTAAGAGGCTGGGGTGCACCTATTATCCATTCTGGTTTTGGATTAGCATTTTTTATTGCTCTTGAGCATTCAGTTTGGGGGTTTGCTGTATAAACCCTTGTGAGCAACTCAGTGGTGAAATATCCACTCACCTTGTTCCGCAGCTTGGTCTCGGGGATGAAATACTCCTCCACACCATTCTAGTCTCAGCCCATCTCCATATAGTG
>JZKD02S1912788.1:0-18331 GCA_000966675.3 Picea glauca
CCTGAGCTTTTACGTCCGAATCCCCAAGGGGTTTTATCCTTCTTATCCTGCCGTCTCCACTGTTGCCATTAATGACAACAACCATCAACACGCACTCGTTGCTTGTTCAATATTTTCCAACAAGAAGAGTATGAGTTAATATTAAATAATGATGTATGGGAATGTTAAAAACCAAATATCAAAATAGCATAAAACATCAGAATAAGTACTCAACGCTTTGAAAAATAGAGACTTTCAGTTAATAAGCCTCTTCAAGGGGGCAACCTCCTTATACACCACATAAATTTCCAAATACAAGATGATTCCAAATGAAAAGGTCTCATTGGTATATATAGGAGACTAGGAGGTACAATTACAACTAATGGACCCAAGCCGACATAAATAAAATAACATTACTAATGTAATATGCCCAAATTAAGGGGTAATGTGCCACTATTTAGGGCTTAACATGCCCCTCCCCTTCAGACAAGTGTTGTCCGCAATGTTTGAGTAATTCGGGATGCTTCTTTATAAAATAATCATCTTCCCAAGTGGAATCTTCAGCAAGTAGTTTCCTCCACTTAATGAGATACTTTGAAATGGATATGTTCCTCAGCTGGTGAATTCTTGTGTCAGTGATAGCTTCAGGCTCCAATATGATTTTTCCTTCCTCGTTAATTTCTAGCAATATAGTTTGAATTGATATCTTGTCACCTATAACCTTCTTTAAGCATGAAACATGGAACATTGGGTGTACTCGTGAAGATGCAGGCAACTCCTATTTGTATGCCATAGTACCAATCTGTTGTAACACCTTATAAGGGCCATAGTACTTTGGTGATAATTTATTATCCTTATTAGCTTTCTTGAGGGACATCTCTTTGTATGGTTGTAGTCTTAAAAATACCCAATCCCCTACTTCAAAACTTCTTTCACTACAATGTTGATCTGCTTGTTGTTCATGCGATTCTGTGCTATGGTCAGGTTGTCCTTTAAGAGTTGGAGAACTTGTTGTTGATGATCGATGTGCTATTCCACTGCATGAACCTTAGATTTTTATTTTAGAGAATAAGTGATGGAACGAGGGTGGTATCCATAGAGTGCCATAAATGGTATCATTTTTTTTGCAGTATAAAAGAAAGTGTTATACCACCATTCTTCCAAGGGTAACCATTTGAACCATTGTGTTTGTTTATTAGAGACAAAGCAACGATGGTATCCTTCCAGACATTTGTTCACTATCTCAGTTTGTCCATCAGATTGAGGATGATAGGATGAGCTATGAGCCAATTGAGTACCTAAACAAAAAAATAATTATGTCCAAAAATGTCCAGTGAAGATGGGATCTATGTCACTTACAATAATCTTTAGGCTTCCATGTAGATTTTGAACTGTCTCCATGAATGTGGTGGAAACTATACTGGCTTTGAAAGGATGAGAGAGCGCACAAAAGTGTGTGTACTTGATCAGTCTATCAACAATCACCATGATGACACTCTTTCCTTCAGACTTCAGTAACTCTGTGATGAAATCCATGGAAACCTCCTCCTAGCACTGACTTGGGATGGCTAATGATTGTAAAATACCTGGGGTGTTAATTTTTTCCACCTTATTTTGTTGGCAAACCATACAGTCTACCACAAACCTTTGAACATCAATTTTAAGGCCATCCCAAAAAAATTCCTTCTTGACCCTACTGTAAGTTTTCAAAAATCCTCAGTGACCTCCTACCGGAGAGGTGTGCAATTCCAACAGTACCTTTTGTTTAAGTTGGGAGTTCTTACATAAATATAAGCAATATTTGTACCATAGTGAATCATTTTTCCATGTAAATGTATATGATGCACTGGAATCATGTTCTAACCTTTGAGTGAGAATCCATACATTTTCGTCATTCTTCCATCCATCCCTTATTTCTATTATCCAATCGGGTTGGATGATCGAGATAGCATAGAGAAAGGCCTCAACATCTTCATCTTTTCTTGAGAGTGCATCTGCCACAACATTTTTCTTCCATTTTTTATAGATGATTTCAAAATAATAACCCAATATCTTGGTAACCCATTTTGTTTTTCTTCTGAAGATAGTCTTTGTTCCAAGAAGTATTTAAGACTATCATGATCTGTTTTGACCTTGAAGTGCCTACCTATTAGGTAAGGGTGTCATTTATTCAATGCATGTTGTATTTCCATCATTTCCTTCTCATATATGGGTTTGTGTAAGTCATTTCCCTTGAGTGGATTACTTTCAAAAGAAAGGGGCCTTATTTCTTTCATTAGAACAACACCAATGCCATTTCCCGAGGCATCACATTCT
The DNA here is from genome assembly GCA_000966675.3 of Picea glauca. Lineage (NCBI taxonomy): Eukaryota > Viridiplantae > Streptophyta > Pinopsida > Pinales > Pinaceae > Picea > Picea glauca. The sequence goes on from JZKD02S1912788.1 coordinate 2,296, forward strand.
ACAATAAAGGTTTTTGTGAAGTCTGGTGTGGTCAAGACAAGAGCTTTGCACTTCGCCTCTTTAAGTTGTTCAAAAGCTTGAGTTGCCTCTGGAGTCCATGAAAATGCATCCTTCTTAGTTAATGTCGTTAAAGGTGCTTCTATTCTTCCATAGTTTTGAACAGACTTGCAGTAGTAACCTATCAAACCCAAAAATGCTCTAAGATTCTTCAATGTTTTGGGAATCGGCCAGTCCATCATGGCCTTAATCTTGTTAGGTCTACCTTGACACCTTCATGAGATACAATATGACCCAAATACTCTACCTCCTTGACTCCAAAGAAACATTTGGATGGTTTGGCATATAGTTGTTGCTCCTTTAGTAGTTGTAGCACCTTGTCAACATGTCGCACATGATCCTCCCAAGACTTGTTATAGATCAATATATCATCAAAAAATACTAACACAAATTTTCGAAGGAAGGGCTTGAAAAATGAATTCATCAACCCTTGGAATGTGGAAGGTGCATTTGTAAGGCCAAAAGGAATGACAAAAAATTCATAATGGCCTTCATGAGTTCGAAATGTTGTTTTTGGGATATTTGCTTCCTTCATTCTAATCTGATGATACCCTGAACACAGATCCAACTTTGTGAAATAGATTGTTCCATGTAGTTGATCTAACAATTCATCAATGATAGCAACGAAAAACTTATCTTTAATAGTGATTTTGTTGAGCTCTCTATAATTTGGACACATGTCATCAACCCTCTTTCTTGAGTACCATTACCACCAGTGTAGAGTAAGAACTTTGGCTAGGTCTAATAATGTCAGCCTCTAACATTTCTTCAACCGTATGCTCAATTTCACTCTTCTGGGCATAAGGGTATATGTAAGGCTTGATGTTAGGAAGAAAACTCCCAGGAATTAGGTGAATAGCATGATCATGATTTCAAGTGGGTGGAAGATCTTTGGGAATATCTTCAAATACTTTGGAATGCTTATCAATGATCCCTTGGAGATCTAGAGGAATAAATGGCTTAGATGTTTGAACATCTAGTGAGCATAGTTTTACAATCACACCTTGATACCCCTTTTTCAATAATTTTTTCATGCCATTAGATCTTATCACCTTACTGGGTTTCCCTGTGATACCTCTTAACTCAATTTATTTTCCTTCCAATGAAAATTTCATGAAAAGTTATTGAAAATTAAAAGCCATTATTCCTAATTATTGTAACGATTGGATTCTTAGTACGACATCAACACCACCCATGGGTATAGCAATCATTAGACTATTCATTACATATTCCCCCATAGTAAGATTGATATTATTGCATTTTCCTGAGAAATCGATAGTTCCTCCATCTGCAATCATTACTTGAAACTTTCGTGTTGGATATATAAACAAATTGAGATCTTTGGATAATTTATAGTGAACTAAATTATGAGTACTACCAGAATCAATTAGGACTATTACCTTTTTCTTTTTGGTATATCCTTTGATCTTGAGGGTTTGAGGAGTGCTAATGCTAGCCAATGCATTACATGATATTGTGGGAGTCAACTCTTTAAAAGAAATCTCTTCTACATTTTCATCTTGAGATGGTTATTGTTATTTTTCTTGTTCTTCTTAATCTTCACAATCTATGTAGAATAATTTCTTCTCACCACACTTATGTCCCTTACTGTACTTGCTATCACAATTAAAGCATAAACCTTTTCCTTTTCTCTCCTCCATTTGTTGAGGTGTCAACCTTGTAGGTTGAGGTGTTTTAGAAGAAGGAACATTATTCTCTTGATAGATGTTAGGAGCAATCCTTCTAGTAGCCATAGCTATATTTTTACTTTCAACATTTCTCGCCACCTTGAATGCATTCTCTAATGATTTGGGTTCATCAAAGGCGAACCTCATGTTGAATGTTATCATTTAATTTTTCTATGAATACATCAATCAGGTGCTCATATGGAATATATGTTACCTTTATATTCAATCTTTGGAAGTTCTCAATGTGTTCTGTAACTTAACCCTTTTGCTTGAGATTTATCAATTGGTTAAAGAAGGTATTTCTCCTTGTATCCTCATAGTGTGCTATCATTTCTTCCGTGAAAATTGTCCAAGTGACGAGTGATTTACGAGAACAAAGCCATCAATACCACACAAATTGATTAGGTTCTAAATATAAATAAGCAATTCATACATTTTTTGAATGTGGGACATCATGTAGATCAAATAATTGCTCCATATGAAGTATCCATGTGATTGGATCCTTGCCATCAAACTTCCTCATATTGATCTTAGGAAAGTGGTTAGTCTTCAACCCAAAGTTGGAGTTTCTCCATTCTTGATTCATCTTCCTTGTGTCCTCATCATGAATTTCATGGGATACATTTTCACTTTTAGTTGTCCTCTCTATTAAGAAATGTTTCAAACCTTCCATGATCTCCCTTTTTAGACCCTCCATCTTAATATCCATTATTTCCTTCAACTTTGCTTCCGTTGAATCCATCATCCTTTGTAGTTTATCTTTTGTTACTGTCTTCTTTTGTAAATCATTTATGTCCCTACGCATTTCTTCACCTTCATCAAGAGTCCAAGTAGGATTGTTTAGAGGATTATTTGGTGGAGAAGTTCCCTTTTTTGGTTGCATGTTGGCCAAGTATCACTTTTAAACCTTGATTTTGAGGTGGTTCTACTAAACGATCTTTCTTCTGTTGTATCTCCAAAATTTCGGCCCTTCTGGGTATGAAAAATTATTTTTGTAGTCCTATTATATTTCTTCTCTACAATGCCACAAGTTTGATCAAAATTGGATGTGTCGAGTGGAAGTTATGGTAACTTCCCCACAACTTGTTGGTTTTTGTCCCTTCCAGGAGAGCATACTTGTAAAGTGTGCCAAAATCACAATATCTGGCATTTGATTCTGAAACTTGTACCAGAAATACTGCAGACTTTCCAGTGTCCAATGCAACTGGTCTCACTTAATTTTAATACTCACTAAAGAATATATTATTGTTTTACTCAGAAGACCTGTTTGAGACTAGTTAATATGACTAGTTAGATACCCTATCTTGCACAAGGTGTATCTACAAAATTAAGATGATCCATAAGTTGAAATTTTTATCAAATCTACCTTGATAATTTCTATGAACAACCTCTGAATTTCAGGGTCTGAAACATTATAGAAAAAAAATTATAGCGAAAATTTCGCGATGACTAAATTTAGGATGATTCTAGAACCCTATCTTACACAAGATATATCTCCGAAATTATAATGCCTCAAGAGCTGAAATTTGAAACCAACATACCTTGATCCATCTACTAAATATCCTCCAAGGGGTTTCTTCTGAAACATCGTAGAAAAAAATTATAGCTAAAATTCCAAGGTGTCTCATATGTAGCAGCGAAACCCCAAGACCTTGAGCTCTGAAACGAAATGTTAAGAACCAAATATCAAAATAGCATAAAAAAACCTCAGAATAAGTACTCAACGCCTTGAAAAAGAGAGAAATTTAGATAATAAGCCTCTTAGAGGGGGGAAACCTCCTTATACACCACATAAATTTCCAAATACACTATGATTCCGAATGAAAAGGTCTCATCGGTATATATAGGAGAATAGGATGTACAATTACAACTAATGGACCCAAGCCGACATAAATAAAATAACATTACTAATGTAATATGCCCCAATTAAGGGGTAATGTGCCACTATTTAGGGCTTAACAGGGAAGTGGTCCTAAGACCTCAAGGAAAATCAGTAGTAACCTCTAAATGGATTTACAAAATAAATCATGCAACATATGACAGTGTTGAAACATTCAAAGCTAGATTTGTGGCTCGTGGCTTCTCTCAGAAAGAAGGAATTGACTATGACGAGATCTTTGCTCCTGTTACCAGGTATACCTCTATCAGAATCATCATCTCTCTTGCTTCAGTTTTTTGTTGGAAACTTTACCAAATGGATGTTAATACTACCTTTTTTAATGGTGAAGTTGAGCAAGAGGTTTATATCGAGCAGCCTGAGGGTTTCGTGATCCATGGGAAAGAATCCCATCGCTACAAACTCAAGAAAGCCTTGTATGGATTGAAACAAGCTCTGAGAGCTTGGTATGGAATAATTGATAGTTTTCTTTAGAGTGTTGGGTTCTCGGTATAACAGATCCTAATCTTTATATAAAGATTGTGAAGAATCTTCATGTCATCTTGGTTTTATATGTGGATGATTTGTTCCTTACTGGAGAGGAACATCTAATAGCTCAGACTAAGAGAGAGTTATCAACATAATTTGAAATGAAGGACTTGGGTCTTATGCATTACTTTCTTGGCTTAGAGGTGTGGAAGAAACCTAGTGAGATTTTTCTCTCACAAAGAAGGTATGCATTTGATGTTCTTCGCAAATTTGGGATGTTGGACTGTAAATCCATGACCGCACCTATGCTTTATAACCTGAAGAAATTACATGATCAAGCTACAAGTTCAGATCCAGAAGACCCTATCATATATCGTCAGATTATTGGGTCCTTGATGTATCTAGTACATACTAGACTGGACATTTGTTACACAGTAAATGCCCTCAACCAGTTCATGTGTGAACCAAACCATATTCATATGGTTGTTATTAAGCATATTCTCAGATATGTCTGAGGGACTATAGCCTATGGGCTCAGATACACTTCCAGTGGAGGTGTAATACTTCATGGATATACAGATTTAGATTTGATGGGCAATACAGTGCACTGGAAGAGTACTTCTGGATATTGTTTCATTTTGGGTTAAACTATGATCTCTTGGTCCAACAGGAAGCAGGGCTCCATAGCCCAAAGCACTATAGAGGGAGAATATATTGTTGCAAGTGTTGCCAGTAGAGAAGAAGTGTGGCTGAGAAAACTACTCTCATATTTGTTCAGTGTTGAGATGGAACCCACAATAATTCACTTTGATAACCAGAGTTGTATTAATATCTCTAAGAATCATGTGTTTCATGACAGATCGAAACACATTGAGATGAGATATCACTATGTTTGGGACATGGTGCAGAAGAACATTCTCAATATTCAGTATGTTCCGATGGCAGAACAAACTACAGATATTTTGACCAAGCCTATGTCGTTGACAAAGTTTGTGTACTTTCGAGACAAGCTTGGTGTTGTTGAGAATGCCTCTCTTGTTGAGAGGGGGTGTTAAATTTTAAGCAGTTGTAAGAGACATTCTCCGAGAGGATGGCATAAGACCCTAGCTGAGATCTAGTACCCCTAGTACACTCCTAAGGTTCTTGGTCTGGGTCCAAGCAGTTAGAGCCATGGAAAAAGACCCTAGTAAGGGCCCCCAATCTATTGATGGGGTTCTTGGTTAAGGACCAAGCATTTTGATGATGTAAGTCCCTAGATGTGTTCTAGGGCCCCTGGATGTGTTCCGGGGAATCCTTTCTCGGTGCTTGGATTGATCCTTGGTTGTGTACCTTGGTGGATAAGACCCTAGTGGTGATCTAGGGCCTCCAGACGTGTTCTGGGGTATATTGGTCTAGGACCAGGTGGTATTCTCTCCCATGAGTCACTTACGACTACTGCTCACATAATTTCATTCCCCACATGCATGTCCCACCCCAAGAGTATACACCTTCACTGTCACACAGCCCATCGACTGCTCCACCTCCCTTACCTTGGGCTTCAACAACAGACTAGACTGGAATTCTCAGAGCTAAGTGACTCATTACAGGAGAACTCACCTCCTCAACAAACTCTCTCACCTGGAGAGATTTTCTCACAAGCCTGACAACTTGCTTCTTCAATCCACAACCACCTCTTTCACCTGAAGAGAGAGTTGCTCACAGGCTTGACAACCTATTTCTTCAACCATAGGCTTGACAACCCGCTTCTTCAAACCACAATAGCTAAGTTGCGTAAGGCAAGGGACGACTTAGTAAATTACAGAGGTGAAAAATGGTCATAGGTTCAACAATTGCATAAATGGCTGGATGTGGGCTTGCTCAGTGCGTGAGTGAACTCGTGAGGAGAAAACGGGGCAGAATGGTCTAGCCTAGCCAAGATGGTGAAAGCGTGAGAGCCAAAACTCTTTGCGTGAACCTCATCCATGAGTGTCTTTGTGAGTGCCAAAAGTAATAATTCCCTCCTTAAGTCTGCATGTTCCTGAGTCGACACCTGTCGCTCATGAAGCACATTCCTTTCCATTTGGAAGGCATTCCCTCTTCCCAAAGGAACTTAGGATAAAAACATATCCTTCTAATCATCTTGTGGAATGATAATAAATTATTATTCCCTTGGACTTAAGCCCTTAGGCTTAGCCCCTCTTTCCAACCTCTCAGCCCCCTCTCCCTTACCTATCCTAGTGGAGCTTAGTCCCCCATACTCTTCCTTCATGGTCGGTCTACACGCAACGATGTTTTTATATTAATAATATGAATATTTACATGTACAAAACAAGTTCCTAGACTTTAACACCTAGGCTCTCCGGCCTACTAACACATAAGCCTACCAGCTTAGAATTTCTTGGCTCACCAGCCTACAAAACATGTTTACAATTCATAATACAATTTGGGCTCGTCCTTGGGGTATTAAAATCCCCTCCCCTTATTTTTTCACTGTCCTCAGTGCAACTTATTTACACAGCATCAGCAAGATTTTCAAAATCTTCAAAAAGATGTAGGTATTCTTCCCGCATAGCATCCTCATGTTCCCATGTCGCGTCCTCGGGACCGTACCAGGTCCACTGGACCTTTACAAGCCCTATGGATCAATTCCATAGTTGTTTGCTCTTCCGGTCCAATATGCGCATCGGATGCACTTGCAAGATGCTTTCTTGCTCCACCTGAATCACATTCCAATCAATAACATGATTAGCATCAGGTATATATTTCTTAAGCAATGAAACATGAAACACATTATGTACAGTCATGGATGTAGGCAATGCAAGCATATATGCAATTGGTCCAATCCTTTATAGGATTTCAAATGGCCCACAATATCTGGTTGCCAACTTGGAACAGTATTCCAGCTTCACAGAACTTTTGTTGGCTTTCACTTTCAAGAAAACATGATCACCCACTTTAAACTCCCTATGGGTTCTATTCTTATCAGCATAACGTTTCTTCCTGTCTTCGACAACCTTCAAATTATTCTTAATCTTTATCATTTTATCTTCCATTTCTTTAAGCATCTCTGGCCCAACCACTGCCCTATCAACTAGGTTATCCCAGTTTATTGGTGTCTTGCACTTTCTGCCATAAAGTACTTCAAATGGGCTCATCTTCAGTGATGCTTGATACCCATTGTTGTAGGAAAATTCTACCAAGTGCAGGTAGTCTTCCCATTTAGATGGTTTGTCCATCACATACATCCTTAGCATATATTCTATCACTTGGTTCACCCTCTTTATCTTCCCATCAGACTCAGGATGATAAGCAGTGATGAAGTTCAGATTCATTCTGAATCCTTTGAATAACCCCTTCCAAAATTTTGAGGTAAATTTTGAGTCTCTGTCAGACACAATTGTCTTGGGAATACTGTGCAATTGTGCTACTTCCCTCATATAGATATCGACAACATTAACTGTCTTGTGAGTGATCTTCAATGGAATAAAATGGGAAGCTTTTGTAAGCTTATCTACCACCACCATGATGGAATCATGTTGCTTGTCGGTTCTGGGAAATCCTGTGATGAAATCCATTGTCACCACTTCCCACTTCCACTCAAGAATGGGCAATGGTTGTAGCAACCCTGTTGAGTGCCTATGTTTAGCCTTGACCTTTTGACACTCCATACATCTGGCGATGTATTCTGCAATTTCCTTCTTCATACCTGGCCAAAAGTAATGGTTCTTGACTGCTATCATTGTTTTCTAATATCCAAGGTGCCCAACATAAGGCACATTATGCTATTCCTTCAAGATCATAATTCTCAATTCTTGGGAATTAGGTACATAAATTATATTTTTGTACAAGAGTGTTCCATCAACTTTCAATTTATAATCTTCCACTCTCTGTAACATATTATTGTGTTGTAGCTTTGCTACCATTTCCACGTACTACAAATCTGCATTTGCAGCTTCCAAAATTTTTCCTTTAATATCAGTTTGATACATGTTAATGGTCGTAGAATGTAGTTCATGCAGTCTTCTGTTGAGTGCATCAACCACTTTGTTCTCCTTTCCTTTGATATGCTTGATATCAAAGTCATACTCACAAAGGAATTCCAACCATCTACTCTACCTAGCATTCAAGGTTGGTTGATCAAACAAATACTTCAGACCATTATGGTTTGTCCTCAGTTCAAACCTCATTCCCATGAGGTAGTGCCTCCATTTCTTTAGGGCGTGCACTATGGCTTCCAACTCCAAATCATGAGTTTCATAGTTCTTTTCATGATCATTCAGCTTTCTGGATTCATAACATATTACAAACCCATTCTGGTTGAGGACTCCTCCCAGTCCTTCTTTGCATGCATCTGTACACACTACAAAATATTCATTTGGATATGCAATCCTCAGGATTGGAGAACTGGTTAACAATTGCTTCAATCGTTGGAAGCTTCTCTCACATTCTTTTGTCCATTGAAATTTCTTCTCCTTCCTTTGCAAGGAAGTGATGGGGTGAGCTATCCTTGAGAACCCTGCAATGAACCTTCTATAATAGCCAGCTAGACCCATAAAGGATATGACTTCTGTTACATTCTTCGGTGCTAACCATTCTCTAATGGCTTCTATATTCTCAGGATCCACGACTATCCCATCCTTTGAAATGATATGTCCCAAATAGTGGATTTTATTTTGATAAAATGAGCACTTGCTCAATTTGGCATACAGTTAGTGATCTCTTATCACTTGCAACACCATCCTCGGATGTTGTTCATGCTCTTCCTCTGACTTGGAATACACCAAGATGTCATCCAAAAAGACTATGACAAACTTGTCTAGATATTCTCTGAATACACCATTTGTTAGGCACATGAAAATAGAGGGTGCATTTGATAACCCAAATGGAACCACTATGAATTCATAATGACCATACCTTGTTCTGAAGACAGACTTGCTAATGTCTTGATCCTTTATCCTTACCTATGATACCCTGACCCGAGATCTATTTTTGAAAATATCTTGGCATCCTTCAACTGATCAAAGAGAGCATCGATCCTTGGCAAGGGATACTTGTTCTTAATAGTCACTTTATTCAACTGTCTGAAATCGATGCACAATCTCAATGTCCCATCTTTCTTTTTCACGAATAGGACCAGGGAAACCTAAGGTGATACACTTGGTAATATATACCCCTTCTTCAGAAGCTCTTCAAGCTGCAATTGCAGTTCTTTCAGCTCAGGTGTACTCATTCTGTAAGGAGTTTTTGACACTAGAGTTGCTCCATGCATCAATTTTATAGAGAAATCAATATCTCTCTTCAAGGGTAGTCTGGGTACCTCCTGGAATACATCTTCAAAATCCTTTAATACTACATGGTCTTCAACAGTTGACACATTATCCTTAGGTGCCTCTTCCATATGAGCTGCAAATATTTGGTAGCCTTTCCTGTAGCACTTTTTCATATGCATTGTTGAGATTTATCTGATAGCAACTTCCCTTGGGATTCCCTGTACTTTCCTTGGGTTTCCTTCACCATCCATGCAAGTGAATACCTTTTTACGACAGTCTAAGATGGCATGGTGTTGGTCCAACCAATCCATCCCAATTAGACAGTCATAGGAACCTAAATGTAAGATGTTCAATTCATCCCTTGTGCTCAATCCATTCATGTCCACTGGACAAGACTTAACCAACTCAACAACCTTTCTCTTGCCTCTTGTAGCCAGCTGCACTAACCAAGATTTTCCATGCTTTCTTCTTGGCAAATGCAGACTTTCCACCATTCTAGGATATATATAAATATGACTAGATCCTGAATCAATTAAAATAGTAATGGTTTGGTTGTTGATCAAACCTTCAACTTCAATCATGTGTGATTGAAACTCAGCTTGCTTATTGTCCAGGGCTGCATAGATCCTTGATATTCTATTGCCCATGTCATCCATTGGTTCTTCCTATTGAACATTGTGGACAACTCTCACTTTGTCATTTATGTGGGGCAATCTATGTACCTATGATTTCCTTTACAACCCCAACATTCCATAGGTGGTTGTCTTGGCATTTGCCCACCTACTTCAACCTTCCTGGGATCTCTAAAACTCGGTTGTACTTGAGGGATATTTCTGAAAAAGGATGGCTTAGTTCCCTTCTTCCTCTAATCCATCTTGAATTTCTTCTTGTCTTCCCAAGCCTTTCGGAGAGTGGGATTTTCTCTTTTTTGCTCATATAAGAATTTTTCTCTCCTTATAGTTTCTTCCATAGTTTTAGGATCATCATACTGGATCTTGTCACTGATGGAAGGTGGCAGTCCACTTAGATACCTCTGAATTTTAACAGTCCCATCTTTGATGAAAGGAACATACTTCAACAATTCCAAAAACCTTCATTCATATTCATCAATGGTCATGCTACCCAGCTTGAGTTCAAAGAACTCTTTCATATTTCTGTCATAGTATCTCTTAATCAAGTATTTATTTTCGAAATACTTCTTGAATTCCTTCCTAGTAACATTTTTCTCTTTAATGTGTTGCACCTGCACAAGTTGATCCCACCACATGGATGCCTTTCCTTTCAGTTGATACATTGCAATTCTCCCTTCTACATGAGAGGAATAATTCTGCAGTTAGAAATATTTCCTCATGCCAAGGAGCCATCTCTCAACATCTTCCTCCTTCTGGTGCTCTCCATCAAACGTAGGAGGTTTAATCTTGTTCATTTCACCCTTCAGTTCATCCACTCCATATCTCCTATGCTTTCTGGTAGGAGATGGGCTTGAACTACTGTGTTCCCTTCTCTTGGAGTGCTCTTGGGAGTGATGATGGTGTCTTCCAACACTCCTTGATCTCCTCTTCTCATCAGGGAAATTGTGACTTCTTGATTTAATGGAGTAACTCCCCTTATCCAATTTATTTTCTATCCTTTCTAGACTATGTATCAAATTTATGTTGAATTCTCCTTGTTGATCCCTGGCTTTCATGAGATTCTGGTTATATGCTCGGTGAGTCTGGACATCTTTCTGCAATATTTTAATGATTTTTATCATGTTTCCCTCCTTATATATCTCTTCTCCATGTCCATTGGAGTTTGTTCCTTCAAATCCCAAATCGACATCCATTCCTCTAGCTTCATTCTTTGAACTGGAAGCATTATGCGCCTCCTCCATTTTGGTTTGGTTCTAACAAGCATTAACTCTGCAAACACAATGTGGAGTCAATCGAAATTTGTCAGGGAATCAGTCCTTAACAAATTCTACAGTATTCATAAATCAATCTAATTCAAAGAAAACTTTCAGATTCCATTTTCTGCAATCCTCGATCAATCAAGAATCCCTGCAGATCTTTTCTTTCTGAGTTTTGCTCTGTTTTACAATAATTTCCAGGCACTAGCCCCTTCCTCTTAGCCCCAAACCCATGCGACCATGGGTCATGGCCAAGCGCTAGATCGATAGGTGCTTACTCGGGACCTTGGGCCTCCGGCTTCAAAAGTTTTCAAAGCACATCTCACAATATCTTGGAGTTCTGAATTAATGAACTCACGAAGTAGGGTGGATCAACAGTTCACGACTACCCATCATCTAACGGTTGACACCCACTATGGAACTTCAAGCATCTGAGCTGGGAGAATTTGGAGCTTCGATGCTTCGAAGCTTCGGGACTTCGGGCTTCGAAAGTTTTTGCATCAACACACCTCACTTCTCCCGAACCGTTAATCTCCGAACACATCCATGTCAACTTTGGTGATGTCATTACGTCTCATCACCTTGACGTTATGAAACTTTTGAAAGTTCTTCCTTTCGTTCCCTTATGAACCATTTTTTCGGAGTGTCAAGTATCTGAACTTCACAACTGGCACCACGCGTCCACTAGACCCACAACTTCCGTACTTGAACTAAGATATTGAATAGTCACATCACTTAATGCCTTTCAAATTGTGGGGGCATGCATCAGCGCTTTGGAGTAACCTGCCTTTCGTCCCGCAATTCTTCTGACGCTGACATGTAACCCCCTGGTAAAACCATGATTTGGATTGCGGGACCGCCTTGGGAAATTAAAACTCGTGCAACATGGGTCCCCACAATGCCCCCTGGCCGTCGATCTTGATGTATCGTGATCAACGCCAGTGTGAGTCTGTCGACCTTTAACTATGTCATGTAACCTTAGGGCCCACATAAAACAGCTGACAACATTCCAGGTGGGGGCATGTGGCAGGTATATGAGAGGTCCACGTCACCTCCAGGTGATGTCAACATGACTCACCACTTCAGATCTTCGGGGCTTTGGAGGTTCGGGAGTTCTCTGTCCTTCATACCGCGCCATAACTTCCACCCTTGTCTTGATCCAACGGTCGAGCTCTTCTCCCAGATCTACAGTGTAGATCTACTTTGGGGACTTCGGGTTTCAGGATTTTCAACCTCTCCAAACTTGTTTTCTTTCGAAATGATATCACCCAAAGTCCACGGATTTTTTCCACCTATCCTCTCTCTTAGATTGACGACACAGATGGACTTCGTTACTCCATGGATTTCCAAAGGAACTCACGGCTAACCGCCTCGCAACTTTTCCAGGTCTGACGGTCGAGAATTGTCCTCCTTCTCTAGAACAGATCCTACGACCCACACTACTTTGCGGCCCGTTACCATGTCTATTGTGGTTTTATAATACCGCTACACCTCCTGAGCTTCGTAACATAGCCAAGGTAACCTCTTGGAACTTAGGAATGTTCTGAGGTTCGAAATTGGTTCCTCTTGACACAATTTCCACCTGAAATCTTGGTTCTGAGCTTGAATTTTGTCCATTTCGAAAACAATTGTTTTTCGAAACTTTTTCTTCAACTTCCACTAACATGTCCCATCTAGGCTCAGTGTTGAAACCTTGGCTCTGATACCAATTTTTAACGCCCCCGGTCATTGACCCCTGCTGGGTAATGCTACCCAAATACCTTGTCTTCTACAACTAGCTCTGATACCAATTTGTAACGTCCCCAGCCATCAACAGGTCGGGCAACGCCACTGCGAAACATACACACACACACACACACACACACACACACACACACACACACACACACACACACACACACATAATGAATTTCTAATGAATTTGAAACAAATAACACCGAGTTACTGCTACCATATAAACTCAAATGGAATTGACAATAATTCCTACATGCAACGAAACACATGATAACATTTCAAGAATCACAGACATGCATAATATACATAATTAAGCACAAAAATGATACTTATATTTTAATTGGAGTAAAACCACCAACTGCATGAAGACCTTCCACGAACCTCCCAGCCTTAGACCACACTGCTCATCACTCTCAGCAGTAGGTCACATCCGAGCTGGGACTAAACTCCACCGAGCAAGGGATTTCTAGGCTAGGAAAGGTCAATAGGAAAGTCACACAGTTTAAGAGGAAGGATTCTCTCCAAGGATTCACTTACGCCCACTGCTCATAGACTCTCATTCCCCACATGTCTGTCCCACCCTAGGAGTGTACACCTTCACGTCACACAGTCCATCGACTACTCCACCTCACTTAGCTTGGGATTCAGCAACAGGCTGAACTGGAATTCTTAGAGATCTGTAGCAGCTACGTGACTCCTTCTAGGAGAAATCACCTCCTCAGCACACTCTCTCACCTGGAGAGAGTTGCTCACAAGCCTGACAACCTACTTCTTCAATCTACAACCACCTCTCTCACCTGGAGAGAGAGTTTCTCACAGGCATGACAACTTGTTTCTTCGACCATGGGCTTGACATCCCGCCTCTTCAAACCACAATAGCTAAGTCGGGTAAGGCAAGGGACGGCTCAGTAAATTACATAGGTGCAAAATGGTCACAGGTTCAACAATTGCGAAAATGGATGGTTGTGGGCTTGTTCAGTGTGTGAGTGAACTCGTGAGGATAAAATGGGGCAGACTGGTCTAGCCTAGCCAAGATGGTGAAAGCGTGACAGCCAAAACTCTCTGCTTGAACCCTGTCCGTGAGTGCTTGTGTGAGTACCAACAACAAGAATTCCCCCCTTAAGTCTACATGTGTCTGAGCCGACACCTGTCACTCATGAAGCATGTTCCTTTCCATTTGGAAGTCATTCCCTCTTCCCAAAGGAACTTAGGATAAAAACATATCCTTCTAATCAGCTTGTGGAATAATAATAAATTATTATTCCCTTGGACTTAAGCCTTTAGGCTTAGCCCCTCTTTCCAACCTCTCATCCCCCTCTCCCTTACCCAGCCTAGTGGAGCTTAGTCCCCAATACTCTTCCTTCGTGGTCGGCCTACACGCAATGATGTTTTTATATTAATAATATGAATATTTACATGTACAAAACAAGCTCCTGGCCTTTAACACCTAGGCTCTTTGGCCTACTAACACATAAGCCTACCAGCTTATAATTGCTCGACTCACCAGCCTACAAAACATGTTTACAATTCATAATACAATTGGGGCTCATCCTTGGGGTATTACATCCATCCTGTCGTAGCTCCTCCTAGGTTACTGCTATCTCCTCCTAGGCTGTCACTAGCTCCTCTTAGGTTTCCGCTAGCTCCTCCTTGGATGTCGTTGGTGTTTTTCTTGAGTTGTTGCTGTCACCTGTTATTTACAGCCTCTAAGGCCTGCTAATACAACCCTAAGACTGCTACCCTAAGTTTCCTATTTGTTGTAGCAGTCCTATATATTTTGGAGAGTTTTTTGTTTGGGTTGTTAGGGGTTTTCTTTCAGCCTCTAGTTTGGTCATTAGGGTTTTTGTATCATCCCTATACTTATGTTGATTGGTCTTTGAGTTCTTCTTGGAAAAATTGTCCAAATAGATCAAGATGAGATCTACCCTTGAGGGTTTGATCCATGACCATTATAGATTTTTTTGAGCATGCAGAAAAGAGGACAATAACAAGCACTTCAGGTAAATATGTTCTTTGTTTTGGCTAAGGTAATGTTCAAATTTTGTTTTTTCTAATAATCATATATGTTATTTGTTTAATTATTGTTCAGAATGGTTTTATTTTTGTGATTGGTGTACTTCATAAATTTTGATTTGATTGTTAATCTATATCTACTGTAGTGAATAAATTTAAAATAATATTTTTGTTCTTGTTTACCCTTGAATTTCTAACAACTGACTTAGAGATATAGTTGTGGAATGTTACAGCTATATGTTCTTTGAGACAAGCTTTGAAAGGTCTTCCAATTTGGCCTATGTATGATTTTCCATGTGAGCAAGGAACATGTTAAACTCCTTGTCCAAGCATAGGGTTAGATGTATCCTTAGAAATTCTAAATAATTGTTTAAGGGTTTTATCGATTTAAAAACGATTTTTGATATTATTTTTGGCCAAAATATTAAAAATATGATCTGTAGTGCCCTCGATGCAAGGAAGACAAATAAGAGCCAACAACATCATTGAAGGCTCGATCTCAACTATATTTTTACTAGGTCCAACAATGTTATTCTCTATGCAGAAATTCACTATACCAGGTTAGATCTCATCCACTTATCTCACAAAGCTTTTAAGCTCCATCTTAAACTCTCATCGACTATTTGTTTTGAAATTTGGTCTATTATTCACTTTAGGTCTTATAGTGCAACTTCAAATCTATTTGAATTAACCTCTTCCTAACATATTTGTAAATTTAACAATTTAATTACTAAGCAACAATATACTTTCCCCTAGTGATCGATGCTACTTTCCCCTAGTGATCTTATTGATTTACCTCTCACCATCTTTCCCCTAAATCTTCTCTTATCTCCTCAACTATCCAAAACATTGTCCCAACTTTCTCATCCTCCCAAACGAGTCCTATGTTTATACATTTCTCTTGTCATTCTAGTTAGAGTAAATTTGGGGTCTAAAATGGGTCTCATAATAAAAATTTGTGTTGATGAGTTGGAATTCAAAAACCAATAAAACTACAAGAAATTGAGTCAATGATAATCGTTGAGTTGGATTTAAAAAGTCA
>JZKD02S1912788.1:47407-58877 GCA_000966675.3 Picea glauca
ATATATATTTTTATCAATACCTACAGAATTGCAAAAAAAACTAATAAAAAAAAAACATAACCATTCTAAACAAAATCCCACGTTTCCTCTTCCCACGTACATAACCATTCTAAACAAAATCCCACGTTTCCTCTTCCCACGTCCAGAAACTCATTTAAAAGGCAAACCAGAATTCTGGGATTTCCATGGATTTGCTTTCTTTCCTTCTTCAAATTACTTTATTAAGAGGTGACAACAAAATATTTTCTTTAGCTCAAACAGATTTCCACCATCTTTTGCTTATATAACAAAAATGGTTATAGTCGTGGCTTTCTCGCTTTATTTATTAATTTAAGGTTGTACCTTGGGACTATACTGCCTCTGATGTTTTTTAAACTAAAAAGTACAAAGGCATTCTTGTGACTAGCTCAGGCTGGCGATTTCCCTTTTGGTCAGACATGTTCAGTGCCACAATTGGCAAATTCCACCTTGACAAATGAGCAAGGACAGATATATGGTTAAAAGAAGAAAAAAAATAATAATAAATTTTGAATGTGTGTTAATAATGAGCATTGTTTAATTGTTCTATAAAATGAGTTTTTTCATCAGAATCCGACAACATAAATCTGTACGAAATCGTTATTTCTTGTTGTTTAAAATCCATTTCTGAATGTAGAAATGGATTCAGCATGCTAAAAACTCATAAAATATTCGGATTATACAGAAATAATCACTCAAATCTGCAGATCTAACAATTTCTTACCAAATTAGAATGTTTAAACTACGACCTAACAATGTGTCCACAACCTTCTTCAATGTCCTTGAATACTCCATTTTATTATTTATTTGTTTTGCAAAATATTTCAAATAATACACCTTAGAGCTGAGAGCAAACCCTACTGCAAACGTCACCTTAAATTCAGAAAGCTTGCCCATGTATCGACGAGCTGATATACATATTCCATATTTCATTTAAGTAACTTTAGAGATCATGAATAAGGACAGATGAGCCATTCTCACAAATTTCATGCTCATTACTTAAAAACTTGGTGTTGCATATGTTTGATAGCAATTGAATATCATCAGAATTAATCTCGTCACACATATAGGCTAAAACTTAACAGCCTCCCAATCATATCATATGTCAGAACACTAAATAATGCTCACGCAATTTTTAAATTTTTCTTAGAGAAGTCTCAGAAAAATTTAGGTATTCACTAATTAGGATTTTAAACAAACTTCTTAGGAATATCCCAAAGAACTTTAAGTTCGATAATAGTAAACTTTTCCTCTCAAATCTAGGAAGCTGTTTCTTTCTGGATATTCTCAAATAAATCCAACAAACGTAACCCAACAAATTTTGTTCTACTTCTATCAATTCATATTGCCAAAAAAGAACTAGATATTAGTCCACATCGACGATACTATGCCTCACAAATCGGTTTGAAAATCATTTAGCACAAGGGCACTTGTACAAGATTGTGACAGATGTATATGTTTGTACTAAGCTCCTTATAAGAATAACAAAAAACTTACTGTCACAGCACGTTACTAAAAATACAGAGTTACTAATATTGATGTTTTTCAACACTTGATCCCAAAGTCGAACAAATCCTATCTATTCAACATTCCATCAGTCATAAGTACATGAGAATCTTCTGAAGACAAATGTACCGCAAAAATTGGTTATAAAGATTAAAGTCAGAAAACGTTATATATCATTCGTGTCAAAATAAATGCATTTGCACCCCTCGCTGTTTGAATTGACAAGAATGAAGAATCACGTATTAAGATAACGCTATACAGATGAGTTCTAATTGCAGAAACTATTCCCTTGGAGGGGTAATTAACACAACAGCTCCTTAAAAGAGATGAATATCTTTGTGATCCTAGCATTTCATATTGCAAAGAAAAATAGGAATGCCATCCCATCCCTTCAGTTCATAAGTCATAACAGATGAAAATATTCTAGAAGAAGCGGATTGAAAAATATTTCAGCCTATCAAAGTAAAATCACATAAAGAACAATAAGTAATAGAAGCATATATGTTAGTGTGCCCACTCAATTTATATCGCCAAGCAGAAGAATGGCATCCATTCAGTTAAGTATTCTACAAACATCCAATTCAAAAGCATTCAGATCTGTGAATTAAGAGAACATAGATGGAACATGGATATCCTTGTATGCCCATTCAATTCACACCAACAAATTGGTTTTGAGAATCATCAAGGGAGGCACAGTAACTATCCATAAAGCATGGCAAACCGAGATAAATTCCCATGACAAGTCTGAACCATCATTCCCATCCACACACTTGAAACAAAGAAGGTAATTGTCCTTTCACATCAACAATGATAAATTGCAGCTTGTTGACATAAGTATATATGTTTGTGATCCCACTCAATTTGTATTGCCAAGCAAGATAATGTCATCCATTGAGTTAAGTATTCTACAAACATTGGATTCAATAGCATTCAGATACAAGGTAATAGAACAAGTGGTTCACATCAACGAAATGGTTTTGAGAATCATTAAGACAGGCATAATAACTGTCACACAGCACAGAAAACTGAGATAAAAGGACAAATCCGAATCATCTTTCCCATGAAAAAACTTAAAATTGAAGAGGGTATTTGTTCTTTCGCATCCATAACAATAAGTTGCAGCTTGTTAACAGAAGTATATGTGCTTGTGCTCCACACAATTCATATTACCGAGAAAGAGATTGATACCAGTTTATGAGATTCAGGCCTTCACAGCTAGTAGAACTGTCCACAATCTTTTTGGATTTGTTACAATTCAACAAAGTACCACGTTTCGGGTAATACTATTATCCATTCAGTTAAAGTGTTATACAAGCATTTGATTTAAAAGAATCGTACCCATGAGGTTACATAACATAAATGGATATGCTTGTATGCCCATTAATTTTAAGAATGGCTCAGTAACTATCACATAAAGCGTAGCAAACAGAGATGAAAAGACAAATCCAAACCATGCTTCGCATCAACATACTTTAAAATGAAAAGGGTAATTAGCAGCCCATTAAATTACTCAAGGCCAAATGGCAGAACCAAAGACCATACAGGCACAGCCGACAGAACCCTAATTGAATATAAAAGCTGCCTAGAAGAGGGAATAAATTACTTTACACTTATGCTGACTTCGATCTCTGCAGTGAAAGATCTCAACAGAAGATACCCTTCTCGTGATGAAGGATTCAGGAGTGAGATCCAAAGGAAAGAGATATTTTTCAATTCATAAATTCAGGAAATAAAAAGGATTAAGCAGAAAACAGCTGTCCCCCAAAACCCCGAAAGAATGCCTGAAATCCATAGAAATTCAATAAAACTCCCATGTCGGTAACATAATTTTCAAGATTTCTTACCGAGAGTATGCTTGTTGTTATGCATCCAGACCTTCAAAACACCCTTCCCGACACCAATTTCATTACAAAACTGCTGCACAATAGCCTCATCCTGCTTCTGCATCCTCCACCCCATCTTATCTGCGAACATATACATCTTCTCCTTCTGATCCTGCGAGAACTTGGTCCTGAATCTCTTCTTCATGCCTCTATGATGATGGTGGCTGAGGNCGAGAGTATGCTTGTTGTTATGCATCCAGACCTTCAAAACACCCTTCCCGACACCAATTTCATTACAAAACTGCTGAACAATAGCCTCATCCTGCTTCTGCATCCTCCACCCCATCTTATCTGCGAACATATACATCTTCTCCTTCTGATCCTGCGAGAACTTGGTCCTGAACCTCTTCTTCATGCCTCTATGATGATGGTGGCTGAGGTTATTATTACTGTTGTTGTTGGTATTGCCATCTGGGTCATCAGACTCGGTGAGACCAGAGCTTAGCGCCATGAGCATATGGGGAGCCGAGGAACCGTGGGGCAAGGGGAGGGGGTAATAGGGGACAACGGGGGAACCCGGCCCTGACGAGGATGCGCCGCCACGCTTCTTGCGGAGGCAGCACTCGCAGGTGGGGGGCGGTTGCTCGTCGCCCTCGACCTCACGGCGGTGGAAGTTGCGGTGGCATCCGCAGGCGGCGCACTTCAATGCGTCGTCTTCAGCGGGCATGAACTCCCCGCAGCCGTCGAGGGCGTGGCCACCGATGTTGGCCGCGTGGTTCCGCTGGCACTCCCTGTAGCGCAGAACCTTGGTGGGAGGGGGCGCAGCCGCTGCCTCCATAGGGTTTCGAGGGTTTGTAGGGTTTAAGGGATTCGAGATGCTCTCGTCGTGCGGGAGCACCATAATGATGGCCGCATTTCCATTGCCGTTGCCATTGGGATACAGACCGTAAGGTGCCGGCATCGAAACGGGCATCTGCTGGGTGTTTCCCAGATCCATCATGTGCCCCAGTGCCCTCTGTTCGAGCATCAAACCCTCGCCCTCGCTGCCGCAAAACATAACTGCTGCTTCGTCTCTTACGCTGCGTTCAGCACCCGGCTCGACTCGAACCCGCGACCGTATTCGACCACTCTCCTTCTTGATTTCATTTTACAGAAGGGCGTGTTCTGCTCATTCGCTTCAGTCGGGCATTGGGCATTCAGTCGTACTGTCTTCGATGCTCCGAACTGTAGAACATTGTTTCTCTGGTTTCTTGCTGTTTGCAGAGAAGAAGAGGGACGAAAGGGAATGAGTATAGGCCTGTCTAACTTGGCTCAGCCAATGGACGCCGTTGATGAAGATGGGGTATCCAGACCAAGAATTTCAACTAGATTTCCGCTCTGCTGCCTTTGTCCTTGAATCTCATCATCAACATCATCATCACCCAACAACGAAGGAAAACCACACAAGTGTGTGGCCTCTAACCCGGTCCTCCTAACCGCGGCTCAATTCAGTTGTTGTCACACCCTAACCCCCGGTTGGCTCTTGTCACAGTTCTCGTTCATTCGTCCAATGGGCGAGAGAGGTGGTGGTGTCTTTCTAACTACTTTGTGTTAGAGGGTTTGAAGTTTTGAGACGTGTTGTTTTGGAGTTTGAAGTTTTGAAACATGTTGTTTTGGTGATTGATTGATTTTAATGATGTTCATGATGATGCTGAACAATTTAAGGGACCAAGAGAATAAGAGTCCTAATACATCTTCATACTCTTTTGTCAGATCTTTTGTTATGGATTTTGACTAGAAGACTAGCAATCTGATTGATCTTATCCTCGTCAAATCGCTAGTGTATGTTGTCAATCTTTAAGTTGTTTTCATACTGACTGTGGATATCTTTGTACACTGCACATTTTGTGACAAAGTGTCACTCAGTCTCCACCACACCCTTATTGTAGAATATGCAAGCTCTCTCCTCCCAAACTTCCATAGGTACCCTCCACCTATCGGTCTCACACCTAAGGTGATGTGAACCCGTCCTCAATTGTGCAACTAACAACCTTGTTTTTCCTTTAATCGTTGCCCATAAATATGTTTTCTCGCTATGATCACAATTTGGGTTAAACTCCTTGATGTAGTATGATTTTTTACGCCCACTATGATTGGTCCACATGGTAGTCCTAAATTTTTCATTCACAAACTTTTTTATTTTTTCCTTGGTGTTCAAATATTTCACTTACTCAACCACTTTTTATTTTGCTTCATCCAAGTTTTCTTACTATGACTAACTCCTCCTCCATAGCTAATTTGGGCTAGCGTTGGTTATCCATGTTTTCCACCTTCTTTAAATAGCTTATTAATTTGATTATCGATGTTGCCTCCAACGGAAAAGTACATGTTTCAGCTAAAAGAATTTCATACAGGACAGTGGCTTTAACTTTGAGATTGCTAGTAATTAATTGCTTCTGAATTCCTTTTAGTTGTCTCCATCTACAAGTTGACATGTTGCTTCAAAATGTAAATAAAATATCTTCAAAATTATGTAGACTTATGTAACTTATTGTATTTTCATTACAGTGTTAAAAATAAAGTTGAGATATTTGAGAGGTGTTGTTTTAGGAATTCTTAAATAAAAAATAAAGATGGTTAGTTATTAAATCTTTTTTATATTTCACAAAATCATAATGTTGTTGTTGACATTTTGATCTAAGTTAATATTGATATGTATTAAAGAATAAAAAAATATAATAATTAGAAGAACTCAATCTCCATAATCAATCTCCTCACTTACTTAGTGAGATAATTGATCTACAAAGATCAATGGACTCTATAAATGTTTTCAAAAGGTCTATAAGAAGTTATTTGCTAAGAGCACGCCCTTAAATCACGCTCTCAAATCATGTCCTCAAATCAAATTGGTCAAATCATTGATATTTGACCATGTAACAATCATTGTGAATCCTACTCATATCAAGGTTATTTTATATCTCAACAAGTGCATCAGGTTGTGATATACTGCCTCCGAAGCTATTAAAAGAATCTCTCGGAATAGTTTACGTTCTTGCAGGAGGATCAATACAAAGAGTAATTGCCCCAATTCCAAACCTATTTTATGAGACTTAAAGTAAAGACAGAATTTGTTGAATTATTTACTTCTTCATATTATATATGAGATTGATGTAATTCTGAAAATTACCGAATTATAAAATTTATGGACGTTCTACCCTCTGTTCACTCAACCCTATGCCTAACATTTGGAACATCGGCGATGATGGAAACTGGTGTTGAATCGTCGGTCGTATAAGCCTCTAAGATATACATGGGACAAAAGAAGATATCAATAGGACGGGATATTAACTCTCCAATTAATTCAAGTGATGATGGAGACTTGCGTTGAATCGTCCACTGTATAAACCTCGAAGATTTATGTGGGACAGAAGAAGATATCAACATGGCATGATATTAACTCTCCAATTAATTCAAAATCTCAAATGAAGTGAAGGTTACAATAATGCTCTCAACTTATCAACCAATGAGTTGTTTGAAAAATAAGTTATTTTATATATTAAAAAATAAAATTTTCTGCTAATTATGTTTAACATAAGGTTTTTTGCAAAAAATTGTAAGTCAAGCCAAATTAATATGCCGGTCAAAGCCCATCTAACGATATATATTGTCGGAGGCAGTATAATAACATATGGTCTTGGAAGAATACAAACTCATCTTTGACTCTCCACATTAAATGTTTTAACAATGCCTCGCTTTAATCTTTCATCTCACAATCGACAACACGATTTTAGTCTAATTATTTCTTTCCTTTTACGCAATGGATAGTATGCAAAACTTTCTTTATTATATATCTACATTTGAGTTGGTTTCCATATCCTCTAACTTTTTTTATAAAAAGACGTTTCGAGTCATTCTTTACGCATCGACATTTTGAATCATTCTTCTTGACTCATCTTTATGATGGACGAATGACATCCATCCTTATGATGCATCATTGTTTCGAGTCATTCTTCTTAACCTATCTTCAAGATGGATGTCATTGATGGCCATCTTAAAGATGGGTCAAATGACTTTAAAGATGGGTCAAATAATGCTAAGCATCGATACATAAAAATGTCCAACATAGAGATTTTGAAAAACAAAATCACAATATTAACTTGCTTCAATCTAAAATCTTTAGATCTATATGATTATCTATGAACACTAGTTTTGTGTCTAGCAATCATAGCGATAACAACTCTAATAATAAGGAGTATCAAAACCTAATGCTGAAGCAATCTTTTTCTGTGTTTTTATTCGCTCTCGTAAAAAATCATTATTTTATTTTATCTAACTTTCACTAAATTATTTATTTAAGTAATATAATTTTTGTCTTAATAAAATGAAAAATTAAATTAAATGATTATAGTAAATTATTACCCACTTATCACTAAATGATAATAATTATTTTGTCATTAAACCATAACCCGATTAATTTTGATTTTTGCCAATTATGAAAACGCCCTTAAATTTCTTTCATACCTTGGTGTTAGATTTCTAGTTGACTGTTCTCATACCTTACCCCCACGGTATGCCCTCTTAGTCATGTCTTGTCGGGTCCATTTGTGTATGTGATGGTTCCCTGTCTGTGTCGGTCCCCTAGACGCTTTGGTCCCGCGTCATGTCGCATGCAGTCTTGGGTTAATTTGTCGGTGTGATCTTTCCATCATCCTTCCCTTTCCCTTGTATGTACACAAGTGTTGGAAATTGAAAGCTCATGCACATGTTTGGTCTTCTTCCACAATTATTAGTGTTTTCACAATCTCAAAAGTGAAAGATTTGTATTTGTATAGCATTTCTCCATTTTATGAAAGTTTCATAAATTTGAATGAGTAAAAGAAAATTTAACATTTAAAAATGGAAAATGTCGGAGTAATTAGTATACTAGTGAAAGATTTGTATTTGCATATCATTTTTTATTTCTGAAAATTTTATAAATTTGAACTAGTAAAAGAAAAATTAACATTAAAAAATGGAGAATGTTGTAGTAATTAGAATACTTTTGAAGGAGTGAATGGTAATGTTGTAATATATCAATGATGATGTATAATATAATGTAAGAAAGAGTTTATGTTATTTTTGGTGTAAAGTTGTGATCAAAGTAGGAGGTCATTATTAATTAAGTAGGGTAGTTGAAAGTAAAAATCTTGTTCTCGATTTTATTTGGCGGTTTCAAATTTGAAACACATAAATTCGATGTAAATGTGAATGTGATTGGTGGAAAGGAAGGTGACACTAACACAGTAATGGTGGTTAAGACTATGAAATGAGATTGAATGGTAAGAGTCTAAATAGATACATGGTCAAACATGAAATGGATAGATTCTCTTATCTACACTCTACATTAATAAAGTCCCACTCAAATCATAATGTTATTAAACATAGGTATAGATTACACAGGAGAACAAAAGAACTTATCTTCTAAATTCACTAATGCAGATGGGAATATCAATCCATCGTATTTCTACTTCATTTCTTGATTCATATTTACATTTAATATGATTGTTAATGGATATTTTCACTCAACCTAAACTCTAACAAAAAAATCTCAACCACATTTTCTATTAACCATTTGACAAATATTATTACTCGAGTAAAATGTTCCCACTAAACGAAACCTCTACTTAATTTGTAATCAATAATATCAAAATTATATTTGAGAACGAAGCATGGTGTTCACCTTAGATATTAATTTACATTTAAATTGAAATTGATACTAATATATATTATTAATGAGAAATACATTTGTACCACTAGAATTGTTATGTAACATTATTTAGATAAAAGAAACGGAAAAACCAATAACACAACACTAGACTATCATATTTTCAACTTAATAGAAATGGGTGGCATATAATTAGATTCATTTAAAAAGGTTAAATGTTGTACAATTTGACCTTTTTTAGTTTGTCATCATTTATATTCGGTTAGGTTATCTTTATTGAAATTGTAATTTTAGATTGATTCGATTTTTGTTTTTAATGCAAAAATGGATTTAGCTTGCTTGAATACTTCTACTACAAGTGGATTGTGCAATATTATCATTTTATATTTTTTATTCTATTTGATATTGCTTGAAAGGAACCTTGTTTGTTTGGATTCAAGTCCTAATTTAAAGAAGTTCATTACAAAATTTCATAGATTTTAACAAAAGTATTGGGTTGTGAGTATGTAGAGCTTAATGGATATTTACATGGAGTTTGTCAACCTTATTTATAGGATTCAAAGGTTGAGAATGTTCAAGAGAGGAGATGTGTGGCTGAAATTTTCATAATATTTTTCATATAATATGACAAACCCTTGACCTCTTGAATTCCCAAAGCCACAGTGGTTGAAAATCTTGGATCTTCGTTTTCGTAATGCTTTCATCGTCTCTTAGTTTTTGTTTTCTATAGGGTATTGTAAATAAGATTGAATTAAAGAAGATTGAAGCACCATAAGAAAATGAGGGTGGATAGTTGGATGATAAAAATGGTTTTTGACATTGTATGGAGCGAAAACAATTACTTTATGAAAAATTCTTTGACCAACTTGTTTACAAAAATCAAACCAAATTATATTGCAAATATAGATGAATGGTGTTTTTTTGAAAACGAATGATATTGATGAAATTTTGAGAAGATCACTATTTTTTAGAAATCTCTTATTCCTTAATACATGCCTTCAACATAAACATCTAGAGCTAGTGTATAATAGAGGGGTATTGCAATTGTTACATGTTTAAATCTAATGATAAAATATAATGCATTTGAAAATGATAATTAGTAATAGTAATAGAAGTTAAAAATTAAACTTATTATTGTAATATATATATAATTTTTTTTGTTTGAGATGTGGACTTTTTGGGGGGAGCATTATTATTGTTATTTTCAAATAAAGTTATATAGAATGTTAACTTAAAACTTACTTGTTTTTTATGATGGGTGGAGTGTCCACTTGAAATGTAGATGTTTCAATAAACTCACACACAATTAAACCTCCAGAAAGTTCAAGTAATATAGAATGTGTTTGAAAATTGGATTTGTACCAATAACGATAATTTTTTATTGAACTTGAACCATAATTCAATCAACTAAATTGTTATTGTGGATGTTAATACAATGAGTTGGGGAGATAATCACAATTTTATACTTAGGGTTTGGTATTAATTTATGAATAAGGTAGGCTCCACAGCCTGACGTTGGAAGGCTGGAAGGAACATATATCGAGGATTCACAACCACTTTGAAAAATTATCATTTATACACTCCTACATGCAATTTAATAAAACAACCGATGAACTGTAAAAAAGAGCACTCTTAGACAACGAGCACATTGGTCAGAGCATTTATACACGGTGGATAGACAATGCATCAGGTACCACGTAGCTCATCAATGTTTTTTGATCAAGTTTTAATCATTGAGATATGAGAAGGTTACCGGTAGGATGGAGGCAAATGTTGTTTTTCTGGTGCAACCGGAGTAAAATTTTGTTTTTGTTAATGGATCATCGCAATCAGGGGTTTTCTTTGTTCTTACTGCTGAAAATTGTTTGATCATTAGCGAGATATAACGCCTAGAAGACACGTCTATTATAGTAATAACTTTTAAAAAGAGTGAAAGTATTAGCAATGTATTTTTATATTATCCAATATAAGTCAGTCTATTATAGTAATAACTTTTAAAAAGAGTGAAAGTATTAGCAATGTATTTTTATATTATCCAATATAAGTGAAATTTCTTTGACTGGAAAAAAATAATTTATGAATAAGATTAAATGTTTTAAGATTTTGACTTTTTTAGGTTTGCCATTATTAATCTAGTCATAAATGTTTTTTGAAATTGTAAATACCCTATTACAACTTGATTTTTCAATGTTCATGATAGATATTTGTAATTTGATCGATTTTTCAACGTTCATGATAGATATTTGCAATTTTATCAATCCAAAATTATCCTTGTAAGAATTTGAACAAAAAATTATGATTTCACTTCTTATTATTTTGAATGACCCCAAAAAACAATTCATAAAGTATTTAGACTACAACTTAACTCATTACTCTTTGTCTTATTCTTTTATATATATAACTCATTGCCTTATTCTTATTAATAAAAATAAATATAAGG
>JZKD02S1912799.1:7234-23724 GCA_000966675.3 Picea glauca
AGAATAGGGAACACATGTTAATTCTGTGATCTTATGATCGTAAATAATTACAGTCAGATAAATCTAAAATGTAATACATTCACTTCATTGTTCAACTAAACATCGAAGAGAAATCATGATATTTAAATTGAAAAGATGATCACAGTGTTAATATCCGAAACAACAAATTATGAATGATATTTAAAAAAATGGACATCCTGAAACATAACATATCAATGAGTCTAAAGCTACATGACATATTAATATATCAAGATTAAATAAATCAAAACATTAATGAAACAACATATGCAGTGGAATAAAGCCGAAATTTGTACGTTGTTCCATAAGTCTGGAAAATCATTCATTCATAATTGGTCCCAGGCCAAGATGCCTTTCATTTACAAAAAATAGAGTATTTAAAGAGATTTTTAAGTCTCAACTTCCTATCTCCTAAGATAAGATCATATCCCATAAGATCAAAATATTACAAATATGGAGGGCCTACAACCACTCATGATCAACTTGTATCTTCAAATATTTATAAAAGTTTTTTCTATTTACAAAATAAACAAAAAGGAGATACTAATGATCTAGATTGAACATGTTCCAACTCATAAATATCAGGATCAGATATTTCATGCTTTGAAAAACGAAATAGGAACAATTTAGATAATTTATTCATAACTAATTACTAAAATTTATATAAAAATGACTTGGCTACATAATCATGAGATTCTGTAGCAAGTATTATATTGGCAAAATAAATCTAATTTAAACCAATTTTATTCAAAACAAATATCATGACCGGGGAGAAATCATTTTACCATTTAAACCAATGACTAAACATGGATCAAGATAGCTCGGAATTGATTATGGCATTCACACTGTCTGCATTACTTATTATAATGTTGCCTGTCGTCTTAAGACGTTTGACTTGTCTCTGTTAATTTTCCTTGAGGTCATAGTTTTCTTTTGTCAATGATTCATTGTGAATTGTGAGTGCTTTGATTCTTGCTTGGAGAATAGGGATATTAGTATAATACTTCTCAATCCAATGCAAGCAGACCTCGTAATGCACAACATGAGCGATCAATCGATGGAGCACATATTTGGGTGTGAGAATATCAATACTACCTGTTGTCGGCCCTTGACCGATCTTAATACTAGTAAACCCCTCGCTACCCTAGAGACAAGGTGGGAGGTTATTAACAAAGTCATATGGCTGAATTGGATCCGATTTATGACAATCTGGATCTTCCTCTGCGAGAAAATATTCAATTTCGGGGTCTCGATCCTCATTGATCTTGATCGGGTCGATCGAGCTCAAATGAGGCTTAGATCGATTCCTCAAACTTCTCGAGATCAACCAACTAGCCATTTTATTTCAAAACCCTAAATCTGCATGCTTCTCTTTGGACTGTTTATGAGGTTTTTTGCTATCAATTTTTATAGTGGCTTTAAGGCCAACAACTAATTCATGCACAGGGGTTTCATTTGACTCGGATCCAACATCTT
The DNA here is from genome assembly GCA_000966675.3 of Picea glauca. Classification (NCBI taxonomy): domain Eukaryota; kingdom Viridiplantae; phylum Streptophyta; class Pinopsida; order Pinales; family Pinaceae; genus Picea; species Picea glauca. The sequence goes on from JZKD02S1912799.1 coordinate 8,729, forward strand.
GTTTCCTATGTAAAAATTGATTGGGTATTACCTCATCACAAGGGTTTTCCTTCCAAAGTTCTAGGTCATTACTTGAAAAACCAAACTGCTCTATCACTGGTTGTCCTGAAATATGGGTTTCTACAGAAGTTACTGTAGCAAATTCATTTCGGGTTAAGAACCTATCCCAGTCATCACCAAGGTTTTTTAAACGGTGAATCACCAACATTTTAATTAGACCATGGTGAAAGAGGTTGGAATTGAGGCTTTGCTTTTTAAACCTCTTTGACATCTTGTACAGACTCCTTAGAAAATAAAATGGTATATTCAACTGAAAACCTATAAAGTGCATAAGCAACCGCACATGCTAGAGAAAAACCAGGCCATAATGGCCCTAACAGGTTACAAACTATTTAAGAATTGATAAGAGACCATGCCATCTAACCTTAAGAAATGAAACATGAATACCTTTCTCACAACAATCAATCTTTCTAGAAGTCATGAAGAGGCCCCAGGGCACCTCCTCAATTTTCAAATTCTTGAACTACTTTTGACCGGTGATAGGAAGACCTATGGATTCTCTCAAAAATTCTTCAGTCACATCCAACTGAATATCTCCAAGCTTCGCTCTATTTCCATCAAAGGTTTGTGCAAATTCTTTAGCCACATGAAGATTATACCCTTCAAACCTCTTAATGAAAGTATCCCAACCCTGGCCTTTCAAATCCCCGACTGCATCATCATGAAACAACAACATTTGAGAGCCATTCGTCTCTATTCGGAAAATAGGGGCCATTTGTTAGAATATAATGGATGTGCTCGTTTTACCATTGACAATATCACTATTTTCACCCAACCATAGACCGAATCCACCCTCCGAGCACCTTAACCTTGACAAAGAATCATTCTGGAAGAAAACCCTAGGCTAGATATCCAAACAAAGGGTAGCACACATTTCCCTAAGGATAGTGCATCAAACAAGAGCTGATAAGATATTCCAAACCATAACCAAGAGATAGTCCAAGCCAAAACTGAAATATGCTAGCTACAACAACAACTCTCCTCCAAACCTATGAAAAAACTGAGCAACTGTAGTGCGCACAAGTGTTTCTCTGCAATTCTGAGAATGCCTGCCAGAATGAAGACTGGCCTCCTATATTTATACTAATTCTGGCTAACTTCTTGAGTCGTCTTCTCATTCTAGTCATCTGTCTATTCAGTATATATTATTTCTTCTGGACGACTTCTTCTCTTGGAGGCTAATAACCTAATACAAATTATCATCTTGAGCCAACATGTCTTCTAGGGTTATTATCCAACTCATTAGGGTTTCTTCTTGCTTCCAAAACATTCTATTCTCGTCAGGTTTACAGATGGAGGTAAATACCTCCCGCAACTACTAGAATATCAACACTCCCTCCTAGCTAGGGAGGTATTTGAAGGTAATGGTATTGAGCAAAAACATACCATTTACCTGGTAGCATCAACATAGTTGTATAGACTATCTCATGACTAGATCATGAGCACCATCATCGCTATCAAATTCATCAATTGCATCATCTCTCAAAACCATAGTCCATCTGAGTAATCAAACATGATGTTGGATAAGTCACTCACACCATAGAGTGACACGAAAACCATTCTTCTAATCTGGACATATGTCCTAGAAGAATAAATGTCCTGGACCATTTTCTATCTGGGAAATATCTGTCCATTATCCATCTAGCTGATAACCATTTTCAACACTATTGATAGTCTTCAAGGCAATCGAAACAATATCATTCAGTAGAACACAACTGTGTCTATAGTAGTACACAACTACAATCCAATGGTACACTACCACACCAAGTAGCACACAAGTACTTGATCAATAACGTATAGTCACAAATAGTGGAATACATCCACCACAATAGTATACATCTACTATCATATAGTATTCATAACAATCATCTGATATCAACCTGCACAGAAACAATGTTATGATATAAACTGAATCATCTAGGCCATTCTTCCACTCACATCTGTGAGATCTTGGAAGAGCATCTTCCCTCAAAAGGTAAGACATCAATGATGAGCTATTTGGACTATTCTTCTCAAACAAGGAAGAGTAATTGTCCTGATTTATGAGCCTAGACCATTCCCCACCCTGGGCCATTCCTCCGACACTAAACAAAGTGTAACCTGGAGAGAATGGGTCTACCCTAAGGAATGCCTATCCCTGATTGTTGAACCTGGACCATTCCCCACCCTGGGCCATTCCTCCAACACTAAACAAAGTGAAACCTGGAGGGAATGAATCCACCCTAAGGAATGGTTGTCTAGACCATTTCCCATGTTAACCACAAGAGGAAATGACGATCCTGCACCAACCTCCAAAACAGACCATTCCCCATGTTAACCATAATGGGAAATCGTTGTCCAAAGAGGTGGGCCATTCTTCTTGAGTAACCCTCAAGAAGAGAGACTGCCCTATACCACTCCCCATGTTAACCACAATGGGAAGTCGTTGTCTATGGTACATGAACAATCCATCGAACCATTTTCATTACAAAAATGACCGTTCGATCTAAACCATTTTCCTAACTTGGAAAATGTCTGTCCGTTAGAAATCTCAAACCACTTTCTGAAATGGAAAGGGAATTTCTCATCCTGGACCATTTTCAAACTGAAAAATTACTGTCCATAAATCAATACATATCAGTGCTCCCTCCCAACCTAGGATTCATCTCTTCCTTTTTCAATAAGGAAGTCATCTCCACGAGCTCCATCTTGAGTACGCAAACTCTTTCATCTTGAATAAAATCTTTACCAAAATGTTTTCTTATCTGCTCATCTGTGGAGATATATATTTGAGAACCACTTTCTCCTTTCTGGACTTCATCACGGATAATGTAATGCTTGATCTCAAATGCACTTCGATCTGGAACACTATTTTTCTCTGAAGGCTTCATATAGCTTTTGATCATTAAAGTGTATCATTGTTGGATTCCTCTTGGTTCATGCTAGCTCACAATATCATTGCAAGGGTCAAACTGGAACATATCCATGTGGAACTTCTTCTGTCATCATGAGAACTATTTCATGGATTGGAAATCCATCATCCTGATCTTCTGAGTAATCATTCTGATACAATATATTTGTTATAGAAAAATCTTCACCGTGCTTCTGTTGTGCATTGGAGGTTCTCCACCAAGTTTTCTTCTTCCATATGCATACAAGGGTCTCTTTCTGGTATGCCTCAAAGCCTTGAGGTTTCTCTTCATACGCTCTTTGTTCAATAGCTCTGGAGAACAGTCTTTGTATTCATCTTGATGTAGAAATCGAACCCATGGATATTGTGAATGATATAATGACTCATGTAGAGGTATGTCTGGTTTACTAGAACAAGTAATCATCATAGCCTTCTCCCTCCATCTAGGAGAAACTCTAGTTCTAGATCTTGAAATTCTTGCATTCATATATATTGTTCTTCATCATAACTTTCAGTTCCTCTTCTTGATTTATTTTAGTCAGTTCATATCAGGCTGGTAATATTGTGATTCTTAATAAAGTGACTGGTTGTTCTGGATTCTCTTTCTTTCTTGGAATCTTCATGTTCTTCCTGATGTTTTTCTTTAGCTCTCAGGTCCATACTAACTCCATAGATTCCATGACCTAAAGATTCCACTTCTTCCTTTCATCATAGGATCACGAATGTGAATGGACAACCAAGAATACTTTAAGGCTTCTCTTCAAAGAAGACTTTTCTAAGGTTGAACTGAACAGATACTGCCTTTCATGGTTGCTACCATGGATATATGCTTCATCATCTTAAATGGATCATAGGATTAGCTCCTTCCTAATCCTTGATTCATGTATGAATGCATGCTCTTATTTTTGGTGATATATAATCATCTCCCTCCATCTAGGAGAGTCCACGCTTCCGTCTGCATCCTTACTCCCTTCTGCAAAGTGTTATAAGTATTTTTCCAATTTCCACTTGACTGTTGACTTCTATCTATCTTGCTTCTTCTAAGTCTCTTTTAATAGCTTCCACATGATTTGTTTTATGTATTTCATCCTTTATGACTTGTATAATGATAGAAATCCTTATCTTTTTTTTCTTCCATAGGTATAGTTCTTCTTGGAATGTATTATCTTCCAAGAGATAAATATACACGATATGTATAGATATTAAGCAAACAAGATATGTACAAGAACTAAGAAGAGTATTGTTACCTTAAGAAGAAGAAGTCTCTTTCATCCTGCTTAGTCTTTTTTGTAGGTTATTTTTCTTCGACAACTGATGCTTCGTGTGTCCCCTTTCTTTTATTTATCTCGAGAAAATGATTCTTGTAGTGACCATACTTTTAATAGTTGAAGCATTGTATTTTTGAAATATCTTTCTCTTGATTTGGCTTCCTCCTTGAACCGAACTTCCTTTTGTTCCTGAAGTTATTGAATCTTGCTGTGAAGGCTTTATCATCGTACTTATTTTGGGGTTTCTCTTTTGCACTGATCCTGGATTCTTCTTGAGCACTACAAGTCCAAAGTTCTTCAAATGTAGGATACTCCTTCCTTGTGTTCATGCTTGCGGAAAATGCATCCCATGTCTTGGGAAGACCATTGAGTACTATGTTTACCAATTCCTTCTCTGAAATGATCTCTTCAATAGCTTGTATTTGATATCTTAACTGATAGATCCTCACAAAGTATGATGTTATGCTATCATCATCATTCATCTTCATGTCACAGAGCTCATTCTTCAGACTCATTACTTGTCGAATGTTTCTGACAAAGAAGAGGTTTGTTATGGCATCGTACATATTCTTTGATGAGTCATGATGGGAGATGTAGGGTATCAAGTGGTATTTTGTAGATTCCACTATGATACTCATAGCATTGATGTCACCGTCTTTGAACTTCTCCATAACTGTAACATTCCACAGTTCCTTCTCTTTTCCTTCTTCAAACTCTAGTTCCACGATCTTTCCTTTCACGATATCCAACACTTTATTCTTGGCAAGGATGATGTCAATCCTTGTATTACACATTCTGAAGTTAGGATCTCCATCTAACTTCTTTTCTGACTTCATAGAGTAAGTCATGGCTGCTTTGAATTGGTCAACCTTAGATTTGACCAAAAACTCAAACTTGAAGTCTTGGCTTGCTGAGAGTATCAGGATATGCACTAGGATAGGTCGCACTGATCTATCCAGAAATTAGGTCAATCCCTTCACTTAAGGTACCTCAACAAGAGGATTAGGTTTTCTACAACTGCACCTGCTAGTAACCTTAGCTGCAGTGCTTTGGTGAATGCTCCTACTAGAGACCCTAGAGACAGTTATTCAAAGAGATTAATATTCTTATGGCTATGCTTCCTTCCAATGGTTAGACTGAATGAAGGAGGTGTGGGCCCATAACCTGTTAGAATATAATGGATGTTCTCATTTTACCATTGACAATATCACTATTTTCACCCAACCATAGGCCAAATCCACCCTCCGAGCACCTTAACCTTGACAAAGAATCATTCTAGAAGAAAACCCTAGGCTAGATAGCCAAACAAAGGGTAGAGGAACTTTCCCCAAGGATAATGCATCAAACAAGAGTTGATTAGATAGTCCAAACCATAACTAAGAGATAGTCCAAGCCAAAATCGAAATATGAAAGCTACAATGACAACTCTCCTCCAAACTTGTGTAGAAACTGGGAAACTGCAGTGCGCACAAGTGTTTCTCTACAATTTTGAGAATGCCTACCAGAATGAAGACCGACCTCCTGTATTTATACTAATTTTGGCTAACTTCCTGGGCCAAATTCTCATTCTGGGTATCTGTCTGTTCAGTATATATTATTTCTTCTGGCCGACTTCTTCTCTTGGAGGCTAATAACCTAATACAAATTATCATCTTGAGACGACATGTCTTCTAGGGTTATTAGCCAACTCATTAGGGTTTCTTCTTACTTCCAGAACATTCTATTCTCGTCAGGTTTACATGTGGAGGTAAATACCTCCTGCAGCTACCACAATATCAACACCATTAAGAGTATGACTAGACTGTAACAAGGGTGACTCAAACTAATTGTGGGTTTAGATGGCAGAGGTAAAAGGGAAAATTCTAAGCGGATACCATGGAAACAAAACAAGTAAAAAACATGCACGATCATAGCATAAACATGAAGGTTTTGGTCATAAGTTCAGACGTGCCTGGTAATGAGAACCTCGAGTACAGGGCATAACACAAACCCTCGAACCATAATGAAAGATCATTAATTCAAACTGCTAGCAAAAGGATTATGTACATGGTACGATACTGGTGTATTAATCCCCATGTTTAGTAATGAGTATAGTCGATTTGCAAAGGGGTCAAATAGATATGTTTACAAATCAAATGTGAATCAACATTTGGTATTATATCGACATTCAAAAAGGAAAAATCATTTAAGTATTAAATAATATGTAAGCACAATGAACCTTTAAAAACCATGTTTTGAATAGGGATATAATACAAAATTAAATTTACATGCTTGATTCATGCTTTCAGTCATGAATCAAGCCTGAAAACGCAAATAAAAAAGAATAATCAAACATCTTTTATAATCCAATAATCACCCCCCAAAATCAATATTTACAGGATGAGGTGAAGGCAGCTATAGGAAGTGTCGTTTGCCATTCAACATAGAAAAAACATGTAGGGCTTCCAACAATATACTGTAAAAAAACCCCCTTTTTCTATCTATGTAAAGATCATGGATAAGATTGCCCATTGTTGCCTCATTGATGGTGGTTCAGGCCCAAGTGTCATGTCGAAGATTATCATGGAAGAGCTAGGCTTGTCTTTTAGAAACGAAAATGCTAGAAACATGCTCTCATATAATACTCTACAACAAACAACCATAGGCGAAATTAAATATGTAACCTTGGTTTTATGCTCTCATCCTGAGATAAGGACAACCCTCAGCATTCAGGTGATTGATATGCATGTAAGAAATTATTCAATTATCTTGGGGAGAGATTGGTAAGCCCTAACATGTGGATACCTCTCACTTGACGTGACACATTTATCCGTTCCTTGGAATGGTAAGAAAATTATAGTCCTTAGAGAAGGGAGAATCTCACCCTACATAGAAAATGTTCCACAATCTAGCGTAAACTATATCGAAGAAGGCCTAGGAGTGTATTCCATATTTGCTGAAGAAGATAATATTCCTTTGGAAAGAATTGATTTAGATGATGATTTATGGCATATGCACTTTGATGGTTCACACTCTAATGAAGGAAATAGGGCTGGTATTATCTTGGTTTCTCCTACAAGAAAAAATCATAATCTGTCATATAGGTTGGAGTTTGCGTGTACAAAAAATGTCGCTAAATTCAAAGATTTATTATTAGGCATTGAGAACGCCCTTAATATTGGTTGTATCCACCTTTCGATTTTCAGAGATTCTGAGATTGTTGGGAACTGGATACGTAAGACATTCTCTCCTAGCAACAAGCTGATGGAACGGTACTACCAAACTGTTTGGGCACTTATCTCGAATCTTCTATCTTTCAACATCAATTATGTTAAGGAGGATTTGAATTAAATGGATGATCGGTTAGTTGTCTTTGCAGCCTCTCCTACTCAAAAAATCTTGCCTCACATGCTTGATTGCGCTTTTCAATCTCTACATCATTCATACATTCCTGAAAAGGAAAGATCCTGGAAGGTCATTCCTAGCGATAAAATAATTTGTGTTGTCATCCAAAATGAACCTCCTAAGCTCGAGGAGATTATATCCATAGAAAATAATGAGATTCATGAGGGCTTGACTCCTCTTAAGAGTTCGTTTTCATTGAGTGTTGTAGGCAACAAATAAAGACAGAAAGGATAGGAGTTACAAAAGAATATGGTTGAAACCATCCTCCTGAACATTAGGACACCTGAATATTCAACAGATGCTAAAAACAATGTCCAATGTTCTGTTAGAAAAGAGACGGGGTCCAATGGAACACTTGGTGAATCTCAAAAGGTTTTTTCTTGGTATTATGAGGATATTCATGGTTTTGATCCTAGTCTTGCTCAACATATTATGAAACTAGCTAGCCAAAAGCAAGAATTTGTTAACTCTACACCGGAAGAACCCTTTCGAAGGGATTTAAGAGATTTCTTAAGGGATGGAATTTTGTTTTCAGCCCACCCTGAATGGGTCTCAATTTTGAAATCGGCCTCAGGGACCACTAATAATATCAAAACTTGTATTAGTCTTCAAACTTTCAGGCAAGCGATTATGAGAAATCCTTTTCTCCCTCTCAATATGGAAATGTTTTTGCAACATGTTATAGAGTCACAGTTAAGACCCTTACTTGAAAGTCTGTTTGGTTACAAGAGAATCAAAATAAAAGGGGTAAATGTTCACAAAACCATTTTCATTACTAATTGTGATACCATGCCTTACAAATTCTGTCTTTTTAGCTTACTTGATACCGGTACTACTTTTAAAAAAACTCTGCACATGACTCTCGATGAATTGGTTAGTCACCATCTCTATCTTGATGAGATAATTGTGCGTGTCAAGGGAATGATGATTACATCAAATTTCTAGGTGATCGGTCCTTTCCAAATTGCTTTTGTCTTGGTTACTAATTCTTATATCTCAAAAGAATTACGGGAGCAATTTTTTCCCTACAACACTAACACCCCGTGCTTGAAATATTGCGAGGAAACAACATGAAAATTTCTAAAGCTGTCTAGATTTTTCTATATACTAGTAGCCTAGCTATGATTTCAATTTTTGTGCTTCTTTTCTACGCTTACAGTACCTTGATTTTTTCCTTCTAAGTTAATTTTTATTTCCTTGTTGTTTTTCAAATTGAGTCTTTTACTACTGCTGTTTTAATTTCTGCATTATTACTTCTGTTGTGATTTTGTCTTTATCATATTTTAGTGTTTGGTAAAGATAGAATGTTGGATCAATTCTGCCATAGTGACACTCTTGCAAAGCATTGTTATTCGATAAAAATCAAGATTACATAGATGTTATGATGTCTCCTCTGAATGGCCCTTGAAATTGTTACATATTTCCACTGTTGTCTTACAAGGAATTTGTTATTTCTCGCTTCTTCTTTCCATTTCTTCATCCATTGAGATATTAAGAGAAAGTCTATAATTTTTCCTCCTTGAAAGTTAAGAGAATATTCTAGTTGAATGATTATGCATACAGTGGTAAAAACCCCTCATTTAACACTTTTTATCAATTATTCCCAAATTCCCGATCATCTTTCCATTAAATCCACTCACTTCCCCCTGTTGCATAATTATTCTGGTTATGTATTCTAAGATTATTGTTCTTGGTCTGTGAAACCATGAGTTCTGAGTTCTAAATCTATTGCAAACAAATTTTCCCGTGGAGTCCCCAATTTGTTGACGATTAAAATTGTCAGAGAAATAATTCCCTCAAAGTGTTGCCAAGGCCTATTATTATAAAAAACTAAATAATACTAGTAGGTGGGACCCCCTTGAACTATTGAAGATTAGATCTGTTCACTTTTGGTGTTGTGATGATATGCGACATGAATTACATGGTTGGTGAGAGACTATTTTTATTCGTTATGATTTGAGCTTATGAGGTGTTGATTCCTGATGTTACTATAACCTATGCCATTCTGTTCTTATCGCACCTACACAACAAGCATGTTAGTGAAATTGCATGAAGGACAATTTTGAGAAAATAAAAAAATAGTATAACAAATGGGATATAATTCAGAAATTTTACTATATTACATGCAAACAATTGGAAGGAAATAACAAAATTGCAATGGGGAAGAGTTTAAAGCTATCCTATTCACTATACTACATGCATGGAAGAATTAACAATTATTGTTAAAGCCTAGCTAACAAGTAAATGGTTATGAAATTGTGATTGGGTTATGGTTAAAATGCATATGATATGGAATGTTGGTGGTGCATTTGGCAAGGTGATAGTGCTCTTGGTTATGCAGATGGTTTAATTATAAGGGACTTGAATTATGTTATGGAATAAGTCGTGCTATTGGTTTTTAATGTGGTGGGGGTTTCAATACATGGTTTGATTAATGGTTAGTGTGTTGGCATGTACTGATGAATTAATGCAATGTGGTGGAGACGACATGCATTTACTACATGTCACCTTTACTCATGTTATCCACCACCCTAGTCGGGCTATTGTTCGATCTTGTTGTTGTGGTTATGCTCCGGATTTTTAGCAGGGAATAACCACTCGACGAAGTCTTGTTTTAAGGTATGTTCTTTTTTTGACCTATGTGTGACTCTTCTCTAGTTATGAAATGATATTGGCTCTGGTGTATTGGTTTGTGCTTTCCTAAACGTTGCAACTGTGCGGAATTGTGCCCTTGAGTTATGGTTCTTCCTGTAATAATATTGAATTCATATAAGTTATGGATCACCATGGGTGGTATCTCTCTATTATTCTTGTTGGTTTAAGTGGAGGGTTTTTGTTTGGTCTTGAGTGGAAATATATCTTCACATATTCTTACTAAATCCAGTCTTTGGATTTTTGGGTTTAATGGTTAAGGGAATCCCACATAATTGTGTTTTCTTCACTTCGACATTGGTTGGTTTTACTACTAAGGGTCACAAAGTGGGTTTTTTCTCGACCCTTTCTTCTCCTATGTGTTGTGATTCTTTGACTGAAGAGCATGAGAGTTATACCCTACATCCGTTAAGTAACCATTGTCGGGCCGAACTAGAGCCTTACCTTTCGGTTGTGGCCCCCCTTGTCATGGATTTGTACCCGTCCACAAATGAGTTGTGGTCCTTCCTATGTATGCACCATGCCCTTAGAGTTTCCACCATTTCAAGGAATGGATCTTCTCTCCCTGTGTTGGCTACGAGACAAAACTTCGCCTCCAATCTAAATATTGGTAGAGAAGACCAACCTAGCATGTTGGTTTTACAACTTGGTTATGGTTGATTGGTGGTATAATTGTCGACTTTTGAGCACGGGCTCGCTTAGTTGTTCATGTGAAAGTCAAGTTAGTTGGTCTGCAGTCACTGGCTCTATTATAACAGTGGTAAACCAAACATTACCAATTGCATTTTCAAAGTTTAAAGTCACCCTCCTTATGTAATAACTCAGTATTGTTTAAAGAAGAAGGCCTCTGCCCCGATTCAAATCAATGTGTGGGTATGCGTTGTTGTCACAACTTGTTACGTAAATTGACTTTACGAGAGTGGAAAATTTGTTTGGTTGATACACAATCATTGGTATTGGAACTAATGATTATTTAGATGATAGATGAGACTGTTTACAAATGATTGATGTTGCTCACACATGTCGCGTTGTGTGTATGGTGTTTTTTTCAAAATGAAATGATGGGCGTGCTAACTATGGTTTTCTTTGGGGCCGAATGACTATTGGACTAGATGAATGTAGAGAGTATATCCACCGCATCCTTATGCTTGTTTTATTGTATAAGCCTGAGCTTGCACAACATATTCGATCATGGTGTGACTAAATCAAAGCAATGTTATATTAAATCGATGGCTCAACACAAGATGTTGAGTTATTACCGTGACTGTCTGTTTGTTTTTGTTAAAGTGGAATTGTTGCATCACAAGGTTTTCTTGGCTGCACATTGTGTATAACATAAAGGGATTGAGGTCTCACAGTCAGAGATACTCACAGAGTTTTAAGCATGTTTATTTATTGCAATCGATCACTTGTTAAAGTAGACATGTTATTGATGACAATAGTATTGGATGGGTGGCCCATATTTTAAGTCACATTGAATTGTTTTTTTTTTACAATGGCAGGACTACATTGCCTGGGAAAATTACCCTGTGCATAGCTTGTGTCTAAATGGTGGTTGTTGGTTGTATGATTAATTGTCATTTCCGACGTGGAAATTTGGTCTTGATTATTTTGGTTACTGCCTATACATGTTTAACGAATATCATTGCATTTAAATGATAGGTCCAATTGCAGTGATAGTGACTTCATTGTCGATTTGAAATGTGAATTTTGAAGCATTATTATGGATTGAAGAAATGCATGGGCAGTGGTTGATTTTGATAGTTTGAAGATAGGAAATGGGTATTGCTCGTAAATTGTTATTAAATGCAAGTATGTGAATGAAGGGAACATAACCTCTTACAAATTGTGTGGAATACATACTATCTTTTGATGGCACTGTGTTGGATATTTGATTATGAACAATGAACTGGTTAAATGCACATAAATTATTATTTGGTCGAATGATTGATGGTTGATGCATCTCCTTTTGCAGAATGTTTTATGGATCACTTAATTAATTTCATGAACAATAATTGTTTTTATTTCCTTCCATTATTTCACTTTCCGCTAATTACAAACCCCGTCACCTCCTATATTAATTTTTTTTCACTCCCTGTTCTGAGATTGATTACAGTCAAGAGAAATTATGTGTTAAAGTGGATGAAGGTGGCAATGTCTTGTGTGGATTGCAGTGAGGTTTTATTGGTTTGATTTACAGTTGATTGTTGTTGTCATTGAGCAGTGACCATGTATTTCCCTCTCATTATATCATATTTTCGCTCAATACAACCCTCTCACATATCCCAGAACCATTTTTCACCCCCTGCTCATTGATTAACGATGAAACAATTTGTATGGATTGGATTTCATGAGTTTGATACATTTTTGATTCAAATCTATTTCATATTTTTAAAGAGTTGGCATGCATGGTTATTTAAAATACTATTTTCTAATTGATCATGCATGCAGGATGAGTTTTTTCAGTTGAGGTAGCCATGGATGAGAAAACAGAGGTAGAGGTGATTGGAATTGAGGCCCAAGAAGGCCTAGGTTCTCCATACATTTTGATGTTGATTCACAAGAGCTTGGCCAATTGTTTTTAGCCGGATTCTATAATTGGATTGGGTAGAGAATAGTCCAACCTAGGCCTGAAAGGCCTCCTTTCCAAGCCCCGCAAGCACTCGATAGCCATGCACCTCCTCATGTATCATTACAACCCAAGGTCCCTGAAAATGATGGATGGCAGGAGATTGTCCACCCGACAGTCTCCCAACATTGTGGCTGGCCCAACTTGTCTTTTCCTCCTCCTCCATCGGTTAACCCCATTGCCCAAGTTTCCCTTGATCACTTGCTAGTGCAATCCTCCCATGCTAGCAAGAGATTTAAAATTGAGGCCCACCATTCCCTTGATAAAGGAAAAGCCACTGCTGCCCCCTCCTCACCCTCCAATGGCTCTGACAAATCCATGTCTTCTTGGATGCATTTGAGGGACGATTGTTCCCATGTGATTAGTGAAATTAGGCCTAAAGTCTTTGCACAACCAAAGGAAAATTCAGGAAAATCAAGAGGTGAAAACAACAATCAAGGAAGGGTTGCATCACAGACTAGGAAATATGGTTTTTGAGTTTTTATTATATCTATTGTTTTATGATAGTTGACTTCAGAGATCTTTTGAAAACATGTTTATTTTTGATATATGAGTATTATTTTTGAAATAATTTCAAATTTCTTGAGTTTAAATTGCCATAAGTGAATATGTTGATGGGCGACACAAGGAGGTGTATTTTCTTAACAAATGGTTATGTTATGATTGTTATGAACTAAAGGGAGTCACAAGGGGTCCCACCCACTAGTTATTATTTAATTATGACCCTTATTATAATTATTAATCTTCCCCTAACTAAAGTTAGTTGAGTCTTTTAATTATCTTAACTAATGAATTGGTTCTTCTTCTTCAACCAATTCTAATTTGTTAAAAGAAAAAGGAAAGGGAGGAACATGAGGAGGATAGAAGCAAAAACATGTTAAGGTTTGCTATTTGAGTTTATGTTGAGATAGTTTAGTTTTCATTCATTCATATATTCATCACAACCTAATTCTCTTTTATGATAGCAGGGTCTTATTGTGGACAACAATATTCAAGGCTGAATCAAATCATTCAGACACTTGTTTTTCATAGGTGTTGATCTATCTTTGATAGTCTGTGTAGACTTGTTTGTTTGTGAATTAATTTTCATGACTGATAAAGGCTATTGTGCAGAGTTGAGTGGGAAACAATATGTGGCAAGATGATCCAACTTTTAGAGTTTAGTTTTAATTTTCTGTCAGAGGTCCTTTTGTATGTTCCATCGGGGATGTCTAAGTTTGACTTTGGTCCAAGATTTCTGTATGAGATTTTTTTAAGAAAATGACTCTTAGGTGACTTGGAATGAAATAAAGGATTGCTTTATGTCTCATTTGTCTTGATTATCATCTTGGTGTCTTTACTTCTGTTCTTACATTTATTTCAACAACTGTTATATTCAGAAAATTACGTAAAAAGTGAATTTCTAGAAATCTTTTTGTTGGTAAAAGACTAGCCTAAGCACTCGTAATTAATACTTGTCAATTATGATGTTATTTTTGTTGGCTATAAACATAGGGTTATATTGCCGTCTACTTTTCTTTAGCCAAGTAAAGTCTGAAATTTTTTGAGTAAGATCAATTCATATCTTTTCCTCAACACACACCAGTGAGTTGGGATAATCCAATAGATAGAGCGGTTATTGGGATAGAGTTTTTGAAGGAAATGGAAGAGAAAATGAAAAAGATAAAGTAGAATTTAAAGGTTTACCAGGATAGGAAGAAAATTTGTGCAAACAAGAACAAAATTTTCAGGTATTTCGAAGTGGGAGAACATGTGTTTTTAAAAGTGAAGGAAAAAATAAGTTTTCTAAGATTAAAAATTTGCCCAAAGTTGTCAACAAGATATTGTTGACCTTTTGAAATCTTAGAAAATATAGTGTCAGTTGCATACATGATAGCATTTCCTGCATCCATGAATTTTCATAATGTATTTCATGTGTCATTATTAAAGAAATATATTTCTTACCCTAACCACATAATTGATTGGACTATGATCCAGGTGGATCACAAACAGGATTTTCGGTAGGACCCAATATGCATCCTGTATTGGAAAGTCAAAGTGATCAGGAACAAATCCATAGGGATGGTAAAGGTTCAATGGACCTTCTACGGTCTTAGATATGCTACATGGGAGA
>JZKD02S1912799.1:23734-37576 GCA_000966675.3 Picea glauca
TTTTATGGAAGAGTACCTTGCGACAGGTGCAAAGGTCTCATCATAATCTATCCCCTCGATCTGTGAGAAGTCTCGGGCCACAAACCTGGCCTTGTATTTCTCCACACTCCCATCAGCAACTTGCTTTACCTTGTAGATCCATCTTGAACCTACCACTGATTTGTCGACCGGTCTTGGGACAATTTCCCATACACTGTTTTTGACAATGGAGTCATACTTCTCTACCATAGCATCA
This sequence comes from Picea glauca, assembly GCA_000966675.3. NCBI lineage: Eukaryota > Viridiplantae > Streptophyta > Pinopsida > Pinales > Pinaceae > Picea > Picea glauca. The sequence continues at coordinate 23,970 of JZKD02S1912799.1, forward strand.
ACCCAAGTGGGATCTTGCACTGCTTCCTGAAAGGAAGATGGTTTAGTCACAATACATTTGCTTATGAGAGCCATGTATCCAGCAAATCGATCAGGAGACTGTCTCTGTCTGCGCTGTGAAGTAGGGGCTCCTACATTCTGTGCAACATCTAGTCTCAATCTGTCAGCTTCCGTGGTGCGCTTTCTGCCATTTCTGATGGATGGCTCTGCTTGAGTGGTTTCCTCCTCTCCATGAACGTCCTCATGTGGCTGATCCACATCTTGAGACTCATCTTTGGGAACCAATAGTTCCTCTTCTTCATGCAAGTCTAGCTCCCTATCAAGCGACAATCGCATGGCTTTCCCCTCATCGAATTTTATATCCTGTCGCATAACAGTCATTTTACTGTTCGACAAATACACACGATAATTATGGGTGTTTCTGTGTACCCCACAAATATCCCTACTTCGACAGTCAGTTCCAGCTTCTTCTTGGCATCCTTGGTCACATGTACATAAACAGATGAGCCAACAATTTTAAAATAAGAAAAATCAGGTTTTTTACCAATGAAAGCTTCTTCAGGTGTACTCATGCCAAGTATTCTATGAGGACAACGGTTTTGCACATAAACCGCAATATTGCATGCTTCCACCCATAAATGCATTGGTAGGCCCTGATCATGCAACATTGCTCGTGCTGCACCCACGATCGTTCTGTTCTTTCTCTCAGCGACCCCATTTTGCTGTGGGTTATGAGGTGCTATGAGNTCAAACCATGCAAATATTCAAATCAATCTTACTAGAAGCACATGAAAATGAACTCAAGAAAATAAAAAACACCCAAAAATTATAAAAGAGAAGTGTATAGGGAACTTGATACAAAAATGTGTATGGTGAAACATGGTTATTTGGAATTGAGAATATAGGAACAAGTTAAAGGACTAACAGGAGGAATACCCACAATTGTTTGTCAAATTTTAAGAAAACATAATATAATAATGCAAGACTCCATTTTGAGCAGCTAGAGTTCTAGGTCCATGTCTCAGAGTCCTATCTAACCTATGTTGGGGGACTTGATAAGAGAATGGCTCATTCCTTTGGTTGTCCCCGATAAACGATGTTGGACTACTGAGAGGGGGGGGGGGTGTGAATCAATGTTATCACTTTTATTTCTTTTAACCACAATATATATTGTTTAACTTTATGATATTTTCATCAGTAACATTCAAAACATCATGAGCAATATAAATAAACAATGAAAAATAATCAATCACACAAGTACACAGTACACCAAAATTTTACGTAGAAACCCAATGCAAGAGAAAACCACAAAATCACTTTCTTATATGTTAGAAGAAATACATTCATAGGAAGCACCAACTTCCTTGTTTTCTAACTACAACTGGAAGGAGGCTCCAACCCCCTAGTTTCTTAGGCTCCAACCTGAAGGAAGATACAACTCCCTTAGTTCTTTGGCACCAACCAAAAGGAGGCTACACCCCCCTTTCCTTGCCCCATCCTGCCACCCTGAAATATAAATGGAGACCAAATTGTCACTACCACAAACTTTGTTAATTATGTCATTGTAAATCTTGTTACTGTAAAACCTGTCACTATAAAACATGTCACATCAATCTCATCAACCAATCAGATATGATCACATAGATCTCATACCCACTATCACACATGTATAGCTCAAACCATGTACCAATCATCACAAATATCTCTCTAATCATGTGCCATACATGTACCAACATCCATAAACCAAGTCTAATGAACTATCACATCAACCATGTATCCAACCCTCACTGTTATGCAACCTCATCTTGTAACTATATATTCAACAATACATCTCAACCAAACTGCATCAAACATGTACCATATGACACAAGACATGCCTCAAAAAAATACCCAAGAATGTGTGCCAAGTACAAAAAACAAGTGCACCAACAATGTGCCTCTGCATATATTCCTCATACAACATGTACCATAAAACCAATAGTGCTTCAAGAGCATATAATCAACCTCACATGTGCATACCTCAAACAATCACAAAGATCTAACTTAAAACAACCATATAAACATACATATTTCTTTTGTAGATGATTCTACTGTACCTGAGCACTATCACACATGCATGTAGACTCTCCTCAGTTTTGTAGCTTGATACAAACCTCATCCTTCAGATTTGGTTTTTCCTCGTGGGATGAAGCCTCTTGTCTAGTGGGGCCTCGCGTTATGATCCCTGGACAACCTATGGGGGTGCCTCGCAGGACACTAGTATTCTGACCCGTGGGGATTAGTTAAATCATGGGTTTCAAAAAACCCTCACTCTCCTCTATAATCACGAAAATTTTCCATCACTCCTTCACTGCCTCGGATTTGCACTACCTCAAATTTGTTAATAAAATTCTTTCCAAAAACCTTTCACAAGATATATATTTAATGTGTTTAATAGGTGATAATGGGAATCTCTTGATAACTTATTTATACCTCCCAAGTGCCTTCCTTTAGTGGAAATCTTGTAACTGTTTTACCCCTTTTCCTTCCTCTAGGGATAACCCACATTCTTGTTGCAACTACTTTACCCATAATTAATAAACTCATAATTTATTTTTACAACTAATTTACCCATAATTAACTTCTTGTTGCAACCACTTTGACTAGCAAACTTCTTGATGACTTTCTAGGGGCTTCTAGAATAATTGACCTCTTGTTGACCTTCTAGGAGTTTGTAGATTATTCTTGAGGGTCCTCCAACTTTAAAAATCCATATCTCCTCAAGTGTAAAGAGCCACGTGGTGTACCACCTATCATCAGAAAATGAATGACACGTATTATCCATCTTGATAGTATTATTTTCAGGTACACTGACCTTAATGTATTTATTCCACAATCAACTGTGGGTTCCATGACCATACCTTCGGGGCTATTGGAATTTTCTACCAGACTTTCTTCAAGGGTTGACATCAATGACAACCAACCCAATATTTCAAAAATATCCCCCTTNTAGCCTCTCTATATATACAAGACTGGCACGTGTGAAGGGTCTTCACTGGCAGGGTCGACCTCTCACTCTAGGTGGGTAAACCCACCTTTAATTTATTTCTGGGTCTCAATAATAACTGTTGGGGCCGACTTCTTATTCTTCCTATTACAATTGTCCGTTGACCAATCCGTAAAAGGGGATTTGGTCCTAATACAATTATCGACATGATTAATCCACAATGGGGATTAATCCTATGAATAAAATAACAATAAGAATAAGAATACTCTTTGCAGTTACACTATTTCAACAAATCCATGACATATATGAAAATAATTCAAAAATTATTGTCTTCAAGTCTTCTATCTCTGCTCCCCCCTGTCGTGTTGTGCTTGATGTTATGTAATTCAATGTGGGGCATAAACTACTCCAAGTTTCTGTTGAATATACTCAAAGGTCTCCCTCAGAAGAGGTTTGGTGAAGATATGTGCAATATGCTCTTTTGTCCCAATATAATCGACCCTGATGTTCTTCTCTGCAACTTGTTCCTGTAGAAAGTGAAACTTGATCGGAATGTGTTTCGTCTTGGAGTGCATCATTGGATTCTTTGATATACTTATGGTGTTGGTGTTATCACAAAATATCGGAATGGGCTCATCATATTCAACTTGGCGTATATCCTTCAAAGTTTGTTTCATCCATAGAACCCAAGTACAACATTTTGCTACTGCAATATACTCTACTTTTGTTGTAGATAAATATATTGATGAATGTTACTTTCATAACCATGATACCATGCACTCACCCAAGTAGAAGGATTCTCCACTTGTACTTCTTCTATCATCAATGAAACCTTCTCAATCTGTATCTATGTATGCAAAAAGAGATAGATCATTCCCTTTTGGTTACCATAATCCAAACTCTTTTGTACCTTTGAGATATATGAATATCCTCTTCACTGCCATAAAATGGGATTCCTTTGGTGCTTCTTGAAACCTTGCAGCCTAACCAACTTCCTGCATCACATCCAGTCTAGAAGTGTTCACTTAGAGTAAACTTCCAATCTTCGATTTGTAATATCTTTGGTCCGCATCCTTAGAATAATCATCCTTACTTAAGTTGCAACTGGTCTTCATAGGAGTACTGACTGGTTTGCAATCTTCCATTCCAAATTTCTTTATCATTTATCTGATATACTTGGTATGAGAGATGAAGATATCTATGTTTCTCTGACATATTTGGAGCCAAAAAAACAACGAAAACTCTCCAAGTAATGGCATCTTGAACACATTCTGCATGTTTTTGGAAAATTTCTGAATCATCACTTCCAAAAATAATATCATCAACATAAACTTCAATTATCATGATAATGTATTGATTTACCTTTATGTAGAGATTTCTTTCTGCATTTCCTTTCCCTAACCCTTGTTGTTGTAAGTATATGTCTAGTTCTGAATACCATGCTCTGGGGGATTGTTTGAGACCATATAGTGCCTTGTTCAACCTGCAAACATAATTTTCCTTTTCTGATAACATAAACCCTTCAGGTTGTTCGATGTATAATTCTTCTTCTAACTCTCCATTTTGAAAGGTTAAATTTACATCCATCTGATAGACCTTGATTCTCTTGGAACATGCATAGGCTAAGATCAATCTGATTGCTTCCATACTAGCAAATGGGGAAAATGTCTCTTCAAAATCTATACCCTCAACTTGAGTGTATCCTTTTCATAATAGTCTTGCCTTGTTGCTAGTAACATGTCCATCCTCGTTCAGTTTGTTCATGAAGTACCACTTTGTACCAATCAAATTATTATTCTTAGATCTTGGAACAAGTTCCCAAGTGTCATTCTTCTCTATCTGGTCCAATTCTTCATTCATAGATTTGATCCAATATTCATCCTTGCTAGCTTCTTCAAAACTGCTTGGCTCAATTGTGGATAACAGTGCTAGGTGTTGTTGTTTTGGTGAACGTATTATTCTTTAGGTTTCAACTCCCGCATATTTATTCCCAATGATCTGTTCTGGTGGATAATTTTTCTACACTCGTCTGCTAGGTGTATTAGAAGGTACCATAAGATCTTGGTTCTCTTTCTCTACTTTTGGATTCTTCTTCTTCTTCTTCTTCCCATGTTCACCACAAAAGTCCATGAATTCCTTTAATGTAAATTCTCTTCCATTTTCCTATCTCAAACACTTGATTTTAAACTATGTCTCAATTTCAACCAACTCTTTGTATATCTTGAAGTGTTTGATACCTCTGAATTCTTCTTTAGAAAGAAAACTGCAGTCATTCTTGTGTAGTCATCAACTAGTAGCATAAAGTATTGTTCACCATTCAATCCCTTCATTCTTATTGGTCCAACTAGATCAATATGTACAATCTCTAGTGGTTTTGTTGTGGAGTACTCTTTTGATTTGAACTTGGTCCTAATTTTTTTTCCTTGTATACAATGCTTGCATAGATTATTTGTTGGCTTCGAGATCTCATGCGTTTCTCTTACTGCTTCCTTTCTACTAATTTTGACAACGTTATCAAAATTTATGTGACACATTCTTATATGCCAGAGCCAACTTTCATCATCCTTTCCTAGGAAACATCTTTCTTTTCCAATTTAATTTAGTACATATATGTTGCTTGGTGTTCTTACAATTGTAGCCACCAACTTGCCTGATCCTACTTTCTTTATCTCACATTTATCTGAGTCAAACGTAAGTATGTGTCCTTAATCACACATTTGACTTACACTTAGAATATGGTGCTTCATGTCTTTGACTAGTAGAACGTCTTCTGCTCTGGCATCATTAATTCCAAGCTTGGTTGTGCCTTTTCCTATAATTCTAGATGAGTTTTCATTACCAAACGAAATAAATCCATCTCTTTCCTTATTCAATTATATAAACATGTCCTTATCAACCATCATATGATTTGAGTATCCACTTTCAACATACCATCCACGTTTCTTGTGTTGATATTGTAGGGAAAGAATGCATTCTTCAGTGTTGAATTGATCCTACTTCCTTATCCATATCCTCTGTGGTTCATGTTTGTGATTGTTTATATTATGTTGTGATTCTCTAGGAAGAATATTCAATCTACAATCTTTGGCCACGTGTCCAAAGTTTTTACACTTGTAGTATTCTACTTCAACACTCAAGGATTCAAATATGTTGTAGCTTATGCTCTATGCTTCATGAGGCCTTCTTGGATAACCGTTTCTTGTGTAGCCTTCATAGTTTCTTATGTTCTTGGTATTGGATTTAAAATTCACATCGTTGTGCCCAAAATTATTGCATGAATAACATAAACCAAGAAAAATAGTTTGATAATTGGGGGTGAAATATCTTATAATTGGTGTTTCTCTTCTGAATCCTTCTTCTTCTTGTTGATGTTTGGACAACATTGGGAAGACATTCTCTAAAGATAATAATTAATAATATAATTATTATTGATTATTAAATATAGTATATAATAAGTAAATGATAATAATAAGTAGTTATTGATTATTCAAGGGACGCATCCGTTCATGGATGGTCACCTTATGTTCCTTATATATGGAACACTCATTATTGTAATAATATATTGAATATCTCTCACATCTCATATGAATAAAAACCAACATGGTATCGGAGCAACAGAAGAAAATGTCTCCTCATAATCTATTCCCTCCACCTAAGATAATCCTCTAGCAACAAAACTTGTTTTTTTCTTCTCGATGCTTCCGTCAGTTGTATGTTTAATCTTATAGATCCATTTGGAAGTCACTACAGACTTCCTTTCAGTTCTCAGAACAATATACCACACATAATTCTTCATGATGGACTGATACTCCTCCATATTGGATGCCTCCTCATAACATGAAGGCTCAGAATCAATGTTGTGGTTCATAGCTGCGGTATAGCACATATATCTTTGAGGTCTCTTGCTCTCTCGGAAGGTACCACGAGGAGCTACATGTATTTCTGCCTTCTATAGAGTCTAACGATTCCATGTAGGTATTTTATGACCTACTACAATATTTCTAGGAACATTAACTGGTGGGGGAGAAGGAACCATCTCTTCTTGTTTCTCACTGTCAATATCCATGTGAGATCCTCTAGATCTCATGTAGGCTACCTCCTCCTCAAAGGTAACATCTATGCTCACCTCAATCTGTCTCTGACTAGGGATGTATATCCAGTATGCCTTCAAAGACTCACTATACACCATAAATGTATACTGAACACCCAAATATCCTGAAGTGTTCAACCTCAAGCTTAACTCTAGTGAAGGCCTCCTCAAGAGTCATGTTATTCAAGTAATTTTGTTCTGAATATACATTACAGTCATGGATGCCTCTTCCCACATAAATATAGGTAAATGTTTATCATGAATCATCGCCTTGACTGTCTCAACAATAGATTAGTTCTTCCTCTCTACGACCCCCTTATGTTGAGGGTTGTGAGGAACGATGTACTCCCTCTTGATCCCTGCCTCAAACATCTCTAGGACACATCGAGGTTCCCTCATGGAACCAATGTCCCCCAAGATAGATGAAGGTTTCTTCATGAAACCAATGTCTTGGTTCCTTCATCTAGTAATCCACTGATTACTTTGCAATCAACTAGTAGCATACTGCTACTTCCATGCCATTGATAGCTCAAATCATCCACCACATTCTTTATGACTATGTAGTGATGTTTCTCCTCTCCTAGTAGTCTTATTCACACCTAGCCACCTCACATGGCATAGGCAAGGATAAGCTTCAAGTCTTATTCACACCTAGCCACCTCACATGGCTTAGGAAATACTTGTACCCAACTGAGCATTACTCCCTCAATCACCTCACATAATTAATTAGGGAAACCCTTGTATAGAAGGTTTAGTCGAATAAAGGAGAGAAAATACCACACCTCCCTCTTAACGTTGATAAAAAATTGTTGAGGGAGTTGTGGCATTTTCTCCACAACTCCCTGGTGAGGCCCTAATTTTGGTCCTCTGCGTTGATGATTTATTTCTCACAGGTACATAGATATTTATTATTGAATGCAAGTATGCGTTGGCCTCTGAGTTCGAGATGAAGGACCTTGGTATGATTCACTACTTCTTGGGACTAGCGGTGTGGCAAAGAACTGATGAGATCTTCCTGAGTCGGGGGAAGTACACAATTGAGATATTGAAGAAGTTTGAGATACTAAACTTGAAACCCATGTCTACACCAATGATGATGAATCTGAAGAAAATAAGTGTGTCTTCTTTCGATTATGAAAAAATTGATCTGACTCTATATAGACAACTGGTTGGATAACTGATGTATCTGGTTAACACTAGACCAAATAATTGCTATGCATTGAGTGCACTTAGCCAGTTTATAAGTCAGTTGAGATAGACACACTAGATTGTTGTGAAGCATGTGTTGAGATACTTGCGAGGCACAGTTCAACATGGCCTGAGATATACTTCCAGTATTGATATGATATGGTAGGAATATATTGACTCTGATTGGGCAGGGAGTGCAGTGGAAAGAAAGAGCATCTTCAGGTATTGCTTCACTTTGGTATCTTCCATGGTTTCTTGGTGTAGGAGGAAATAAACTTTTGTGGCTTTGAGCACAACAAAAGTAGAGTACATTGCATTAAGTATGACAGTCTGTGAAGCAGTGTGGCTTCAAATCTCCTTGCAGATTTATTTGAACATGTGATGGATTCCACCATTATTCATTATGGTAACCAAAGTTGTGTGAAGATCTTTGATAATCCAGTGTTTCATGACAAATTGAACCACATTGAGATCAAGTACTATTACATCCAAGACATGGTGCAGAGGAAGGAAGTATTAGTCCAGTACCTTCCTATAGATGAGTAGGTTGCTGATGTTCTTACCAAACCACGACAAAGTTCAAGTATTTCCACGACAGACTTGGCGTGACAGAGAATGCCTCCCTCGCTGAGAGGGAGTGTTGATGTTTTCAACTTCCTGAGACATTCTACATATCGTACTACTCTGTGACTGAGTTGAGTTGATTTGTGATGACACTTATCCGATAAGGGATAAGTGCAGTTGGGCTTATAACCCATGTGGAGAGCACATGAGGACATGTTAAGGGAGTTGACCCTTGACGTCATACACTATGGGAATTGACCCTAGTGTTTCTAGAGGGTGTAGCCTCTAGAATTCCACATGGAGTGTCATGTGTGACAAACTTTCTCCAGATCGTACTCCTCTATGAATTGATTTGAGTTGATATGTGAGGACACTTATCTGAGAAGGGATAAGTGGGGAACTTATTTGAGAAGGGATAAGTGCGGTTGGGATTATAACCCAACGTCCCTTGTGGAGAGAACATGAGGACACGTCCCATGAGGATCCTAGTGTTTCTAGAGGGTGTAGCCTCTAGAAGTCCACATGGAGTGCCATGTTTGACAAACTTTCTCCAGATCATACTCCTCTCTGAATTGAGTTGAGTTGATATGTGAGGATTCTTATTCAAGAAGGAATAAGTACATTTGGGCTTATAGGCCATTGTCCCATGTGGAGACAACATGAGGACATGTCAAGGGAGTTGACCCTTGATGTCTCACACTATGGGGATTTGACCCTAAGTGTTCCTAGAGGGAGTATCCTCTAGAAGTCCACATGGGAGTGCCATGTGTGACAAATATTTTACTACTATGGTGGTTATGTACCACTGACGGAGACTGTGTGTCTCTGTATAGTATTTGTGTACTACTATGGAAATATACCTCCCTATCTAAGAGGGAGTGTTGATGTTTCAGCATCGGGCATAACTTCTCCTATATTGGGTTGCAGACCAAGGGAGATAGGATACATTTATCACAAAGGTTCACTTGTGGTAAATGGGCCCAGATGTAGTCCTTCCTTGATCATGACAAGGAATAATATGGACTCGAGGTGCTTGATGTTATTTCCACGTGTCAGTTAGCATCAAGCCGACATTCACTCATAGGTGTGTGTCTGTGGTGAAAGATCTTGGTATAGTATTTGTCCTATTCATGGCGATTCGACAAGGAATGATAAAGACTCAACATGCTATATGATATTACATGCAGATCCAAAGTGAGCCTAATATTAGAGAGAGTTAATTGGCTCAGAGGGAGAGTCGCAGAAGGAGTTTCTCCTCGGTTTAGGTGGGAGAGAGATGTCTCCTAAGACTGACTGACAAGTGTCATGAGTCTAGGGTGAAGTTTGTATACTTCAAAGACAAGAGTGGCATGTTGCATAATGTCTCCCTCATTGAGAGGGAGTGTTGATGTTTGGACAACACTAGGAAGACATTCTCTAAAGATAATAATTAATAATATAATTATTATTGATGATTAAATATAGTATGTAATAAGTAAATGATAATAATAAGTAGTTGTTGATTATTCAAGGGATGCATCCTTTCATGGATGGTCACCTTGTGTTCCCTATATATGGAACGCTCATTATTGTAATAATATATCGAATATCTGTCATATCTCATATGAAAAAAAACAACACTTCTCGGGGTCTTTTTAATGTTGGCTACCACTGATTCTGAATTCTGAATCTTATGGGTAGTGCAATATGTTTTTCTTATTGGATTTTCTTGCCTTCTTCCTTCTTAGAAGAGCCTTTGACTGATTCTGCATAGATTCTTTGATATGTTTTCTTGGAGCTTGAACCTTTCTCTGTCTGGTTATATCCTAGTCTGGATCTGTCATTGTATGGATTTTGACTACTAATGATCTCATCCAATATTTTGGTGTTATTCTGCTACATGTCCCGCTTCTGAAGATCTTTTATTAGAGTGACTATTTCTGCTTCCAAGCCTTCGATCATCTTGTCCTTTTCATATAACTGGCCTTTGAATTCTTATTTAATTATTCTTTCTTCTTCTACTTGGATTTTTAACTTCGTGATCATCGACTCAACTTCTTTGGAGTTGGAATTATGAGATCCTTATTTACCTTTTTGTTCTTCCTTGAGTGACTTGATTTTCTTTGTTTCAATCCTTAGCTCTTCTAGGGAACTGGTTAATTATGCTATGAGATCGACTTCTCCTTCTTCTTCAAAATCATCTTCAGAATATTCTACTTCCATGAAGAGTACTCTTTTTGTATCATTGTCACTTTCTTCATCCTCATCTGATGATGAATTGTCTTCCTTGGTGCAGAGTCTTTCTTGAAGAATTTATTTTTGTTTCTTCTACCCTTTTGATTTTTCTTTTTCTTTTTAGGATCTCCTTATTCATCACTTTCCTTATTCTTATGAGGAAATTTAGAAGCAAAATGACCAATACCACCATAATTAAAACATTTCAATGGAAGCATACCTTTGTATTTTCCAGTTCCTCTTTTCAACTTTTTGACAAAGTTTTCCATTTCTTCATCTTCCTATGAATCATCATTGCAAATACAATATGACTTTGATTTTCCTTGTTCTTCTTCTTTTTCTTCTTATATTCCTTGAATGATGATTCCTTCATGACTGGATTGTCTTTCTCTATTCTCATCTTATAAGTTGTGAGTATCTGATGTAACACGTCCATTTTCAATGTAGCTAGGTCCACCCTTTATTCTAGAGTTGAAATCTTTGAATCAAATCTCATTGGTAGAGATATTATTAACTTTTGAACAACAACATTTTCTTTCATCTCATCTCCCAAACCTATGATACCATTCATTACTTCATTGAATTGTAGAAAGTAAGCTTCAATGTCTTCATCTTCCTTCATATTCAATTGCTTGAACTTGGATCTAAGGGTTTGAAGTTTATCTCCCTTGACCTTGGCATCTCCTTCATAGATGTTCTGAAGTTTGTCCCAAATTCCTTGTGTGGATTCATATTGCATAACCTTGAGATGTATTGATTTAGTCAAACCATTCAGGATAACATTTCCATCCCTTCAATCATTTTCTTCAAGTTTCTTTACATCCTTATCTATCAAGGGAGTGGTTGGTTCTTTGAATCCATCTACTACTACTCACCATACATCAAATATGTGTGCTTGTACATTTGTTTTCATCCTTATGATCCATAAGGCATAGTCTTGGACATCAAACTTTGGTACCCCAATCTTAGCATAATCCAGGATCTCCTTCCAGTGGTTAGACTGCTTCTTGAAGGACTTGCTTTGAAACCAATTATTGGAATATTGAGGGGGGGGGTGAATCAATATTAACACTTTTATTTCTTTTAACCACAATATTTATTGTTTAACTTTATGAGCATTTCATCAGTAACATTCGCAACATCATGAGCAGTATGAATAAACAGTGAACAATGACCAATCACACAAGTACACAATACACTAGAATTTTATGTGGAAACCCAATGTGGGAGAAAAATGTGAAATGATTTTCTTATTTTTAAGAAGAAACACATTCATGGGAAACACCGACTTCCTTTTTTTCTAGCTACAACTGGAAGGATGCTCCAACCCCCTAGTTCCTCAGGCTCCAACCTGAAGGAAGCTACAACTCCCTTAGTTTTTCGGCACCAACTGAAAGGAGGCTACAAGCCCATTTCCTTTCCCTGTCCAACTGCCATGAAATATAAATGGAGACCAAACTGTCACTACCACAAACTCTTTTAGTCATGTCACTATAAAACATGTCACATCAATCTCATCAACAAGTAAAATCTGATCACATAGATCTCATACCCACTATCACAAGTGTATAGCTCAAAACATGTACCTATCATCACAAATATATCTCTCTAATCATGTGGCATACATGTACCAACATCTATAAACCAAGTCTAATGAACTATCACATCAACCATGTATCAAACCCTCACTGTTATGCAACCTCATATTGTACCTATATCTTCAACAATACATCTCAACCAAACTACCACTACTACAAAAAAGACCTTTATATGCAGTCAATTTCCTCCTCCAAAAGTGGAATTGTTAGGGGTTTTAGCATTAGCGGGGGTTCTACAAAAAAACCCATAAAGGCGCCGCTGCTAAAAGTCATATTTTGGTGGTGGTTTGGAACCACCCCTAAAAGTCACTTTTTGGGGGCAGTTTTGCACCGCCCCTAAAAGTCATTTTTTAGGGCAGTTTATATCTCTTAAAAAACCGTCGCTAAAAAGATTGAATTTTAGCAGCGATGCCTTTATGGGGGGTTTGGAAACCCCCTCAAAAAGTGACTTTTAGGGGCGGTTTAGAACCCCTTACGTAGCAATCTATAGGGGCAGTTTATAACTCTTAAAAAATCATTGCTAAAAGGATTTGATTTTAGCATCGGTTCCTTTAGGGGGTTTGGAACCCCCCTCAAAAAGTGATTTTTAGGGGTAGTTTAGAATCCCCTGCATAAAAACCTATAGAGGCGGTTTATATCTCTTCAAAAACCACTGCTAAAAGGCTTGAATTTTAGCAGTGTTGCTTTTGGGGGAAATTTGGAATCACTCTCGAAAAGTGACTTTTGGGGGCAGTTTATAACCCCCCTTGTAGTAATCTATGAGGGTAGTTTAGAACTCGCCTTGTAGCAAATTTTGGGGCTAGTTAGAAACCCCCCTCATAGAAGCGTATGAGAGTGATTTAGAACCCCCCACGTAGAAACGTATGAGGGAGGTGTAGAACCCCTGTCGTAGAAATATATGAGGGTGGTTTAGAACCCCTATCGTATCAACGTACGAGGGAAATTTAGAACCCCCCCCTCATAGAAAA